>VDFB02252616.1:134807737-134823889 GCA_007258455.2 Sequoia sempervirens
TATTAATATTATAATATCATATATTATATTAATTATATATAATTTACTATGTAAAATTTAACAATATGGTGCCACAATTTTCATTTTAATTGACATAATCAAAACCTAGCTCGTCAATTGGAGAAGTGAGTAGCACGCCAGGAGGAAAGGTTACAGGAAGCCCAAGGATCAAGCTTGCTTGGTTGCAAAAATTGGAATTTTTGCCATTTGTTTTGCTGTGAAGGCCTCTGCATCTCATCTGTTGCCAAAATGGTCCATATATTTCATCTAAAATTTATGAATCAGAGTGCTATAGGGTTTTATATTTTATTTGGTTTTTCTTCAATGCCGGTGGCCCATTATATTATGTTCATTTCACCTTAGTAACTCTAGATTTTCTGAAACATTTGATTGAATCAACATTGTGCATTCACATTATACCGTGGTGTCATGTTTCTTCCTTTTCATACTCAGCCTCATTACTAGGTATTGTAATTTTGATATTGTTGGCATTCTTAAATCACATGCTCTTTCCTAATATGGATGCCTCTCAAGTTATGACATCGCATGGAGCATGGAAGATTCATACGCCACAAATTCCTCTCCTTACAAAGTTACTTGCTACTATAGTTTAATACTCAACACCTTTTGAGCACTTTAAAAAACACAAAATACTCATTTGAAATAATCTTCAAGTGACATTTCTACCAAGTCGATAATATTGTCAATTCTTGTCATTCATTACAAGGTATTTTTATACCATACTCGACATTGAGTTTGATTATGATTAGAAATGTTTCCATGACGTGAATAGAAATTATTCTCCATTTCTCTATAGTTGATTTTTTCCTTTTCAATAAATCTATCTTACACACGTGTTGCTATAATCATGGTAAAAATTCCTTTTCCAAATGGTTCATGTGCCTTGTTAATGTATCTAAATTTTCTTTTTAGGGAAAGCAATAGGTTTGAAAATTTCATTTGGTCCCCGCTACTGGTTTAGCAACCACATGAAAATGCCTATGACTTTTGACCATGTCCACCTTTGCTTGGCTCCTTGCCAAATAATTCAGCAACTACTTGTTGAAATTTTGGCACCCTTGTCATTCCCCCTAATAATACTTGATCTAAGTTTGTGGGAGTCACCCTAGCATCTTTCATACAATCCTTACAGGGTTGCCTTGTTCATTCTATCAGATTATTTACAAGAATTTCAAATTTTGAATGAGTCAAAGTAACATTTAAATGTTTGCACCAAAATCATCTATTGTGATGAAAGGCAGATTAATGTTTGTAAGTGGTAGAATAAATCTCTATCCTAGCATTCTCAGCAGCTACATGCAACCTTTGGATAGCAAGCCTGTCTTTTGATAAATCAATGCCTTTATAGACTTCTTGAACTCATATATTAAATTATACCACTAAATACCACTCAAAACAAAACAAACAACCAAAGAATTTTTCATACATATCTACCAAAGCATTTTATCAAATATTTGACTGCCTTGCTGCTATGGGCTAAAATCCTAAAACAAGTGCTTTTGAACAAGCCATGGGAAAAAATCTATCAAAGGATAATAGCAATAGCATAGATAAGGCAGTGAACTATTTGGAAAAATGCCTCAAAGAATTGTGGTCTCATGGTGATGGAATGCCATGATGAATTCCTATGGCTATGGATTTTCATGGCATTCCATCTTCATGAGACTATATTTCTTTAAGGAATTTTTTCAAACAATTCATTTCCTTGCTATGCTACGACATTTTTCATACATGGCTACCAAAGCATTTTATCAAACAATTAATTTCCTTAATGTTATGGCTAAAAGCCTAAAATAGGTGCTTTCGAACAAGCTATGGATACTTGGAAAAATTTTTTCTAAGCATAATAGTAAGCAATAGCATAGAGAAGGAAATGAACTGTTTGAAAAAATGCCTCAATGGTGATGGAATGTCATGACAAGCCATATACAAGGCAGTGAACTATTTGAAAAAATTCCTCAAAGAAATGTGGTCTCATGGTGATGGAATACCTCAAAGAAATGTGGTCTCATGGTGATGGCATGCCATCACCATGAGACCACATTTCTTTCATGCCATCGACATGAGGGAACATTTCTTTGAGGCATTCCATCACCATGAGACCACATTTCTTTGAGGCATTTTTTTAAATAGTTCACTACCTTGTATATGGTTTTTCATGGCATTCCATCACCATTGAGTCATTTTCCATCACCATGAGACCACATTTCTTTGAGGCATTTTTTTAAACAGTTCATTGCCTTGCTATGCTATGACATTTTTCATACATGACTACCAAACCATTTTATCAAAAAATTCACTACCTTAATGCTATTGCTAAAAGCCTAAAGCAGGTGCTTTCGAACAAGCTATGGATGCTTGGAAAAAAATTGTCAAAGCATAATAGTAAGCAATAACATAGACAAGGCAATGAACTATTTGGAAAAATGCCTCAAAGAATTGTGGTCTCATGGTGATGGAATGCCATGATGAATTCCTATGGCTATGGATTGTCATGGAATTCCATCTTCATGAGACTACATTTCTTTGAGGCATTTTTTCAAACAGTTCATTGCCTTGCTATGCTATGAGATTTTTCATACATGATTACCAAAGCATTTTATCAAACAATTCACTCAGCCTTAATGCTATGGCTAAAAGCCTAAAATAGGTGCTTTCAAACAAGCTATGGATGCTTGGAAAAAAATTGTCTAAGCATAATAGTAAGCAATAGCATAGACAAGGCAATGAATTGTTTGAAAAAATTCCTCAATGGTGATGGAATGCCACGACAAGCCATATACAAGGTAGTGAACTATTTGAAAAAATGCCTCAAAGAAATGTGGTCTCATGGTGATGGCATAGAAAACTAGAACATTGATGCAACCACTCATCCTACCTTAAAACATACCAAAATTCTCCTAGCAATTAGACATAGGAAGATTAAAGATGACTTAAACAATTTTTATTGCCAAAGCATAAAATTATGATGACTTAACCAATCCTAGTACACACTCCCTCCTCATTAACCACTTATACATATGGAGTTTATCAATGGACAGATGAACCACCTCACACGTGCACTTGAATTATTTCTATTAGTGTTCTAGCGATGAAATGATAGATTAATCATAATGTCACCTTGGGATCACATCACTATGAAAGAACTTTATCCAACATCCTTATGAGTGCAGGTACCACCAAACAGGTATTTTTCAGACCTGTCTTCCTCGAGTGAGGGGAATTTAGGAGGAGAAGAGGAAATCAAGACATGTAGTAGGTCTAAAAGAGGGAGATCAACTAGAGGTCAAAAGATTAGAAGAAAATTCCATAAACGCATGGAATTTTTTCTTGCCGAAGGGGTTTCATGTTCTTATAATGATGAGAGAATAGGTTGTTGGAGTGCATTTAACACTAAGAGGGGTGGTGAATCAGTGTTAACTAACAAATTATTTTTTTAACTTTTTAAACAATGATTAGATCATGAATGAACTTATGCTAAAAATATTAAATGAACAGATAATGAGAAAACACATTTAAAAGATTGACATAAAGTTTTTCTTGAGTAGAAACCCTCCTGGGGAATAAAACCACTCAAACTTGGCTTCACTGGCCTTATCTAAAAAATATTCTCTGTACGAAGCCTCACTAGCTGATTTGTCTCACTAACAATGGTGCTATCTCACTGATAGTCTTATAATGTTGCTATCTCACTAATAGTCTTGTGAAAATGTACAAATATGAAGAAATTTAAATAAAAAGTTGATCTATGTTTCACTAATCACATACTTTGTTCTGTCATTACTTCAAAATTAGAGTTACAATGTTCCAGATTACAAAACCAATATATATATTGTCTTTTCTGAAAGATATAATATGTGTTTATTAAAACCTCTCATCAATCTCTTTGAATGAGCACTACAAATCATTTTCTATGATCTCTATTTTGAAACAAAGAACTTGTTTGAAAAACTATATGAGCAAATTCCATGAGAAATTCGAATCTAAAACTGCCCTTGCTAGTTACAAAAACACATCTTTTTATGCAAGTCTTCAACTATAATCCCTCAGTAAACAATCTTCTCAAGAAAACATTAAGAGAAAAATAGTATATAACTATTACATAATCTATAGAGCTGACAAACCATAATAATCTCACAAACAATGATATTTTATAGGACAAAAACCCTTATTCTTAACAACAGACCTGAAGCGGGGTTTTTAACAAAAGAACCATTTTGCACTTAAAAAATAAAACCCTTAAACTCAACAACATGCTCGACCAAGATTTCTTTGTTTTTGAACCTTTTTAAAAAACAAAAACATGTATTTATAGACCCAACACAAGGATAATCAAGAACGGTTTCTCTTTTTCACTTCTTTAAACTAATCTTGACATAAAAAAAAAACTGTTAAGAACTGTTAGGAAACCCGTGAAGATTTGAAGAAAACAAAACATTATCTACATAGAGCCAACATTAAAATGTGCATGAGTTACACAAACAAACTTTCAACCTATTAATAATTGTTTTAATCAAGAAAACACCAAGCCTAATAAACTCAAAGATCTCGATTCAACTAAAGAGTATTAAAAAAAAGATGGATCAACACTCGAGTTAATATAGAAACAAAGAAGAAAAATAAATAATACACCTGATATCAGCACAACCAGAATGACTCACTGTTGCTCTTTACAAAGAGTCACTATTGCTCTTTACTGATATTTCTTGTCTCCTCGCAAATCATGCAACCGACCTCTGAAACAAGCTTTGCTTACCACCGCCACCATAATTAGGGTAACAAACCCTACCAATCAAAGAATGAATCAATTAACTATGCTCATCGAAGTATCATAGAAGTTTCTTTACTTTGAAATAATGACTTTGGAAGTCTAGGTATTATGATAGGAAATATTCCCATTCAACAAAAACAATAATCTCCACCGATAGTGCAATGATCAGACCACATTTTGACTTTATAAAAAAACTATCATTGCAATTTTTTGCATTAAATTATTATCATTGAGAAAATAAACTTTGTCACGAGCAAATTATTTCATAATAATAATACCCATATTACACTTGCAATCACCAAACCTTATTTGTAGATGCACTATGGCAATGTGTTGCCTCATAAAAAATGCAATGTGATTTTTGAACATGCTTTGGATAATCAACTTATTATTGCACCTGATCAATATTATCATTAAGCCTTAACATGTCAAGAAATAAACATGCACATGGACATTATCACCTCAACTAAACACTGATCATATTTCATATGCAAGTGATGATACCAAGAGACATCAACATGAAAATATAGACTTATGCAAAAAGACTGAACTAAAAGATCACCATTTGTATAACTTGATACCCCAACCTTGGTGTTATGAAATTAATGCCAAATAATACTGAGGGATAACAAACTCCCCCTTTGGCATTGATGTCAAATACAAAAGTTGATCAATAATATCATAGCTATAACATACCTGTTTTGAGCATGATAACTGCATGAAGTACATATCCATCCTATCACATATCAAAGAAACCATCAAATACAACTTAAAACTATATAAACAGATCAAAACACCAAAAACATTGCATATGAACAATCTTTGAACAGTGTATAAGCAAAGCATATCACCATAAACACTGCATATTCACTGCCAAAAACACAAGATGAACTGTGCATATGAACAATATCTGAACAACTGCATAAACAAAGCAAATCACCAAAATTCTCCCCCTTTTGACACAATGCCAAAGGCAGAGAAACTAAACTTCACATGAAATGTGCTCATAATGCCAAATAGATATTGAGGGATAAAAGAATATGCATGAACTGCTCCCCCCGACTCCATGAACTAAAATTAACATGGAAGAGAACTAATAGAGACAACACCAAGCTTGTCTCTTAGAGTTTCAATCTGAGCTTTAGGAAGGGGTTTAGTAAATATATCAGCTACCTAATCATTAGATGCAACAAAATTTAGTATAACTTCATTGGCCAACACCTTTTCATGCAAAAAATGATACCTTATATCAATATTCTTATTTCTAGAATGTTGTACAGGGTTTTTAGTAATATTAATAGTACTTGTATTGTCACATAAAATGTGAACAGTTCTAGCAACATCAACCTGTATGTCTTTAAAGGATTGAACCATCGAAAGCACCTGAGTACTTTTCCTATCATCAATATTTCCAGCCCAGTCAGCATCAATGTAAGCAACCAACATGAAATCATCGTATTTAGAGTACCAAAAACCAAAATCTTTTGTGCTAGCAACGTACTTCAAATTTCTTTTTACTGCATTCAAATGTGACATCTTAGGTGTAGACTGAAATCATGAAACCAAGCATACAACTTGCATAATATCAGGTTTTGTGGCAGTCAGATATAAGAGACTACCAATCATGGATCTATACATGGTATGATCCACATTAGGCTGATCAGCTTCCTTTGATAGTTTATAGCTGGTTTCCATAGGAGTCCCAATTGGTTTACAATCAATCATCTGAAATTTTTTCAACATTTCTTTAGCAGATTTTGTTTGTGAGATAAATATCCCTTTATCATGTTGACTAACTTGAAGACCCAAAAAGAAAGAAAGTTCATCAATCATTGACATTTCAAATTTAGACTTCATGATTTCTGCAAATTCAGAGCACAAAGCATCATTATTACTGCCAAATATAATATCATCAACATAAACAACAACTATAATACTATCATCTTTCACTTTGAATTATAAATTGTTTTTTACCGCACCTTTTGAGAAGCCTTGTTCATGTAGATAGGTGTCCAACATTGAATACCAGGCTCTAGGAGCCTATTTTAGACCATAGAGGGCCTTTTTAAGCCTATATACATAACATTCTTTACCTGCAACAACAAAGCCCTCAGGCTATTCCATATAAACTTCTTCTCTCAAGTCACCATTAAGAAAGGAAGTTTTAACATCCATTTGAAATACTTTAAAACCTTTATACACAAAGTAAGATAGAAAATTTTTAATTGCTTCTAACCTAGCCATAGGAATGAATGTTTCATCGAAGTCCAATCCTTCAACTTTAAAATAACCTTTACAAACTAATCTAGCTTTATTTCTGACTATATTCCCTTGTTCATTCATCTTGTTCCTAAAAACCCATTTTGCACCAATGACATTTTTATTTTCAGGTATAGGAACTAGTTCCCAAGTTTTTTTTTTCAATTTGAGCAAGTTCTTCATGCATAGCTTTAATCTAGCAACTATCACTACTAGCCTCAAAATATGTCTTAGGCTCTATTTCTGAAATCAAAGATATATAAACTTGTTCATCATTACCTTTTGTACCTGGAAGTTGTCTTCTAGTTTGAATTCCTTTTGACATATCACCAATAATCTAATTACTAGGATGCTTCTTTTTCATTAACTGAGAAGACAACTGAGAGGGTTCAACAATATTATCAGGCACATTTTGTTCAATGAACTTCTCAGGTTCTATTGAACTTGAAGATTTATTTTGATCTTGCGGATTTGTATCAGGTGTCTACTCAATAGATTCTTCATCATCATCAAACTTATTTTGTTGTTCACAATTCTATAAGGTTTCATCAACCTTCACATTGGCACTTTCCACAATTTTCCTTAATATTTTATTGTAACACTTATATGGTTTACTGTGTGTCGAATATCCCAAAAATATACCTTCATCACTCCTTGATTCAAAACTTCCAATGCTATCAGTGTCTTTCTTTATAAAGCACTTGCTGCCAAATATTTTGAAATATCCTACATTAGCAGTCCTACCATACCATAATTCATATGGTGTATGTTGTGTTTTAGTTCTTATCTGAACTCTATTCAGAATGTAAACAATAGTATGCACTGCTTCTTTCCAGTATGTGTTTGACAGAGCTACATCATGCAACATACCTATTGCCATTTCCTTCACTATTCGATTTTTGCATTTGAAAACACCATTTTGTTGTGGTGTCCTAAAGGTTGAATATTGCCTCTTTATTCCATGATCTTCACAATAATCAAAAAACTCCTGTGAGGTAAATTCACCTCCTCTATCTTTATTCCCTTATGTACCAAAAATGTTACCCAAGTCATACGAGTATAGTCATCTATAAAAAACATGAAATACGTCTCATTATTTAGGGACTTAGTCCTTGTTGGTCCACATAGATTAGTTTGAACAAGCTGCAGAGGTCTGGTTGATGTCTATTCTTTAGTTTTGAAACTTTCTCTAGCTTTTTTCCCTTCCTCACAATATTTTCAAATTTGATTATTTGATTTAGATATTATAGGAATGTTTCTAACATTTTGATTTTTACTTATCTTTACTAGATTGTCATAGTTGATATGGCCAAATCTTCTATGCCATAACTTAGACTCATCAATTTGACTCATAAAGAAAACATTACTTTCTTGCTTATTATTTGAGCTCTCTTGCAGATAATACACATTACCACTTGTTCTGTAACCTACTACTATTGTTTTACCATATTTCTTTTAAATTTCACACCCTAAATAAAAGAACTTTATTTTAGAGACATTGTCACAAATTTGGCTTACACTTAGGAGATTGTGAGTTAGCCCTTCCACATAATAAACATCATTGATAGGGATTTCATTTTCAAGTAAAATAGTACCTTTTCCGACTATAGGAATACAATGATCATTCCCAAACTTAACAAAACCACCAAAATAGTCCTCATACTCTATAAATCTATTTCTCTCACCAGTCATATGATGAGAGCAGCCACTATCAAGAACCCAATTTTTTTTCTTAACATAATGAAAAACTATTTCAACTATCAAAGTTTTAACACCTTTAGGCCTCCAAATGAATTTGGTTCTATTAGCTCTATTTGACTGCACTCTTCAACTAGATTTACAAAATTCTGCTATATGACCTACTTTGCATTCATAACATTGAAGATTAACAAGAAATTTATAGAGATTTCCATTAACAATATTATAGCTTCTCTTAGATAAAACCTTGCAAATACTAGCCTTATGACCAAATTGTTTACAATTGAAACAATAACCATTGAAACTAGAATTATTATCAGAAATCTTACCTTTTCCTTTTCCATCATGATTTGAACATTGACCATCATTAGGAGAGACAAGCTGATTTCTCATCTTAACAACTTCTTTCTCCAAAAAGCAACATCTATCCTCCATATGTTTCAGTTTTTCTTGAGTTATCTCAATAATTTTTCTAGTTTCTTCTCCTTTAAGAGTTAAATCGGAAATAATTTGTACGCTTTTATGATCTTTTATCTTTCAAGGTAACAACTTCTTTTCTCAATTTCTAAATTTCTTTGAGAGCAGATTTCAATTCTCCCTCAAGATCAATTTCTGATTTAGAATTTGATTCAACTTGCTTTATAGGAACAACCTCAGCCATAAATAAAATTTCTTCAGTCTGATCACAAGATTCAACTGAACCACTATCAGTCACATCAGCATAAAGACTTATCTTCTTTTTAAAGGAATTTTTCTTTTTGAAGTTTGGTTGCTTTTTCATTGAGGTCCTTTTATCATTTTCATCATCACTATCAAGATCCTTGTTAGGACAGTTTACTGCATAGTGTCCTATCTTTCCACAATTAAATCATTTAAAGGGTAATTTCCCTTTATAATTTCCTGAGCCTCTTTTTAGTTTACTTACAAAAGATAACTCTGTTTCATCTAAGGCATCAGACTTTTTTTTATCATTATCCTTTTTAACAACTTTAAAAGTAGATTCCTTACTTACAAAGTTATGTTCATTCAATCTCATCTCATAAGCAGTAAAGAAACAATGGAGATCATCAAGGGTTACCTTATTAATGTCTCTTCAATTGCTGCAATCGTTGGGTCAAACATAGTGGGTAGGGATCTCAAAACCTTTTGAACAACAAGCTTTTCAAGAATATTTTCTTCAAAACATCTGATTGCATTTAAAATTTTTGAATTTTCAAGAAAAAATCAACAATCTTTTCATCCTCACCAATTTGTAGACTATCAAATTTAAACCTATAGTTTTGAAGTTTTGCTTCTTTAACTTTCTCATCACCTTCATAGATATTGGATAATTTATCCCATATAGCTTTTTCATTCTTACAATCCATTATTTTTGTCAAGACATCATTAGTAAGTCCACAACAAATAGCATTTTCAGCTTTTGCATTGCAATCATATGCTTGTTTCTGATCAACATCAGAAGGGGGTGATGTAGAAGTATATGCATTTTCTACTCCTGCCCACACATCATATCCTAGAGATTTCATATGTTTCTTCATCCTAAACTTCCAGAAGGTGTAACCAGTACCATGAAAGAGTGGTGCTCTAGTTGTAGACAAACCTTCTTGTGTTGCCATTAGCACTCCTAAGTAGGATCCCCTAGTTGACTCAACAACAAGGTTTGGCTCTGATACCAATTGTTGGAGTGCAGTTAACACTGAGAGGGGGGGTGAATCAATGTTAACTAACAAATTAAATTTTTACTTTTTAAATAATGATTAGATCATGAATGAACTTTTGTTGAAAATATGAAATGAACAGATAATGAACAAACACATTTAAAAGATTGACTCAGAGTTTGTCTTGAGTAGAAACCCTCCTAGGGAATAAAACCACTCGAACTTGGCCTCACTATCCTTATCTGACAAATATTCTTTGTACAAAGACTCACTGGCTAATTTGTCTCATTAACAATGGTGCTATCTCACTGATAGTCTTGTGAAAATGTACAAATATGAAGCAATTTAAAGAGAGAGTTGATCTTTGTTTCACTAATCACATACTCTATTCTGCCATGACTTCAAAATCTGAGTTACAATGTTCTAGATTACAAAACCAAAATATATTGTCTTTTTTGAAAGATATAATCTGTGTTTATCAAAACCTCTCATCAATCTCTTTGAATGAGCATTACAAATCATTTTATATGATCTCTATTTTGAAGCAAAAAACCTGTTTGAAAAACTGTATGAGCAACTTCCATGAGAAAACCGAATCTAAAACTTCCCTTGCTAGTTACAAAAACACATCTTTTTATGTAAGTCTTCAACTATAATCCCTCAGTAAACAATCTTGTCAAGAAAACATTAAGAGAGAAATAGTATATAACTGTTACATAATATGTAGAGCTGACAAACCATAATAATCTCACAAACAATGATATTTTACAAGACAAAAACCCTTATTATTAACAATAGACCTGAAGTGGGGTTTTTAACAAAAGAACCATTTTGCACTTAAAAAATCAAACCCTTAAACTCAACAACATGCCCGACCAATATTTCTTTATTTTTGAACCTTTTTAACAAACAAAAACATGTATTTATAGACCTGACACAAGGATAATCAAGAACGGTTTCTCTTTTTCACTTCTTTAAACTAATCTTGACATTAAAAAAACTTTTAAAAACTATTAGGAAACCCATGAAGATTTGAAGAAAACAAAACATTATCTACACAGACCCATCATTACTATGTGCATGGGTTACACAAACAAACTTTCAACCTATTAATAATTGTTTTAATCAAGAAAACACCAAGCCCAATAAACTCAAAGATCCTGATTCAACTAAACAGTATTAAAAATAAGATAGATCAGCACTCGGGTTAATATAGACACAAAGAAGCAAAATAAAGAATACACTTGATATCGGCACAACCAGAATGACTCACTATTTCTCTTTACAACTACTTGCTATTTCTCTTTATTGATATTTCTTGTCTCCTCGCAAATCATGCAATTGACCTCTGAAACAAGCTTTCCTTACCACTTCCGCCATAATTAGGGTAACAAACCCTACCAATCAAAGAATGAATCAACTAACTATGCTCATTGAAGTCTCATAGAAGTTTCTTTACTTTGACATAATGAATTTTGAACTCTGGGTATTATGATGGGAAATATTCCCATTCAATAAAAACAATAATCTCCACCGATAGTGCAATGATCAGACCACATTTTGACTTTATAAAAAAACTATCATTGCAAATTTTTTCATTGAATTATTATCATTGAGAAAATAAAATTTGTCACGAGCATATTATTTCATAATAATAATAATACCCATATTACACTTGTAATCACCAAACCTTATTTGTAGATGCACTATGGCAATGTGTTGCCTCATAAAAAATGCAATGTGCTTTTTGAACATGCTTTGGATAATCAACTTATTATTACACTTGGTTAATATTATCATGAAGTGATAACATGTCAGGAAATAAACATGCAAATGGATATTATCACATCAAACTAAACACTGATCATATGCCATATGTAAGTGATGATGCCAAGAGAGATCAACATGAAAATATAGACTCATGCAAAAAGACTAAACTAAAAGATCACCATGTGTATAACCTGATACCTCAACCTTGGTGTTATGACATTAATGCCAAATAATATTGAGGGATAACAAACTCCCCCTTTGGCATTGATTCCAAACACAAAAGTTGATCGATAATATCATAGCTATAATATACATGTTCTGAGCATGATAACTGCATGAAGTACATATCCATCATGTCACATATCAAAGAAACCATTAGATACAACTAAAAACTGTATAAACAAAGAAAATCACCAAAAACATTGCATATGGACAATCTCTGAACAGTGTATAAGCAGAGCATATCACCATAAACACTGCATATTCACTGCCAAAAATGAAATCTCAGACACAAGTTGAACTGCACATATGAACAATTTCTCAACAACTGCATAAACAAAGCAAATCACCAAAATTCTCCCCATTTTGAAATAATGCCAAAGGCAGAGAAACTAAACTTCACATGAAATGTGCTCATAATGCCAAATAGATGAGTTGAGGGATAAAATAATATGCATGAACTACTCCCCCTAACTCCATGAACTAAAATTAACATGGAAGAGAACTAATAGAGACAACACCAAGCTTGTCTCTTAGAGTTTCAAACTAAGCTTTAAGAAGGGGTTTAGTAAATATATTAGCTACCTGATGATTGGATGCCACAAAATCTAGTATAACTTCATTGGCCAACACCTTTTCACATAAAAAATGATACCTTATATCAATATGCTTAGTTTTAGAATGTTGCACAGGGTTTTTAGAATTATTAATAGTACTTGTATAGTCACATAAAATGTGAACAGGTCTAGCAACATCAGCGTGTATGTCTTTTAAGGTCCGAACCATCCAAAGCACCTAAGTACAATAGGTAGCAGTGGCTATATATTCTGCCTCAGTAGTTGACAAGGATACTAAATCTTGCTTCTTGCTATGCTAGGCTACTAATCTATCTCCAAGATAGAATGCACCCCTTGAAGTACTTTTCCTATCATCAATAATTCCAGCCCAGTCAACATCAGTGTAAGCAACCAACATGAAATTATCATCTTTAGAGTACCACAAACCAAAAGCTTGTGTGTCAGCAACATACTTCAAAATTCTTTTTACTGCATTCAAATGTGACATCTTAGGTGTAGACTAAAATCGTGAAACCAAGCATACAACTTGTATAATATCAGGCCTTGTGGTAGTCAGATGTAAGAGACTACCAATCATGGATCTATACATGGTATGATCCACATCAGGCTGATCAACTTCCTTTGAGAGTTTACAGCTAGTTTCCATAGGAGTCCCTACTGGTTTACAATCAATCATCTCAAATTTATTCAACATTTCTTTAGCAGATTTTCTTTGTGAGATAAATATCCCTTTATCATGTTGACTAACTTGAAGACCCAAAAAGAAAGAAAGTTCATCAATCATTGACATTTCAAATTTAGACTTCATGATTCTTGGAAATTCATAGCACAAAGCATCATTATTACTACCAAATATAATATCATCAACGTAAACAACAACTATAATACTCTCATCTTTCACTTTGAAGTATAAATTGTTGTCTCATTCACCTTTTGAGAAGCCCTGTTCATGTAGATAAGTGTCCAACTTTGAATACCAGGCTCTAGGAGCCTGTTTTAGACCATAGAGTGCCTTTTTCAGCCTATATACATAACATTATTTACCTGCAACAACAAAGCCTTCAAGTTGTTCCATATAAATTTCTATCAAGTCACCATTGAAAAAGGCAATTTTAACATCCATTTGAAATACTTTAAAACCTTTATACATAGAGTAAGCCAAAAAAATTCTAATTGCTTCTAACCTAGCAAGAAGAGTGAAAGTTTCATCGAAGTCCAATCCATCAACTTGAGAATAACCTTTACAAACTAATCTAGCTTTATTTCTGACTATATTCCCTTTTTCATCCATCTTGTTCCTAAAAACCCATTTTTCACCAATGACATTTTTATTTTCAGGTCTAGGAACTAGTTCCCAAGTTTTTTTTTTTTTAATTTAAGCAAGTTCTTCATGCATAGACTTAACCCAACAACTATCACTGCTAGCCTCAGAATATGTCTTATGCTCTATTTCTGAAATCAAAGATAAGTAAACTTGTTCATCATTACCTTTTGTACCTGAAAATTGTCTTCTAGTTTGAAATCCTTTTGACATATCATGAATAATTTGATCAGTAGGATGCTTTATTTCACCGAGAAGACAACTGAGAGGGTTCAACAGTATTATCAGGCACATTTTGTTCAGTGAACTTCTCATGTTCTATTGAACTTGAAGATTTATTTTGATCTTGCAAATCTGTATCAGGTGTCTTCTCAATAAATTATTCATCATCATCAAACTTCTTTTGTTGTTCACAATTATGTAAGGTTTCATCAACCTTCACATTGGCACTTTCCACAATTTTCCTTAATCTTTTATTGTAACACTTATATGATTTACTATGTGTCGAATATCCCAAAAATATACCTTCATCACTCCTTGATTCAAAACTTCCAATGCTATTAGTGTCTTTCTCTATAAAGCACTTGCTGCCAAATATTTTGAAATATCCTACATTAGCAGTCCTACCATACCATAATTCATATGGTGTATATTGTGTTTTAGTTCTTATCTGAACTCTATTTAGAATGTAAACAATAGTATGCACTACTTCTTTCCATTCTGTGTTTGATAGAGCTGCATAATGCAACATAGCTCTTACCATTTCCTTCATTGTTTGATTTTTGCATTCAACAACACCATTTTTTTGTGGTGTCCTAGAGGCTGAATATTGCCTCTTTATTCCATGATCTTCACAATAATCAACAAACTCATGTGAGGAAAAATCACCACCTCTATCTGACCTAAGACACTTGATTTTTAGATCAGATTCATTTTCAGCCATCTTTTTGAAAACTTTAAAATTATGGAAAGCTTCTCCCTTATGTACCAAAAATGTTACCCAAGTCATACGAGTATAGTCATTTATAAAAAACATGAAATACCTCTCATTATTCAGGGACTTAGTCCTTGTTGGTCCATAGAGATCAGTGTGAACAATCTGCAGAGGTCTGGTTGATGTGTATTCTTTAGTTTTGAAACTTTCTCTAGCTTGTTTTCCTTCCTGACATTCTTTACAAATTTGATTATCTGGTTTACATATTATAGGCATGTTTCTAACATTTTGATTTTTACTTATCTTTACTAGATTGTCATAGTTGATATGGCCAAATCTTCTATGCCATAACTTAGACTCATCAATTTGACTCATAAAGAAAACATTACTTTCTTGCTTATTATTTGAGCTCTCTTGTAGATAATACACATTACCATTTGTTTTGTAACCTACTCCTACTGTTTTACCAGATTTATTTTGAATTTCACACCCTAAATAAAAGAACTTTATTTCAGAGACATTGTCACAAATTTGGCTTACACTCAGGAGATTGTGAGTTAGCCCTTCCACATAATAAACATCATTGATAGGGATTTCATTTTCAAGTAAAATAGTACCTTTTCCCACTATAGGAATACAGTGATCATTCCCAAACTTAACAAAACCACCAAAATAGTCCTCATACTCTATAAATCTATTTCTCTCACCAGTCATATGATGAGAGCAACCACTATCAAGAACCCAATTTTTTTTCTTAACATAATGAAAAACTATTTCAACTATCAAAGTTTTAACACCTTTAGGCCTCCAAATGAATTTGGTTCTATTAGCTCTATTTGACTGCACTCTTCAACTAGATTTACAAAATTCTGCTATATGACCTACTTTGCATTCATAACATTGAAGATTAACAAGAAATTTAT
>VDFB02252616.1:134823989-134916603 GCA_007258455.2 Sequoia sempervirens
TAACAATATGGTGCCACAATTTTCATTTTAATTGACATAATCAAAACCTAGCTCGTCAATTGGAGAAGTGAGTAGCACGCCAGGAGGAAAGGTTACAGGAAGCCCAAGGATCAAGCTTGCTTGGTTGCAAAAATTGGAATTTTTGCCATTTGTTTTGCTGTGAAGGCCTCTGCATCTCATCTGTTGCCAAAATGGTCCATATATTTCATCTAAAATTTATGAATCAGAGTGCTATAGGGTTTTATATTTTATTTGGTTTTTCTTCAATGCCGGTGGCCCATTATATTATGTTCATTTCACCTTAGTAACTCTAGATTTTCTGAAACATTTGATTGAATCAACATTGTGCATTCACATTATACCGTGGTGTCATGTTTCTTCCTTTTCATACTCAGCCTCATTACTAGGTATTGTAATTTTGATATTGTTGGCATTCTTAAATCACATGCTCTTTCCTAATATGGATGCCTCTCAAGTTATGACATCGCATGGAGCATGGAAGATTCATACGCCACAAATTCCTCTCCTTACAAAGTTACTTGCTACTATAGTTTAATACTCAACACCTTTTGAGCACTTTAAAAAACACAAAATACTCATTTGAAATAATCTTCAAGTGACATTTCTACCAAGTCGATAATATTGTCAATTCTTGTCATTCATTACAAGGTATTTTTATACCATACTCGACATTGAGTTTGATTATGATTAGAAATGTTTCCATGACGTGAATAGAAATTATTCTCCATTTCTCTATAGTTGATTTTTTCCTTTTCAATAAATCTATCTTACACACGTGTTGCTATAATCATGGTAAAAATTCCTTTTCCAAATGGTTCATGTGCCTTGTTAATGTATCTAAATTTTCTTTTTAGGGAAAGCAATAGGTTTGAAAATTTCATTTGGTCCCCGCTACTGGTTTAGCAACCACATGAAAATGCCTATGACTTTTGACCATGTCCACCTTTGCTTGGCTCCTTGCCAAATAATTCAGCAACTACTTGTTGAAATTTTGGCACCCTTGTCATTCCCCCTAATAATACTTGATCTAAGTTTGTGGGAGTCACCCTAGCATCTTTCATACAATCCTTACAGGGTTGCCTTGTTCATTCTATCAGATTATTTACAAGAATTTCAAATTTTGAATGAGTCAAAGTAACATTTAAATGTTTGCACCAAAATCATCTATTGTGATGAAAGGCAGATTAATGTTTGTAAGTGGTAGAATAAATCTCTATCCTAGCATTCTCAGCAGCTACATGCAACCTTTGGATAGCAAGCCTGTCTTTTGATAAATCAATGCCTTTATAGACTTCTTGAACTCATATATTAAATTATACCACTAAATACCACTCAAAACAAAACAAACAACCAAAGAATTTTTCATACATATCTACCAAAGCATTTTATCAAATATTTGACTGCCTTGCTGCTATGGGCTAAAATCCTAAAACAAGTGCTTTTGAACAAGCCATGGGAAAAAATCTATCAAAGGATAATAGCAATAGCATAGATAAGGCAGTGAACTATTTGGAAAAATGCCTCAAAGAATTGTGGTCTCATGGTGATGGAATGCCATGATGAATTCCTATGGCTATGGATTTTCATGGCATTCCATCTTCATGAGACTATATTTCTTTAAGGAATTTTTTCAAACAATTCATTTCCTTGCTATGCTACGACATTTTTCATACATGGCTACCAAAGCATTTTATCAAACAATTAATTTCCTTAATGTTATGGCTAAAAGCCTAAAATAGGTGCTTTCGAACAAGCTATGGATACTTGGAAAAATTTTTTCTAAGCATAATAGTAAGCAATAGCATAGAGAAGGAAATGAACTGTTTGAAAAAATGCCTCAATGGTGATGGAATGTCATGACAAGCCATATACAAGGCAGTGAACTATTTGAAAAAATTCCTCAAAGAAATGTGGTCTCATGGTGATGGAATACCTCAAAGAAATGTGGTCTCATGGTGATGGCATGCCATCACCATGAGACCACATTTCTTTCATGCCATCGACATGAGGGAACATTTCTTTGAGGCATTCCATCACCATGAGACCACATTTCTTTGAGGCATTTTTTTAAATAGTTCACTACCTTGTATATGGTTTTTCATGGCATTCCATCACCATTGAGTCATTTTCCATCACCATGAGACCACATTTCTTTGAGGCATTTTTTTAAACAGTTCATTGCCTTGCTATGCTATGACATTTTTCATACATGACTACCAAACCATTTTATCAAAAAATTCACTACCTTAATGCTATTGCTAAAAGCCTAAAGCAGGTGCTTTCGAACAAGCTATGGATGCTTGGAAAAAAATTGTCAAAGCATAATAGTAAGCAATAACATAGACAAGGCAATGAACTATTTGGAAAAATGCCTCAAAGAATTGTGGTCTCATGGTGATGGAATGCCATGATGAATTCCTATGGCTATGGATTGTCATGGAATTCCATCTTCATGAGACTACATTTCTTTGAGGCATTTTTTCAAACAGTTCATTGCCTTGCTATGCTATGAGATTTTTCATACATGATTACCAAAGCATTTTATCAAACAATTCACTCAGCCTTAATGCTATGGCTAAAAGCCTAAAATAGGTGCTTTCAAACAAGCTATGGATGCTTGGAAAAAAATTGTCTAAGCATAATAGTAAGCAATAGCATAGACAAGGCAATGAATTGTTTGAAAAAATTCCTCAATGGTGATGGAATGCCACGACAAGCCATATACAAGGTAGTGAACTATTTGAAAAAATGCCTCAAAGAAATGTGGTCTCATGGTGATGGCATAGAAAACTAGAACATTGATGCAACCACTCATCCTACCTTAAAACATACCAAAATTCTCCTAGCAATTAGACATAGGAAGATTAAAGATGACTTAAACAATTTTTATTGCCAAAGCATAAAATTATGATGACTTAACCAATCCTAGTACACACTCCCTCCTCATTAACCACTTATACATATGGAGTTTATCAATGGACAGATGAACCACCTCACACGTGCACTTGAATTATTTCTATTAGTGTTCTAGCGATGAAATGATAGATTAATCATAATGTCACCTTGGGATCACATCACTATGAAAGAACTTTATCCAACATCCTTATGAGTGCAGGTACCACCAAACAGGTATTTTTCAGACCTGTCTTCCTCGAGTGAGGGGAATTTAGGAGGAGAAGAGGAAATCAAGACATGTAGTAGGTCTAAAAGAGGGAGATCAACTAGAGGTCAAAAGATTAGAAGAAAATTCCATAAACGCATGGAATTTTTTCTTGCCGAAGGGGTTTCATGTTCTTATAATGATGAGAGAATAGGTTGTTGGAGTGCATTTAACACTAAGAGGGGTGGTGAATCAGTGTTAACTAACAAATTATTTTTTTAACTTTTTAAACAATGATTAGATCATGAATGAACTTATGCTAAAAATATTAAATGAACAGATAATGAGAAAACACATTTAAAAGATTGACATAAAGTTTTTCTTGAGTAGAAACCCTCCTGGGGAATAAAACCACTCAAACTTGGCTTCACTGGCCTTATCTAAAAAATATTCTCTGTACGAAGCCTCACTAGCTGATTTGTCTCACTAACAATGGTGCTATCTCACTGATAGTCTTATAATGTTGCTATCTCACTAATAGTCTTGTGAAAATGTACAAATATGAAGAAATTTAAATAAAAAGTTGATCTATGTTTCACTAATCACATACTTTGTTCTGTCATTACTTCAAAATTAGAGTTACAATGTTCCAGATTACAAAACCAATATATATATTGTCTTTTCTGAAAGATATAATATGTGTTTATTAAAACCTCTCATCAATCTCTTTGAATGAGCACTACAAATCATTTTCTATGATCTCTATTTTGAAACAAAGAACTTGTTTGAAAAACTATATGAGCAAATTCCATGAGAAATTCGAATCTAAAACTGCCCTTGCTAGTTACAAAAACACATCTTTTTATGCAAGTCTTCAACTATAATCCCTCAGTAAACAATCTTCTCAAGAAAACATTAAGAGAAAAATAGTATATAACTATTACATAATCTATAGAGCTGACAAACCATAATAATCTCACAAACAATGATATTTTATAGGACAAAAACCCTTATTCTTAACAACAGACCTGAAGCGGGGTTTTTAACAAAAGAACCATTTTGCACTTAAAAAATAAAACCCTTAAACTCAACAACATGCTCGACCAAGATTTCTTTGTTTTTGAACCTTTTTAAAAAACAAAAACATGTATTTATAGACCCAACACAAGGATAATCAAGAACGGTTTCTCTTTTTCACTTCTTTAAACTAATCTTGACATAAAAAAAAAACTGTTAAGAACTGTTAGGAAACCCGTGAAGATTTGAAGAAAACAAAACATTATCTACATAGAGCCAACATTAAAATGTGCATGAGTTACACAAACAAACTTTCAACCTATTAATAATTGTTTTAATCAAGAAAACACCAAGCCTAATAAACTCAAAGATCTCGATTCAACTAAAGAGTATTAAAAAAAAGATGGATCAACACTCGAGTTAATATAGAAACAAAGAAGAAAAATAAATAATACACCTGATATCAGCACAACCAGAATGACTCACTGTTGCTCTTTACAAAGAGTCACTATTGCTCTTTACTGATATTTCTTGTCTCCTCGCAAATCATGCAACCGACCTCTGAAACAAGCTTTGCTTACCACCGCCACCATAATTAGGGTAACAAACCCTACCAATCAAAGAATGAATCAATTAACTATGCTCATCGAAGTATCATAGAAGTTTCTTTACTTTGAAATAATGACTTTGGAAGTCTAGGTATTATGATAGGAAATATTCCCATTCAACAAAAACAATAATCTCCACCGATAGTGCAATGATCAGACCACATTTTGACTTTATAAAAAAACTATCATTGCAATTTTTTGCATTAAATTATTATCATTGAGAAAATAAACTTTGTCACGAGCAAATTATTTCATAATAATAATACCCATATTACACTTGCAATCACCAAACCTTATTTGTAGATGCACTATGGCAATGTGTTGCCTCATAAAAAATGCAATGTGATTTTTGAACATGCTTTGGATAATCAACTTATTATTGCACCTGATCAATATTATCATTAAGCCTTAACATGTCAAGAAATAAACATGCACATGGACATTATCACCTCAACTAAACACTGATCATATTTCATATGCAAGTGATGATACCAAGAGACATCAACATGAAAATATAGACTTATGCAAAAAGACTGAACTAAAAGATCACCATTTGTATAACTTGATACCCCAACCTTGGTGTTATGAAATTAATGCCAAATAATACTGAGGGATAACAAACTCCCCCTTTGGCATTGATGTCAAATACAAAAGTTGATCAATAATATCATAGCTATAACATACCTGTTTTGAGCATGATAACTGCATGAAGTACATATCCATCCTATCACATATCAAAGAAACCATCAAATACAACTTAAAACTATATAAACAGATCAAAACACCAAAAACATTGCATATGAACAATCTTTGAACAGTGTATAAGCAAAGCATATCACCATAAACACTGCATATTCACTGCCAAAAACACAAGATGAACTGTGCATATGAACAATATCTGAACAACTGCATAAACAAAGCAAATCACCAAAATTCTCCCCCTTTTGACACAATGCCAAAGGCAGAGAAACTAAACTTCACATGAAATGTGCTCATAATGCCAAATAGATATTGAGGGATAAAAGAATATGCATGAACTGCTCCCCCCGACTCCATGAACTAAAATTAACATGGAAGAGAACTAATAGAGACAACACCAAGCTTGTCTCTTAGAGTTTCAATCTGAGCTTTAGGAAGGGGTTTAGTAAATATATCAGCTACCTAATCATTAGATGCAACAAAATTTAGTATAACTTCATTGGCCAACACCTTTTCATGCAAAAAATGATACCTTATATCAATATTCTTATTTCTAGAATGTTGTACAGGGTTTTTAGTAATATTAATAGTACTTGTATTGTCACATAAAATGTGAACAGTTCTAGCAACATCAACCTGTATGTCTTTAAAGGATTGAACCATCGAAAGCACCTGAGTACTTTTCCTATCATCAATATTTCCAGCCCAGTCAGCATCAATGTAAGCAACCAACATGAAATCATCGTATTTAGAGTACCAAAAACCAAAATCTTTTGTGCTAGCAACGTACTTCAAATTTCTTTTTACTGCATTCAAATGTGACATCTTAGGTGTAGACTGAAATCATGAAACCAAGCATACAACTTGCATAATATCAGGTTTTGTGGCAGTCAGATATAAGAGACTACCAATCATGGATCTATACATGGTATGATCCACATTAGGCTGATCAGCTTCCTTTGATAGTTTATAGCTGGTTTCCATAGGAGTCCCAATTGGTTTACAATCAATCATCTGAAATTTTTTCAACATTTCTTTAGCAGATTTTGTTTGTGAGATAAATATCCCTTTATCATGTTGACTAACTTGAAGACCCAAAAAGAAAGAAAGTTCATCAATCATTGACATTTCAAATTTAGACTTCATGATTTCTGCAAATTCAGAGCACAAAGCATCATTATTACTGCCAAATATAATATCATCAACATAAACAACAACTATAATACTATCATCTTTCACTTTGAATTATAAATTGTTTTTTACCGCACCTTTTGAGAAGCCTTGTTCATGTAGATAGGTGTCCAACATTGAATACCAGGCTCTAGGAGCCTATTTTAGACCATAGAGGGCCTTTTTAAGCCTATATACATAACATTCTTTACCTGCAACAACAAAGCCCTCAGGCTATTCCATATAAACTTCTTCTCTCAAGTCACCATTAAGAAAGGAAGTTTTAACATCCATTTGAAATACTTTAAAACCTTTATACACAAAGTAAGATAGAAAATTTTTAATTGCTTCTAACCTAGCCATAGGAATGAATGTTTCATCGAAGTCCAATCCTTCAACTTTAAAATAACCTTTACAAACTAATCTAGCTTTATTTCTGACTATATTCCCTTGTTCATTCATCTTGTTCCTAAAAACCCATTTTGCACCAATGACATTTTTATTTTCAGGTATAGGAACTAGTTCCCAAGTTTTTTTTTTCAATTTGAGCAAGTTCTTCATGCATAGCTTTAATCTAGCAACTATCACTACTAGCCTCAAAATATGTCTTAGGCTCTATTTCTGAAATCAAAGATATATAAACTTGTTCATCATTACCTTTTGTACCTGGAAGTTGTCTTCTAGTTTGAATTCCTTTTGACATATCACCAATAATCTAATTACTAGGATGCTTCTTTTTCATTAACTGAGAAGACAACTGAGAGGGTTCAACAATATTATCAGGCACATTTTGTTCAATGAACTTCTCAGGTTCTATTGAACTTGAAGATTTATTTTGATCTTGCGGATTTGTATCAGGTGTCTACTCAATAGATTCTTCATCATCATCAAACTTATTTTGTTGTTCACAATTCTATAAGGTTTCATCAACCTTCACATTGGCACTTTCCACAATTTTCCTTAATATTTTATTGTAACACTTATATGGTTTACTGTGTGTCGAATATCCCAAAAATATACCTTCATCACTCCTTGATTCAAAACTTCCAATGCTATCAGTGTCTTTCTTTATAAAGCACTTGCTGCCAAATATTTTGAAATATCCTACATTAGCAGTCCTACCATACCATAATTCATATGGTGTATGTTGTGTTTTAGTTCTTATCTGAACTCTATTCAGAATGTAAACAATAGTATGCACTGCTTCTTTCCAGTATGTGTTTGACAGAGCTACATCATGCAACATACCTATTGCCATTTCCTTCACTATTCGATTTTTGCATTTGAAAACACCATTTTGTTGTGGTGTCCTAAAGGTTGAATATTGCCTCTTTATTCCATGATCTTCACAATAATCAAAAAACTCCTGTGAGGTAAATTCACCTCCTCTATCTTTATTCCCTTATGTACCAAAAATGTTACCCAAGTCATACGAGTATAGTCATCTATAAAAAACATGAAATACGTCTCATTATTTAGGGACTTAGTCCTTGTTGGTCCACATAGATTAGTTTGAACAAGCTGCAGAGGTCTGGTTGATGTCTATTCTTTAGTTTTGAAACTTTCTCTAGCTTTTTTCCCTTCCTCACAATATTTTCAAATTTGATTATTTGATTTAGATATTATAGGAATGTTTCTAACATTTTGATTTTTACTTATCTTTACTAGATTGTCATAGTTGATATGGCCAAATCTTCTATGCCATAACTTAGACTCATCAATTTGACTCATAAAGAAAACATTACTTTCTTGCTTATTATTTGAGCTCTCTTGCAGATAATACACATTACCACTTGTTCTGTAACCTACTACTATTGTTTTACCATATTTCTTTTAAATTTCACACCCTAAATAAAAGAACTTTATTTTAGAGACATTGTCACAAATTTGGCTTACACTTAGGAGATTGTGAGTTAGCCCTTCCACATAATAAACATCATTGATAGGGATTTCATTTTCAAGTAAAATAGTACCTTTTCCGACTATAGGAATACAATGATCATTCCCAAACTTAACAAAACCACCAAAATAGTCCTCATACTCTATAAATCTATTTCTCTCACCAGTCATATGATGAGAGCAGCCACTATCAAGAACCCAATTTTTTTTCTTAACATAATGAAAAACTATTTCAACTATCAAAGTTTTAACACCTTTAGGCCTCCAAATGAATTTGGTTCTATTAGCTCTATTTGACTGCACTCTTCAACTAGATTTACAAAATTCTGCTATATGACCTACTTTGCATTCATAACATTGAAGATTAACAAGAAATTTATAGAGATTTCCATTAACAATATTATAGCTTCTCTTAGATAAAACCTTGCAAATACTAGCCTTATGACCAAATTGTTTACAATTGAAACAATAACCATTGAAACTAGAATTATTATCAGAAATCTTACCTTTTCCTTTTCCATCATGATTTGAACATTGACCATCATTAGGAGAGACAAGCTGATTTCTCATCTTAACAACTTCTTTCTCCAAAAAGCAACATCTATCCTCCTTATGTTTCAGTTTTTCTTGAGTTATCTCAATAATTTTTCTAGTTTCTTCTCCTTTAAGAGTTAAATCAGAAATAATTTGTACACTTTTCTGATCTTTATCTTTCAAGGTAACTACTTCTTTTCTCAATTTCTAAATTTCTTTGAGAGAAGAATTCAATTCTCCCTCAAGATCAATTTCTGATTTAGAATTTGATTTAACTTGCTTTATAGGAAAAACCTCAGCAATAAATAAATTTTTTTTAGTCTCATCACAAGATTCAACTGAACCACTATCAGTTACATCAACAAAACGACTTTTCTTCTTTTTAAAGGCATTTGTCTTTTTGAAATTTGGTTGCTTTTTCTTTTAGGTCCTTTTATCATTTTCATCATTACTATCAAGATATTTGTTAGGACAATTTGTTGCATAGTGTCCTATCTTTCCACAATTAAAGCATTTAAAGGGTAATTTCCCTTTATACTTGCCTGAGCCTCTTTTTAGTTTACTTACAAAAGATAACTCTATTTCATCTAAGGCATTAGACTCTATTTTATCATTATCCTTTTTAACAAATTTAAAAGAAGATTCCTTACTTACAGAGTTATGTGCATTCAATCTCATCACATAAGTAGTAAAGAAACCATGGAGATCATCAAGAGTTGCCTTATTAATGTCTCTTTCTTCAATTGTTGCATTCTTTGGGTCAAGCTTAGTGGGTAGAGATCTCAAAACCTTTTGAATAACAAGCTTTTTAGGAATATTTTCTCCAAAACCTCTGGTTGCATTTAAACTTTCTTGAATTTTCAAGAAAAAATCAGCAATCTTTTCATCCTCACCCATTTGTAGACTATCAAATTTAAACCTGTAGTTCTGAAGTTTTGCTTCTTTAACTTTCTCATCACCTTCATAGATATTGGAAAATTTATTCCATATAGCTTTTTAATTCTTACAATCCATTATTTTTGTCAAGACATCATTAGTAAGTCCACAAAAATAAGCATTTTTAGCTTTTACATTGCAATCATATGCTCATTTTTGATCAACATCAGAAGGGGGTGATGTAGCAGTATATACATTTTCTACTGCTGCCCACACATCATATCCTAGAGAGTTAACATGTTTCTTCATCCTAAACTTCCAAAAGGCGTAACCAGTACCATGAAAGAGTGGTGCTCTAGTTGTAGACAAACCTTCTTGCGTTGCCATTAGCATTCCTAAGCAGGATCCCCTAGTTGACTCAACAACAAGGTTTGGGTTTGTACCAGTTGTTGGAGTGCAGTTAACACTAAGAGGGGGGGTGAATCAGTGTTAACTAACAAATTAAAGTTTTACTTTTTAAACAATGATTAGATCATGAATGAACTTATGCTAAAAATATGAAATGAATAGATAATGAACAAACACATTTAAAAGATTGACACAAAGTTTGTCTTGAGTGGAAACCCTCCTAGCGAATAAACCACTTGAACTTGGCCTCACTTTCCTTATCTAAAAAATATTCTTTGAACAAAGCCTCACTGGCTGATTTTTCTCACGAAAAATGGTGCTATCTCACTGATAGTCTTATAATGTTGATATCTCACTGATAGTCTTGTGAAAATGTACAAATATGAAGCAATTTAAATACAGAGTCGATCTTTGTTTCACGAATCACATAATCTATTCTTTCATGACTTCAGAATCAGAGTTACAATGTTCTAGATTACAAAACCAATATATATATTGTCTTTTCTGAAAGATATAATCTATTTTTATCAACACCTCTCATTAATCTCTTTGAATGAGCATTACAAATAATTTTATACGATCTCTGTTTTGAAACAAAGAACTTGTGTGAAAACTTGTATGAGAAAATTCCATGAGAAAATAGAATCTAAAATTGCCCTTGCTAGTTACCAAAACTCATCTTTTTATGAAAGTCTTCAACTATAATCCCTTAGTAAACAATCTTGTTAAGAAAACATTAAGAGAAAAATAGTATATAACTGTTACATAATCTGTAGAGCCGACAAACCATAATAATCTCACAAACAATGATATTTTACAAGACAAAAATCCTTATTCTTAACAACATACCTAAAGCAGGGTTTTTAACAAAAGAACCCTTTTACACTTAAAAAATCAAACCCTTAAACTCAACATCAGGCCCGACCAAGATTTCTTTTTTTTTTAACCTTTTTAACAAACAAAAAAAATTATTTACAGACCCGACACAAGGATAATCAAGAACTGTTTCTCTTTTTCACTTCTTTAAACTAATCTTGACATAAAAAAAAAACTTTAAAAAACTTTCAGAAAACCCATGACGATTTGAAGAAAACAAATCATTATCTACAAAAACCCATTATTAAGATGTGCATGGGTTACACAAACAAACTTTCAACCTATTAATAACTGTTTTAATCAAGAAAACACCAAGCCCAATAAACTCAAAGATCCTGATTCAACTAAACAATATTAAAAACAAGATAGATCAGTACTTGGGTTAATATAGACACAAAGAAGCAAAATAAAGAATACACCTAATATCGGCACAACCAGAATGACTCACTATTACTCTTTACTGATATTTCTTGTCTCCTTGCAAATCATGCAACTGACCTCTGAAACAAGCTTTGCTTACCATTGCCGCCATAATTAAGGTAACAAACCCTACCAAACAAAGAACGAATCAATTAACTATGCTCATCGAAGTCTCATAGAAGTTTCTTTACTTTGACATAATTACTTTTGAACTCTAGGTATTATGATGGGAAATATTCCCATTAAAAAAAAACAATAATCTCCACCGATAGTGCAATGATCAGACCACATTTTGACTTTATAAAAAAACTATCATTGCAAATTTTTATGTTGAATTATTATCATTGAGAAAATAAACTTTGTCACTAGCAAATGATTTCATAATAATAATACCCATACTACACTTGCAATCACCAAACCTTGTTTGTAGATGCACTATGGCAATGTGTTGCCTCATAAAAAATGCAATGTGCTTTTTGAACATGCTTTGGATAATCAATTTATTATTGCACCTAATTAATATTATCATGAAGCCTTAACATGTCAAGAAATAAACATGCAGATGAATATTATCACCTCAAACTGAACACTGATCATATGCCATATGCAAGTCATGATGCCAAGAGAGATCAATATTAAAATATAGACTCATGTGAAAAGACTGAACTAAAAGATCACCATGTGTATAACCTAATACCTCAATGTTGGTGTTATGAAATTAATGCCAAATAATACTGAGGGATAACATAGGTGACATCGAGGTGCCCTTGAGGTATAAACATCTACGGAAACAATGGGTACCCAGGGAACTTCCTCCAATAAACATTATTTTTTGTGTAAATGAGAGGATATATTGCATATCACCATCGTCATTACATGGTTTGGGCCTATTTTGCATGGACGGTATAAAGGTCTATTATGAAAAAGTTACTAAATTGATGGATTATTTCAGACCCTATTATAGTTACAAAGATTGGATGCAACTGGTTCGATATACACGAAGTATGCATAGGTATGCACTGTTAGCAAATTATATATAGCTAAAAGATAAGGATCAAAATAAAGGAGTGTCTATGTACATTGATGGAAGGCCAAAAGCATTAGGGAAGATTGCAGGGTTTATAAATAGTACATGACCTGGGTCAAAAAATAAGCAAACCAATTGCATATTCGAGGCGCGTGAGGGAAACCATGTATTTGTATGTGCAATAAAATCGATAACTACAGGGGAAGAGTTGCTAATCGATTATAGTTTGAATCACTTAGATACAAACAAAATTACTATGGGGGTGGTATGTACTATATACCATTTTACCCAACCTCCAATTAATGACTCCAATATACCATTTTATTATTATGTTTTTTCTCATAAGTCTATTGGTTTCATTTCGGTAATGTTTTTTAATATTTATTTTTTGTCACAATAGAACATTGATAATACGGGGAAGGCTCCAACCCAGACCACAGATCGTGGTGCATCTTTAGGCACTTCTACTCGGCAGGTTTACCTCATTTTAATTGTATAAATTAGATACGCTCTAAATGTTTTATTATTATGTTTTTTTCATAAGTTTATTGGGTTAATTTCGATAATGTTTTTAATATTCTTGTTGCAGTCAACTGATCAAGGAAAGGCACCAGCAGTAGAGGAGAGCATCCATGGGGTCGAGGTGCAGTCACTATTATTGGATGATGACATCGCATATTCAACAAACCCTCTCAATATGATAAGGAAGACACAAAAACAATGTAATGAAGAAATCCTTCAATTGTTATTCATAGTGCCTCAAATAGATGAGATAAGAGAGAGGGTTAAAATATTGACTGAGAGAGTACAAAACTTGCAAGTAAGTTGTCATGAGGTCTTTAATTATAACATAAGTTCATTCATGGTTTTATAATTTGTACTCTTTTATGTCATGAACTAAATATGTGTTGTTTTTACAAGATTTTTTGCATCCTCATGATGCTACTTCCCATGATTAGGGTACTACAGGTGTTGCCCGCAGAGTAGGGGCTGGTACAAGTTTCCATCCTAATCTTCGTGCACATACATCACATCATCTGAACCCATCATCCATGCCTATATTGTCAACTGAAATGTTAGAAACACATAGCATGCATGCATCAAGTAGACTGGTGATGTAGAGGCCACTAGTACTGGTGATGTTTTATCAACATTTCTTGGATCTTCCTTTATTACTAATACAGGAACATTTCCGGTCACATTTGTGGTGACCAAGGATTTCATTCCCATAAAGATAGAGAAGGTCCTAGGTAATTTAAATTTTTTTAATTATTATTATATATAATCCAATTGAAATTTACTTATTGATCACTCTTTTTAGACTAATGATCCCATGATCATTTTGCAGGAAATGATGTTTTTTATAAAAACCTAGGTGATATAACATTGGAGCTCTTTAGGCCCACCATATGTACATGGTGGAATGCCCAAAATTAAGATTTAAAGGATGAGCTCATTAACCGTTTAGCTATGTTGTTTGGTGATAGAACATTCAACCGAACCAAGGTCCTTCAGAAAGCTGGTACAAATCTAAAGTATGTGAGGGACCAATATAGGTCACATTTAGAGAAGAAAAAAAGTACGAGCGTCCCCCCATGATTTTGGAGAGGGAGTGGAAGGACCTAGTGTCAGATGCAAAGAAGGCTGAAAACAAAAAAGGAAAGACACCACCGGGGCAAGGAAGGTATGTGATACTATCAACAATGTAATTATATATTGATTACTCTTTCTTTTTACATAATCTAACGTATTTCAAACTTTTTATAGGCTTCCCGACACATCGAAGGCAACAAAAGCAAGACTAGAAAAACATGGGCAACACAAACTTGGCTCTAGTGGTTATATTAAATTAGTCACATGAATTGTAAGTATCAATAAATGAAATATTGCATCCAAATAATAAATTGCAAACAATTTTGGTTTTATCACACCATAGAAGAAAAATTCATGATCTTATGCAAAAATATAGGGCTTTGAATTCAACAGAGCGCCCATAGAAGAGGAAATGAATATTTCCTTCCAACATGGCTATGAAGTCGTGGCTGAACACTTAAGAGTCTTGACTGGGCAAACACAATCTTCCATTGCATCCGACACGCAGGTAAATAAACTCAATAAAGTTTATCTAAAATTGAATACTTGTGCAATCTATTCAATATTAATTTCCACCATAAAGTAATTATGTGCCTATTTGTTTTAAACAGACAAAAAATGATAATATTGCACCTAACATTGGAATGCAGCCTAGTGAGGGTGGAGCACAACCTACAAATGAAGGTCATGGTTTGCATCTCGGTACTAGATGTATTCATGTGCTATACAAAGCGTAATATGGATTAACACAATTAAACATCTTTAATTGCAATTGGTGTATTAATTAATGTAACCTTTCATGTTTCAACTTTAGATCACATAGAGCGTGATCAACATGTTGAGCATGATTAGGCTAGAGAAGATCAGGGACATGATGTGGCCCCATTAGGTAAAGAGGAACACTCTAATGTTCTTTTAAACATATTTAATTGCAATTGGTGTATTAATTAATGTAACCTTTTGTGTTTCAACTCCAGATTAGGATTTATAGGGTGTTGATCATGTTGAGCATGAGGCTATAAGACAAGATCAGGAACATGATGTTGCCCCATCAGATAAAGAGCGCCACTAGAATGTTTTTTAATTAATAAAATACTTGTAACAATAATAACAAAACATATCAATTTAACATTTCTTTGTTATTGCAGTAGACCACACCTTGCACCAGCCTGCACTTCATGATCAGTACATGACTAGGCATACATTACGATCATGAGCAGAGGGCAGAACAACTGAAGGGGGGAAAAATGATTTAGAAAATGATACTCCACTTCAGCTTTTTTTAGCTTCAAAAAAGAAGCAGAAAAAAAAGTGATTGTAATCATATTATGACAGAACAACTGAAGGGGGGGGAAATGATTTAGAAAACGATACTCCATTTAAGCTTTTTTTAGCTTAAAAAAAGAAACAGAAAAAAGGTGATTGTAATCATATTATGACAACTATATTTTTTATAATATGTAAAAAATAAATGAATGAATGTTATATGTTAATGAATGAATGTTATATGTTATTAATGGATGAATGAATGATTAATGTTATATGATTAGGTATGGGGAATTGAGAGTGATGTGAGGGGAGGGGCCAAATGAGCTTCCACTGTCACACGGTTGGCCCTGTTAAGTAGAGAATATTAAACTATTATCGAAACAAAGAGAAGCTCAATCCAACTACATCCAAGTATCTTTTTAATTCCTCCATCTCTCATCAATCTCTTTACTATTTGAACCTCATACAAATGTTTTACATGAAGAACCCACTATTGTGAAATGTGCCTCTAGTTGAGTAAATTGAATCCATGCTCTACATCATAATTTGAAGTTGTTTCCATTCCAATGTTTTGAGTTTAGTTTGTTTGTATGGCTTTGTATGGATACCACATTGTGTTGTGTGTGGATTTGGTTTCAAATCTCTATTTCTTTTGTTTTTAGTGGTGACATAGCTCTAAAATTTGACAGCTTTGAAGGGTTTAGAGGATCAATTGAGATAGATACATAGATATTTAGATCTTTTTGTTGATGGGAGGCTTCCACTTAGCCATGAAATTTTGTACCATCTACGAGTATTCAAAAATTTCTCTACTTACATTAATTCAACTTACTTTCTTCCTTACCCTTGTTAATCCACAACCATAACTAGCACATTGTCATAATGCTTCAATCTCAGTCATTAATCTTTGTCTTGAAAAAAAGGATAATAGTCATTAATACATTACTAAGGGTAAACATATTTCATAAGGACCTATGGAGGATAAACCATAGTCTACCAATCCATTAGAGACTCACAGTGCATAAAACCATTGAAAATACATCACAATCATAACCTTTGCTAAGGGCACAAGATAGTCTTTTGGATTATTATTAATGTCAGCTTCATTTAGTTTCAATGTTATTTTGAGATATTTTTGATTTATTTATGTTTGAAAATACAAATTTTGACATCTGCTTAAATGCTCATGTTGAATGCATCCCCTATGCATGCATTTTCAAGAGTCTAAATTACTCCACATGCCAAACATGATTCCATCTCCCTCCTATAGTATCTAAAACTAGGAAACTAATAAATCTTGTTAAAGTTAGGTACTTTCTATTACATAAAAATTATTACTCTCTGTCTATATTGTCATAGACTAATTTTTTCGGTGGTTGGGTATTTCTTCATGTTCAAGAGCACATTATGAAGAAAATTCATGGGCTAATCTCTATTTTTGTGTGTGGGGATCAGTAGAAGTCAGAACTCATTACTTATCTCGATGTTACCTTCAATAGTGAGTATTCTTTAGTGTTTTTTCAATGTTGTGTTTCATTTTATAAATAACGATCAAATTGGTTGTCTCATTGCATTATGAAGCCAGAATTGTAGTACTACTAGTCTATGCCAAAACTCTAGAACTTTTCTTTTGGCACACATTATTGAGGAATAAATCTCTTGTATTTGTGTGCTCATGTAGGTATTTTTGCATCCACCTTGTATGAATGTACTTCAACTTCTTATTTTATGTGTCGTAGGTAAGTATTTCCATAAGAGAGGCTATACTTTTTTATTGTTATCTCATGAATTTGATTATTGTTTATTGATTGGTAATGGGTCTGGATACACATCAATTATAATGTGCTATTAGAAACTCTCATTACAAGAAGAAATTTGCAACTCAGTAGGTGGATAGTCATAGATGGATAGACATGTGTTTTCAAGGACTTTTCTTCTAGTCTTCCACAATTTTTACATCTTTCACATTGATGCACCTAGGCATGAGGTTCTATTGATGCTCATCTACAGAAATTCCCTTTGAAAAACTTCTACTTATTCTTTGAACATAATGGTTTGAACAATAAGGCTTAAGATGATGCAGAGTCAGAGGAAGGAAACAAACTCACACAATCTCATTTATCAAAACTCAAAACTTTCTTATTTTGTATAGTGATTTCAAGTTCATTCTACCCTTCATAATCCTTGTAACAACTCACAAAAATTGAGATCCAAGCAATAAGCCACTTGTTGATTTTGTAAACACCTTAAGCAACATAAAATTTGATCAAAAGAATGAATTACCAAGTCTTTCCTTTCAATTTATCACCATTCTTCTTGACTATCTTAATGTACACCAATGACATCTACAAGCCCCAACCATAGAAGTTAAGTTTCCCCATTGCTACAAACAACAAAAACAACAAATCTGACTTTTATCCTTTATCCAACCATAAATACATATGTGACAACATCAAATAGTCAGTATTCAAACATTTACAATCATTCTTTTCACTGTTCCATCAAAATATTAGTTTCTTACATTCAAAAGGCTAAAATTTGCTCATAAGTGCCAAAACACTAAATCGGGTGTAACTTGCAACCCACAATCAATCTCTACATGATGAATATATTTTTGAGTACATATTTTGATCATTAATAGCATATTTCATTTGTAGGTACACTTTTTTTAGAACACATGCCTACTGTCCTGACTTCTTTGCTACTAATTAGGCCTAAATAGGCAGATATGCATGCAAACAGTCACCTATAACTTTCACAAATCAATTAATTAATCCAATCTCTCTAGTGAGACTTTAAAAAAACTTCTTATGGACATTTACTCCAATTTTTAGCAAAATTCAATAGTTAAATTTGGAGAAACACGATTTTTACTGCAAATTGTTACCCTAGCAAGGGTTTTAGACAGTTTTGAGAAAAATGACTATTTCTTGAACAATTCTTAACCAAAATGCATGAAACAAGAAATACTTGGAAGGTGACTGATAATATAAACTTTCAAGAACATTATTACATGTTTTCAATTCCGTACAGGCCGTATATAAGCCTGAAAAAGTCAATTTTCTGGAAAATGTGCATAAAATCAAAGTTTTTTATTATTTTCTTCAAAATTTCAATCACCAACGAGGATTCAAATGATCCCAAAGCCTTTTTAAAGGAATTACAACATGAATAATCAGTTTCCAACTGATTTCCAACTTCCCACTAATGTTTTGTCTCCCTAATGACCTTTTTAATTCCCTAATTGTTGTTTTATGCAACTTTTACATTGTTGTGCAATTTTGACATTATTTGTGGACAATTTTGCATTTTTTACATTGATAGGACTTTAATACACTATAAATTACTTAAATGACCCTTATTACAAGGTGAAACATCAAATTGAACTAATTTGTCAAACTTTCCACTAGGAGGTAAAATTGTGTCAAGGTGCTCCTGCACCATACTCCCGACCAAGAAAAAGATCCAAGTCCACTTGAATTGATGTTGTCAACAACCTTCATGTCTAGTATGCTCTGCTTCAGATTGGCCTTGCTCTTAATCACCTTCATCTTCACCTTGGGTTTAAACTTGTCCATGCAAATTAGTTGTCTATCTTGTTCTCTGCCATACTTTCCCTCTAAAATCATATTCTTTCTTCCTTTATACACCTCAAAATCATGCTTCTCCCTTTTTCCTTTAACCTGCAAACAATCCTTTGTCCAAAACATTAGTAACACAATAAAATTATATAAGGTTACAATCATGATACCTCCATCATGTTGCAACTCCTTGCAAACCTCTAAGATCAACTTCTTCATGATCATTCCTTTAATTTCTTCAACTGCAATAATCAGGTCCTCTGTCATATCTTCATGCTTGGAAACATCTAGAATTTTTTTTTATTTTTTCATCAATGAATTCTTCATGTGCATCTTCATATGCTTCTTCTTCTTCTTCCATCATTTGTTCTAACTTCATCATAGATTCTTGGAACTCTTCATCTAATCTCTTTAACGCTTGCTTTAACTCAACAATTTCTCTATCAAGATTTGCTTGTCTCTTTCTCTTCTTTCTCTCTTCCTCTGCTTGCAAATGCTTCTTCAAGTTCTCCATCCTCTCAAGCAAGATTCCTCCTTGCTTCACAAATCACTTACCTACAAACAACCAACAAACCACACATCTACACAACCACAACCAACTTATCAACTTATCAGCCCAAACCTTTCCCGAGCTCTGATACCAAACTGATGCAGAGTCAGAGGAAGGAAACAAACTCACATAATCTCATTTATCAAAACTCAAAACTTTCTTATTTTGTTTATTCATTTCAAGTTCATTCTACGCTTCATAATCCTTGTAACAACTCACAAAAACTGAGATCCAAGCAATAAGCCACTTGTTGATTTTGCAAACACCTTAAGCAACATACAATTTGATCAAAACAATCAATTACCAAGTTTTTCCTTTCAATTTATCACCATTCTTCTTGACTGTCCTAATGTACACCAATGGCATCTACAAGCCCCAACCATAGAAGTTAAGTTTCCCCATTTCTACAAACAACAAAAACAAAAAATCTGCCTTTTATCATTTATCCAACCATAAATACATATGTGACAACATCAAATAGTCAGTATTCAAACATTTACAACCATTCTTTGCACTATTCCATCAAAATATTAGTTTCTTACATTCAAAAGGCCAAAATTTGCTCATAAGTTCCAAAACACTAAATCAGGTGTAACTTGCAACTCACAATCAATCTCTATAGGATGAATACATTTTTGAGTACCCATTTTTATCATTAATAACATATATCATTTGTAGGTACACTTGTTTTGGAACACATGCCTACTGTCTTGACTTCTTTGCTACTAATTAGGCCTAAATAGGTAGATATGCATGCAAACAGTCACCTATAACTTTCACAAATCAATTAATTAATGAAATAGCTCTAGTGAGAATTTAGAGAAACTTCTTACAGACATTTACTCCAATTTTTAGAAAAATCCAACAGTTAAATTTGGAGAAACACGATTTTTACTGCAAATTGTTACCCTAGCAAGGGTTTTAGACAGTTTTGAGAAAAACGACTATATCTTGAACAATTCTTAACTAAAATGCATGAAACAAGAAATATTTGGAAGGTGACTGATAATATAAACTTTCAAAAATATTATTACATGTTTTCAATTCCATACAGGCCATACATAAGCCTGAAGACAGTCAATTTTCTGGAAAATGTGCATAAAATCAGAGTTTTTTCATTATTTTCTTCAAAATTTCAATCACCAACAAGGATTCAAATGATCCCAAAGACTTTTTAAAGGAATTACAACATGAATAATCAGTTTCCAACTGATTTCCAACTTCCCACTAATGTTTTGTCTCCCTAATGACCTTTTTAACTCCCTAATTGTTGCTTTATGCAACTTTTACATTGTTGTGCAATTTTGACATTATTTGTGGACAATTTTGCATTTTTCACATTGATAGGACTTTAATACATTATAAATTACTTAAATGACCCTTATTACAAGGTGAAACATCAAATTGAACTAATTTGTCAAACTTTTCACTAGGAGGTAAAATTGTGTCAAGGTGCTCCTGCACCATAAGACTACTTCTTCTTGATCATAAATGTTCTTAATGATATTAATGCTTCAAACTTAAGATTCGTTTCATTTTTATAATGATAAAAATGTTATACATTTCTATACATTCAAGGATTCTCTTGCCCCCTACCCTTTGCTCTCTCCCCTCTCCTTTTAAGTATTTTCTTTATCATAAAAGATTCACATTTTTGTCTCATTTACACAAATTTATCTGAAGTTGTAGGAGTGACTAAAAATATGTAAAAGATGATGGATTATGTCTAAACATCAACTTTCCATCTTATAGCTAGTTGAATCCTTAATGTTTGATGAGTTTAGAGCTTGAATAATGCTTATATATGCATGTGTAGCAATAAGGGAGCCTATGTGAAGATTGAAATTTAAAACATCACTTTGGTATTTTTCCTTAGGAAATGAAATGATATTTTGAGTAATACAAACCTACACACTCAAATGTGTTTTGCATTGTTAATTCAATACCATGAAGAGTGGAATACAAAAATATCAAACCAACCAAGAATAATCAATTCATAAGATTATTGTATTCTAATAGGGTTGACTGGTTGCTTGTTTCTTTTTGATTGTTAGGAAGTCATCAATATACACTTGGTTTTCCTGACTTCTCTTGCCTCATGGCCATAGAGTTTCTATAGAAGGCATCAAAGTAACCTTCAAGATTGACAATGGAAATGAGTACAAGGTCAGTATAACTTAATGTTAATTGGGTATGATTTTATTTGTTCAAGACCAATTTAGATTCATTTTCTGCTCACACTACTTTTATTTACATTTATGTTTTTCTAATATCCATTTTCCTTTACATTGATATTCTTCTATATATATTGTGTTTACAATAATTTTTTCTTCAATTTAATCTAAGGGAGAGGACCCAATACCTGAGCATGTTTCAATAGTTGTGATAGTAGTGGTTTATATAATGCCCAATATTTTTATCAATATTGGACCAATAGTTGTGACTTTAAAGTTGTTAGTGTTGATGATGACTACCCATAATTAAACAAAATGTATTCCTTTGATCTAAAAATCAACCAATCATGTGATTGCGCATCAGTGCTCAATAAAACATGCTATGAATGCACAAATATTGGTCTCACTTTTTTTGGGTCTTTTTGGAAACCTTGACAAAAATAATGTTGATGTGGAATCATATTTGATGATGTGGCCTTGAAACCTTAGTTATAAGCATGGGACTTGTCAAGTAAGCTATTGTAAAAAATTGGGAGTGATTTGAAATTTCCACGTAGGATAATTAGAAGTGCAAAGTTAGGGTGCTCAACTACCGGGTCCTCTTCCTAGCAAATCCACTTCATGTCTTCTCCATGGGAGAAGAATAGTTTGAAAGCAATTTTTTTCCACTTCATGTCTTCTCCATGGGAGAAGAATAGTCTGAAAGAAATTTTTGTGGTTTGGAAAATTGCTTTGTAATTTCACTTCGATGTAATAAGCATAGGGCAAGTTTGTTTACATTTTGTTACTTATTTTGCTTATTGTCCCCTACTGGAATGAACTAAGTATGAATATTTGGTTGTATTTTAACACACGATTGTAATCCTTTTTCTTTCCTTGTGTATGATTCTTCTTGCTCACTTTCTCTTATATTTTGGGATGATGTAAGGCATTCATCAAACTTTTTTTTATGCTAACCCAAGTATGGTATGAAGACCTGCTATTATAGGTTCCATTTCTTGAGAAGTGATTTCTCCTGTCATGAATTTAGTGAGCTATAAAAATTGAACATAGAGCTACTAAAAATTGTACAATTTTTCTTGATTGGAATAAAACCCAACCTTAGACACTTTGAATAAATGATGCAAACCTTTACATGTTTATGTTGTGGTTATTTATATGATCTCACCTTGTGCAAATGCACAGAAGTGCTTAGGATCCAAGTTTGAAGGGTGGTAAGTTGCCACTAGTTTAAGAAGAGGAAAGTATGTCTTGACAAATTTCAAGGAAAAACAATCAAACACCTATACCAAATCACCACGGAACATTAACAACCATCTATACCTTCTCACTATAACCAATTATCAGACCTTCAAGAGAATAGGCTCATCATCTACTTCACAACTTTGTCCATTCCAACTTACTATCCTTTTTGCAGTCAAGTCATCATTCATGCATATTAGATTCACCATACCTAAATCATTAAAAAAAACATACAATACCTTCTATACCTTATCCTTCACCAAAACACCAAGGGCCATGTTTAACAAACCAAATGCAATTGCTAACTTTTCACTATGGTGGTAGATAAATGATTATTTTTTCTTCTATTCCACAACATTAAGTAAAATTCTTGAAACTAGAAATACCCTATTGCCTCCATGTGCCAAGCCAATTTCTCCAATATAGACTTATTGGGTGTCACCAATATAGAAGATAGTCACCAATATAGAAAAGTTATGCAATCATCCCACAAAATCTTCTTTATTCCAAGACATCTTGAGTTTTCCTATAGAAATAATGGTTTTGCTATGTAATTATGAGATCATCAAATCATTGAGCTCTGCACCCACCTTTTTAATGTCAATGATGTAGGATTCAAGAGTTTTTCCTTATATTTCCATAGTAATTTCTTTAGTCCTCTCAAATTTATGCATTCATGTGTCATTTGAGACGGTAATTCCATAAAGGTTTTGTCACAATTGAAGAATAATGCATTAGCTTATGTCCATCATGAAAATAACAAGGGTTATTATGGGGCAATTTGATAAGAAATGAGTAGATCCCATAGTATGCTACATGCCTTCATACTACAACCTTGTTCATGATAGAAGATTCTTGTTTTGTGACATGGAAAGAATACATTAAGTGATTGACAGACCAAGGATAGTGAACTATGTAGGAATATATGAAAGGGAAGTGATCAAGCATCTGCTACTATGGCAAGGCCAAGAGACATAGGTGGGTAGAGATCTTAAGCACAAGATGGTGACAATCAAGATAAGGAATCAATGTTAAAAGATAGAGCATAGTCCATTAGAAATCATTGGATAGTCATGAATGCCAAATGATCATTAACAATTTCAAGGGGTAGTGACTTCATCTCAAGAGATAGTTATTTAAAATACATGTCAAGTGGACTATGCAAAGATAATTGAAGGTTGTGAAAAGTGACAAATCTAAAAGCCTTTTGAACAAATCTATTTTATGCATATCCTACAATCATTGCAGTCCATGAGACCACATTTCTTTGAGGCATTCTGTCAAACAGTTCACATGCCTTGTCTATGCTTCAACATTTTGCATACATTTCTAATAGGGCAGTAGCAACTACATTTGATGAAAATCCTCTATCCTTTATGTTTTGATGGATTTCCATACCCTATTCTGTTAAACAATTCACGTGCCTTGTCTATGCTTCAACATTTTGCATACATGTCTAACAAGGTAGTTGCAACTACATCTAATAAAAATCCTCTATCCTTTATGTTTTGATGGATGTCCATACCCTATTCCAAAGCTCAACCGAATACTTTTTTATTTATAAAAAATTTCATTGTTTTGTCACAATTTTGATGAACTCAACTGACAAAAGAGAAAAATAGTCCGACGAAAGTTCTATAGCTCTAACAAAATGTTCATCGATTTGACAAGCCCTTGCTGTTGCCATGTTGATGAACTAAACCGACGAAGGACCAAAACCATCCAACGACATCGCTATACCTCCAAAAAATTGTTTGTTGCTATATGAACACAAGTTTTGTTGAACTTCTGATGAACACCCGATCCTTTTTATGTGGCCTCTTTCGATGAAGTCATGTCTCTATTTCAACATTTTAACATTCATCAGGAAATCAACAAAAACTTTATGACAAAAAAAGTTATAGTGTTTCGTCAGTATTCCGACAATCGTTTGTCAAAATTTCAACAAATGTTCATCAGAAATTGGTCCCAAATTCATTAGTGACTAATGACTTTGTCAAGCTTACCTTCAAAAGGTAAAACTTTAGATTGATTTCCCCTAGGGTTTTGTAATTTTTTTATATCATCCCTCTTATTGACCTTCCTAGAAGCCTTTCTATCATTTTTAATATGCACTACAATTTAGAAGGAATCCCTCAAAGACTGAGGGTCTTTGTCTCTCAATTCATACACCATCTCAAGATCATACACATTATAGTATAAGACCAAACACATAGCATCACTAGGTCTCATATATTAAGGTATTTTATTCATGACTTTCATAAACCTAGTGTTGAAATCAAAGACCATTTCATTACAAACCTTTGTGATTCTTGTGAATTCATTAAGGATAAATCTAGGGTTGATATTTTCACCATATGGGTATGTGCAGGATCAACATGGAAAAAATAGGCCCTTAAGTGGCAAAAAATTCAGAAAAATTAGAGTTAGACAACTTGATGTAAAAATTCAAATAAGTTATCTATATTATTTTAAAAATATGTAAGAATATCTAGAATCTGTAGAAAATTGAATTTAGTTTCTAAACTACTAGGTTTATTTAAAAAAAAATTCTATTTGGTGAAAATTTGAAATTTCAGTGTAGTAGTACTTAAATTTCAATGAAAAAATAAGAAGTAGGTGTCTGTTTGATCACCGTAACAACAATAAAATGAAAATATTTTTTTATAAGATCTTAGATATAAGTAGAGGACTCATGTCTCGATGTGATGCATATTTTTTTGTAATTTTTTTCCAAGTATATAATTAATTATGATTTTTTTTTACAACTTTTAAAAAATATAAAACTTGTATGTCTAACCACCTTAACTTGGTCAAAACTTAATGAAATTCATTTTTTTAATCCTATAGTATGTGAAACATAGAATGTGATGCATGTTTCAGATTCAAAAAATGTGATACCGTTTCAAAGCAATAGATGTTTTCCAATCAGCCTATCAATCAAGACTTTAGTCGTAATTCAAATAGGAAATGAATAATAATTATTTATTAAATTCAAAGTAAAGCATAATTTATATTAGCGGAAAGTTGAGAATCTCCTTTAAAAACCCTTTTCATTTCATCAATTTTGGGTAAAAAAAGTCGTCATCCACATACCCTACACATACCCATCATATTGCCACTTTTTGGCCCATCATGATCATGTACATACCCATATTGTTCTCTAAACACCCTCTTGAATTCTTCTCAAGACCTAATACTTGTTAAGATAGGTGACATTATAATTTCTATCTTAAGTTGATTATTATGTGTCTTCATGTTCCTTGGAAAGTGTTCTAGAAGAATTAAGGGGAAAAATATTTATTATTTATTTTCATATGACAAATTGTAATTGCATTCAAAGAGGTGGACCCACTATGATGATGGTTATAGAGCATTCCAGGAGAATATTCGTTTTGGGCATCCAAATTTTGGGTGGGGACCACTTATTTGCATGTTATCCTAGGTTGGATGCCCAAGCTTGCATGCTTTGGGTTGAGCACTCAATATTGATCAATTTTCGTTGGCTATGGGTTTGGCACCCATGTGAAGGCCATGTGATCATTTAATATTTTTCACCATGCTTATTGGTTGTCCACTAATGGGGCGTGGATTTTTCTAGGTGGTTTTACTTTCTATTTTTGGATACCATTTGTGGTATTCTCTACCACAAACTTCTATATATTGGAGCATTGAGATGGTGGTTTGTAGAGTTTGCTTGTAGGTTGTCAGAGTAATGAAGTGCTACCAGAATTTAGAGAGGAGTGTTGTAGTGTTGTAACTCTTTTGAAGATTAATACAAACATTGGATCTCTTTGGGCATGGATTTTTTTCCTACAAGGATTTATCCATGTATATCTTGTGTCACTTGTGATTCTCAACTTGTGGTATTGCTGATTTTCTTTCATGTTTGTAATTGCTAATCACATAATATCATAATATTGGTAAGCTTGGATACATATTTTTAGATACATATTTAAGTTCATATTACTATAAGTTTTACCTTGGATTTCCATCATTTGGTATTAGAGCTAATAGTTTTGTTAAGAGAGGGAACTACCTTTTTTTTAAGTATTGAAGGTTTTTTGGTTGCAATGGGAGTTTGTGCATTGTGGGTTTTGCAGATTTTTGAAGAAGATTGAAAACCATGGATTCTACCCCTCATCTAGATATTGAGAAATTCAATGGAACTGGTTATGAGATGTGGAAGTTGAAGATGGAGGATCTCCTTGAAGAGAGAGATCAGTGGTTGTCAATTTCAAGTGAAAATAAACTATAATCATTTTTTGATGAAGATAGAAAGAAAATGGACAAGAAGGAACGAGGAACCATTTGGTTGTGTCTTGAAAATTTTGTCTTTCTAAATGTTTTAGAAGAATCTAATACATTGAAGTTGTGGAGGAGGATAGGCAAAATTTATCAAACTAAAATTCTAACAAATAAATTGTATCTAAAAAGATGTTTTTATTCTTTGAAAATGAAGGATGGTGATTCTATTGAAAAAATTTAAATGCTTTTAAAATGATTATAAGTCAGGTTGCATTTGTAGATGTTAAGATAGAAGAAGAGGATAAATACATTTTGTTGCTTTTTCCTTTATCCAAATCTTGGGAAATCTAATTCTTTCCATAAGTGGTGGTGGTACATATTTGAATATGGATAGTCTCATTTCTCTACTTCTTTCAAAAGAAATGAGGAGAAAGTCCATGAATGTGGGTTCCCAAGGTGCCTTCCATGTGCGAGGAAGGTCTAAATAGAAAGGAGGGCCTAAAGGGGACAAAAAGAGAGACAAGTCTAAAGAATGTTATAAAACCCTCAAGACGAGAAAAGTAAGGTGTTGGAATTGTGGTAAGAGAGGACATGTGAAGGAGTGTTGAAACAAGAAAATATTTTAGATACTTCTACAGAAAGTCCTCAAAGGATGATGATTCTGATACTTTTTTAATTTCTGCTAACACTGTTGGTATTGGTGCTTGGCTTATTGATTTAGGTTGCTCCTACCATATGACTTCTAATAAGGAGTGGTTTAATTCATATTCAAATTATGATGGGGGAGAATTTTTCATTAGTGATAACAACATGAAGAAGATTATTCGTAAGGGAAAGGTAAAGTTGTGTTTTAGTGATGAAAGGGTTAAAACCCTTAATTATGTTTTACATATTGTAGGACTTACGAGAAATTTACTTTCAGTATCCAAGTTGAATGATTCTCAAATGTATGTGACATTTGAAAAGTTTGGTTGTAGGTTGGTAAGAGGGAGTTTGGTGATTGCTAAAGGATCTTGAATAAGGACTTTGTTTATGATTAATTCCTCCAATTTTTGTAACTCTACCAATGTAATTGGCATTGAAAATGAATGTATATTGTGGAACCATAGATTGGTTCACATAAGTGAAAAGGGTCTTAAGACCATTTTGAATAAAAACTTGTTTGATGATATTTTTTATTATTCTATTGGAAAAAATGATTTTTTTGATTATTGTGTGTTTGTTAAACAAAATAGCTCATTATTTCCTAATGGAAATAATAAATTCAAGAGATTATTAGAGATCATTCATTCAAATGTGGTTGGACTAGTGGATGTTGAATATTTTGTAAAATATCATTATTATGTTACTTTTATTAATGATATCTCAAGATACACTTGGATTTATTTTATGCATGCACAAAATATGAAGTTCTCACTAAGTTTAAGGAATTTAAAGCCTTAGTTGAGACACAAATGGGTTATAAGATAAGGGTGTTGAGATCTGACAATGGGGGTAAATATTTTTCTAGGGAATTTGATGAGTTCTATAAGCATGTAGGTATTGTTTAGAAAAAAGGCTACAGCATATACACCCCAAAAAAATGGGGTAGCAAAAAGAATGAGCTGAACCTTGATGGAAAGAGCTAGGAGAAAGTTGAGTAGTGCTAAGCTTGATAGATGCTTTTGGGAAGAATTTGTAAGTAATACATGTTATTTGGTTAATACATCTCCTTGTTGGGCTCTTGTTGATACAAATCCTTATGAAGTGTGGATAGATAGAAATACTTTTGTTTCACATTTAGGGGTCTTTGGTTGTGAGGATTTTTTTCATGTGCCTCAAGAGAAGCATTCTAAATTGGATCCAAATGTATAAAATGCATCTTGGTTTGCTATGGTGAAAATGTAAAAGGTTATAAGATTTGGAATCCACTAACCTATAAAATTGTTTACTCCAGAGATGTTATTTTTAGGAAATTTAGAGCTTACTCAGGTGAAGAATAACCAAAGGAGAAAGATAAGACAAAAATAGTGCACTTCGAGACAAAGATTGAGAAGCAGAAAGATGCATGTATTTGGAATAACAATTAGATGGATTTGAGGATGGAGAAGAAGAACAGGGTTTAGAGAGTTCAAATTATGTGTAGGATGAGCATATAGAAGAAGAGTAGAAATAACCCCTTACTCCTCCCTTGAGAAGATCCAAAAGACAACGAAATCCAGTTGATAAGTATATCCCATCTAATTACCATTGTGTATTTTCTTTGTTGAGTATTGATGACGAACCTAGATCCTTTATGGAGGCTCTTTCTTCAAAAGAAAGCGAGTCTTTGATGCAAGCCATATAGGAGGAGATGATGGATTTGGATAGTTGTGATACATGAGATCTTGTCAAAATTCCCAAAGGAAGAAATACCGTTAGTTGTAAGTGGATATTTAAAAAGAAATTTGGTGTAGATGGTTGGTTAGATTAATATAAGGCCAGATTGGTGGCCAAGGGCTACTCCTAGAGAGAGGGAGTTGATTTTGATGAAATTTTCTCTCATGTTTCTAAGTTAACCTCTATTATATTCCTATTATCTATTGTTGTTTCTCATGATTTTTTTATATAGAGAAAATGGATGTTAAAACTACTTTCTTGCATGGGGATCTTGAGGAAGAAATTTATATACAATAACCTGATGGTTTTGTTGTGAAAGGAAAAGAACACTTCTTTTATAGGTTAAAGAGATATTTATAAGGTTTTAAATAGTCACCCAAGATGTGGTACCAGAAGTTTGATGCATTTTATTTGAAGTTAGGTTTTGTTAGAATTGCAAAGGATCATTGTGTTTATATTAAGATTATTAATGATCAGACACTAATCATTTTCTTGTATGTTGATGACATGTTGTTTATGTGAACAACAAGGTGATGATTAGGGATCTTAAGAATAATATTTTTGGAACATTTACTATGAAGGATTTGGGGGTTGAAAAATATATTCTTGGGATGAAGATTAGTAGGGATCAGGTTCAAAAAAATCTTTGGTTAAGTCAAAGTAATTATTTTGATACCATTTTGTAGAGGTTTAGTATGATGACTATAACCCAAAAAGTATACCATTTTTGGTTGGTAGTAAGTTCATTTTAGACATGTGCCATAATTATGATGATGATTTTAAAGATATGTCTAGTTTTCCCTATGCTAGTGTCGTTGGTAGTTTTATGTATGCTTGATTGTTTACACTAGACTAGATATATCCCAAGAAGTGGGAGTTTTGAGCATGTGTATGTCTAATCCTAGTAGAGAGAATTGGAATTTTGTTAAGAGGGTGTTTATATATTTACATGGTACTTTTGATTATTGTTTGGTTTATCATTATATTGATGATGTGGTTAAGTCATTGGACATACAAGGTTTTGTTGATGTAGATTGGGTTGGCGACTTGGCTATGTTTTTACTTTGTTTTGACGTGAAGTGATTTGGATGAGAAAAATACAACCTACAATTGCATTGTCCACAAGCGAAGTAGAGTATATGGCTGCTACACATGCCTCTAAGGTGACAATTTGGTTACAAAGACTTGGTAATGGTATTGGTTTTGATTATAGGACAATGAGGATTGGATGTGATAGTTAGAGTGTCATATGTTTAGCCAAAAATATTAAGTATCATGCTTGTACTAAGCATGCTAATGTTCAATATCACTTTGCGTGAGAGATGGTTGAGAATGGTAAGGTCTTGATTGAGAAGGTTGACACTTTAGATAATATTGCAGAATCTCTCATGAAGCCACTGGCCATTGATAAGTTCTCTTGGTGTAGGAAGGCCATGGGCCTAGTGATCACTCTACTTGATTATATTTAATTTATATCTCATGGATATAATTGTAATGTATAATTTCAAGTGGGAGAATGTTAAGATAGGTGAAATTATAATTACTATCCTAAGTTAATAGCTATGCATCTCCATGTTCTTTGGAAAGTGCTCTAGAGGACATGAGGGGAAAAATATTTATTATTTAGTTCCTATGACAAATTGAAATGTATAATGTCAAGTGGGAGAATGTTAGGATAGGTGAAATTATAATTACTATCCTAAGTTAATAATTATGCATCTCCACATTCTTTGGAAAGTGCTCTAGAGGACATGAGGGGAAAAATATTTATTATTTATTCCTATGATAAATTATAATTGCATTTAAAGAGGTGGACCCACTATGATGACATGTTTACAAGTATTTTGGGAGCATATTCCTTTTGGGTTTCCAACTTCTAGGTGGGGACCACCTAGAAGTGCATGCTCTTGCATGTTATTTTCATGTTATCTTTGGTTGGGCACCCAAGCTTGCATGTTTTGGGTTGAGCACTAGGTATTGACCAATTTTCATTGGTTATGGGTTTGGTAGCCATGTGAAGGCCATGCGATCATTTAATATTTTTCACCATGCTTATTGGTTTTCCAATAAGGGGGTTTGGATTTTTCTAGGTGGTTTTACTTGTTCTTTTAGGATACCATTTGTGGTATTCTCTCCCACAAAATTCTGTATATTGGAGTATTAAGATAGTGGTTTGTAAAATTTATTTGCAAGTTGTCAGAGTAATGAAGTTATACTATAATTTAGAGAGGATTTTTGTATTGTTGTACCTATTTTTAAGATTAATACAAACATTGGATCTCTTTGGGTGTGATTTTTTTACCCACAAGGGTTTCTCCATGTATATCTTGTGTCACTTGTGATTCTCAACTTATGGTATTGCTGATTTTCTTTCATGTTCGCGATTGCTACTCACATATCCTAATAGTGGTAATCTTGGATACATATTTTCAGATTTACAAACACATATTTAAGTTCATATTGTTGCAAGTTTTACCTTGGATTTCCAACAATACTAATTTCAAGTAAGCTTCTATACCAATCCTTAGCATCATCTACCAAAGATTGCATGAATAACTTCATGACAACATCCTCATCCTCAATTTTAATATCATCAATGAGGTTCAAAATTTACCTTAGGTGATCTTCTAAGATTGCGTTATTTCCTGAGAGCCTGAACAACACATTTCTAATGTTATTTGAGATCTAGGATTTGGATATCCATGGATACTAGTGAAATCTAATTGTCTATACCTTTCAAATTGCAATGAACTTCTTGTACAAAAATTTCCTACAGTAGGATTTGTTGCCTCTATTTTACCTACAGTTAAATCAGGCGAGATAATCAAATGTTAGATCTTCAGAGGCCAGTGGGACATTCACACAAGGGAAAAGACTCTACATCTATTGCTAGGTCACGGGGAACTCAGTAGGAGAAGCCACCTTGGGAAGATTCGGCATGAAAATCAGCCAAGGAGAAAGTCAGCAAGACTCTCCTACTATCTGACCGACTGACTATTTGATTTATTCCATCCTGAGCAGGTCGCTGAGACCTAGTCTCTGTCATGTCGAACGAGCCTACTGAGCCTATCGCTATAACAGAGAGGGTTCGGCATGACCTCTTACCACATGGATTTCCTTGGCCAATAGGCCATTAAATCATCATTCGACAAGACTCTCGATGACCACGGGCTTTGGGGAGACCTACAATGCTCGGTGAGAAGTCCCAGTGAAGGTTCGATGTCTCGTTGACAATAGTGATCCTCGGTGTAACTACGGGACTTCGCCAGGATGTCCCGCCGACATCAAATGTCTTACCGACTTCACATAGGTTCCCTTCGCCAGGAGTGTAAGGCTTCAGTGAAGGGTCACAGCGAAAAGGTTATGTCTTCCCCACCGTGCACCGAAGGGTCCTATTGGCATAAGGAGATAGCTTCACCAGAATGTCATACCGAAGTGGAGATGTCTCCCCGAAAAGAAGCAGAGCTTGACAAAGGGAAAAAAGATTCGGCATGAGTCTCACCGAACATAGAGGTCTTCAACAAAGATAAATAAAGTCACCTAGAGGTCTTAGCAAAGACTTAAGTCTGATCGAAAGGAGGGATGGACCCTCATGAAGACAAGAGCAGTTCGCCAGGACTCTTGCCAAAAACACGACGATGGCTCTTTGGGCAGACAAAAGGGGTCTACAAGAGGTCTTGGTGATGATAACGGGTCTTGGCGACAAGCACATGTTTCGGCAAGGATATTGACTTCGGCGTATGTCTTGCCGAAAGATAAAGGAACCACCGAGGATAGAAGAAGGGCCTCGCCAAGGCTTGAGGCTTTCGCAGTGATGTCTCAGTGACACAAGAGGACATGCCGACAGCAGGGGGTCTCACTGGGTGTCTTTCCGAAGTAATACGAAATATGTGTTCAACAAAGCTAAAGTGCCTTCAGCACAACCTCTTCCCAAAACAGGGATGTCTAGCCAATAGAAGAAAAAGAGCTCGGTGGGATGACTTCTACAGATGTTGGTGAGGGTCTTCCTAACATGAGTTTCATCGATATAGCAACTGATTTTCGGAGTGATGTCCTACCGATATCACATGGTCTCAACGACAGAGAGGGATCTCCACGTGACTTATCAACCCGTTGATCTCCTAGTGACTGTTTGGAGTCTCGCTGAAGGTTATATACTTCAGCATAGTCTCATGGGGTCTACAAGAGCTCTCTCTGACATTGATATGTCTCACCAATAGCCAAAGGAGCTCGAGCCTGAAGAAGAGGAGTGAGCTCACAGGGGCAAATGAAATGAGCTCGACGAGAGGTCATCGCCAAGAGTCATACCGACTACGTATGTTCTCACCGAGAGATGGAGGGCTCGTTAGGAGGTCTTCTTGAACATGTAATCTTTGGCCGACAGCGATGGATGTACCAAATGAAAAGGATATCGATGTGACTCAATGGTGCTCGTTGGGACTTCTAACTGAATCTGTTTGTCTTGCCAATGGTTTTGGTGGTATCAACATAACTTCTAAAGCTGCAGAGACACTTGATTGTATCAGCAAGACACTTTTAGTGTCTTGCCGAGATGCAATTCCGTTCAAAGGGATTTTTGACCAGCTGCAGGGCCCGCGTGGAAAGTGCTCGACTAACCAAAGGGATCTAAGGCGAGTCGTGGTAGTCTGATCAGAACGTGGAATGCCAATGCAGGATGAATGTAACATGAATACAACATATATCTGTTCTGAGCTCGGGGGGCATTCAATGCAGCTCTTCAACAGGGGACTCGGTAGCTGGACACGATGGATAAGAAGAATTAATGCTACAAAAAGATCAGGAGAAGGCTTCTCCAAGAGAGGTTCTTCACACCGACACCAACAACAAGGACATGGAGGCTTCTGTAATTAATTCATCAAAGATCTGAGATAGATCTTTTCTTGAACTGGGATATTTTTGTATTCCCTAAGGGGCCGACGTATAGTCTGTATATAAGGCATTTTTTTTTCCTTTTTGTAAACAGTTCGATTTATGCATTCAAAGGAGTTAGTGATTTTTATCAATCCTTTCTCGACAAAAATGTATGTTTTGTAACTCAGCTAGAATCTGGAATATAACATAGAGTTTACCTGGAAGCTACTGTTAAATGTTTGTATTACTTTCATTTATGTATTTTAAACTATACAAGTTCTTAACTGTGTTTTTCTGAAATCTATATTCATATCTAAGGCTGTGAGAATCATCTTTCCTTCCTAAGATATGCATGTAGAGCAAGCCTGTTGAGAATACTATATGAGTTTAGAAGGGGTTATGTCAAGTAAGTGAAAACACTGTCTTTTCTTTCTAGTGTATATTTTTCTTGTGTCCGTTTTCATGATTTCTCATTAACTCGGTGTATCACCATAGAAATAGTTTAGTTTAGTTTCATTATTTGTATGCTTTCCTTCTCCTTTTACCTTCATAGAATTAGTAGTTTTAGGTGATACCCAAAGGAATCCGGCCTTCTTCGGAGGTTCATTTCAGTTTTAGGTGACCCACAGCCTTGAAATGATCCCATGTTGCTCTAGAATGCTCAGTTTTTTGTAAACTTTGCACAGGGTGCAATTCTAGGTGACAACATGATTTACTTAGGATTTTCTTGGGAATTTTGTTTTGATTAACAATATTATGTCCTCCCCATGGATTTTCATTCTATCCACCCATCTAAGTTCCAAAATCTAGGTTATGTTGTCCATAACCTCCTTGAATTCAATGTGGAAGATTGGTTTGAGGTTGTGGGTTAGGATGAGGCATATTCTAACCCATTTGAGTATTAAATTTTACATAAGATGTTTGAACATAACTTTTTTGTGGAACTGAAGTGGTGAGATCAACCAATAGACTAAATTGGACAAAACTAGCAAGTGGAGTTTAGGAATTGAGACTACCAGAAGGGAGAACTTGGGAATTAGGTCCAAAGGTTTAAGTACTTGAAGATCTATAGGATACTTTTAGAGCATCCACCCTTCTCTGCATATCATCCCTAATTCTTCAATATAGATGTGGAAGACTTTTGGTATGATATATCCACATAAGAGATTTTGTTCAACAAAGAACTAGTATGTTGGGAAGTTTTTTCCTATATATAAACCTTGTGATGAGACACTTGAATGTGAAGCAATTGTAAATGTACTAGTCATTGTACTCCAAGTATTTGCATGAGAAATTCCAAGAGGGACATTTAAAGTATTACTACTTGTCACAAGATTTGATATCATATATGCATAAGAACTACTAGAGTGATAATAATCTTTCATTTTCTCAATTATTTTCTTCATATCATCTCTTGAATTCATGGAATTACTAATCTTTATTCCTTAAATTCTACTCAATTCAAGCTAAATATCATTTACTTATTTTAATAATTCTTCTTTAGTCTGAAATATCCTTCCAAATTTTGATTCTTGTGAAGCATATTGGGAAGCATTTGTGGAAACACTAGAAAAGGTAGGGTGCTATATGAGAAATGAGTTTTCTCTTGAAAAGAAGGGATTTCAAATAAATTCTCTACCTAAGAATTTGGCAAAGGCATGTTAAGATTAGTAGTTTTATTATGGATACCATATTTAGCATCATAATCTCTTTGGAACTTTTCTCTTCGATTTATCTGCTTAGCCATCATTTCAAGTCTAGTGAGGTTAGTACCCAATATAGGCATTGTCAATGTACTTTACTCATTTATCTTAGGAACATGAAAAAAATATCATCACTAATATCATAAGAAAAATGAGTACCAAGAGAGGGAATTGACTTATGTCCTTATCTTTCCACGACTTCCTTTTAGGTGGTAGCTCTGTTTCAAGCTTATTGAGGGATTATCTTTGAACAAATACATTCTTCCATCTATGAATTCTTGGTCAAATTTATTTTTATAGTTGCACCAACAAGGAGAATTTCAAAGTTACCACACACTTGGGGAATTAAGATATACAAAATTCTTTAGAAAATATTGTGAAAGTAGATATCACTATTAAGACTTAAACAATAGAAGGCACTTCACACAAATATATTTGAAATAGCTAGAGATCTTGGTAATATAATTTGAGCTTGTTCCTTTGTAGACTCATCAATCTATTGGTTTTCTTTTGTGTAATTCCAACTAGTTTTCTAAAACAATCTAATGGAATTGCCCATTCTTATGCTTAATTATTCTAGAAGGTTGGCCAATGAATAGGAGAAATGTTTTACAATTTCCTCCTATGCACTTCAATCTTTGCAAGACCTAGGAGGGTAGTCCTATGCAATATCCACTAGAATTTCATATGATTAACATCAAAAATTTCTTCAAATAGATGTGCTCTCTACATGACCAAGAATTATAGATGAAGCAAACCAAAAAAATTCTCACTAACTATGAAATAAGAATTAGGAATGAAAATTTTGTAAGGAAAGACGATACATTCAAGGTGTTCAAGAAGTAAGATGATATAGATTTAGAAGATGGGTTAGATCCGGAAGAAGAAAACATTATCAAAAACTTATAGAGAGGTTCCATAAATTATAAAGTTAATTTACATTTAAAATATTTCAATTATGGAGAAGTATTTCATAGCTAAGTGTCCATACAAAGAATATAGAAATGATGAGAAGAAGTCAATTGTAAAAGGTAAAAAGACAAAATTTTGTTGGTTGGGTTGTTAATGATGTCATTGTGGATATTCATCACATCCTCACTAAGTTTGAAGGGAAAAAAGTTCTTCCATATCTTTAGAGAAGGTAATAAAGTGGTTGATGTGTTGGATAATTTTGAGATACCTTGGACCTCTACCAGGTGTTAGAGAATTTTTTTTGCTTTTCCTACAAATGTGAAATGATTGATCTTTGAAGAGAAATAATATATATTCAAAATGATGAGTGTTGAATTGCTTAATGTTGGTTTTTTAATGTTTACTCTTACCATGATGCTTGGTACGATGAGGTGTAATGGGTTTGCAAATGTGGATATGGACATGTGGACCCTATTGGCTATTTCTAACCTATACAGTTTCCTCAAAAGGAACAATACCACTTGTGAAAGGAAAGAAACATTCTTATTGACACCCATATGGCACGAGCCTACTTATCCTAATATTAATGAAACACTTGATAGTGTTTGTTGGTGAAAGGGAAAGTTGTTAACCCATGTTTTGAAACCAAAGATTAATAATTCATGATAATTATGGTTTATAGGATTATTATTACCAAATATCTCTTCACGATGTCCTCAAATCATCTCAAGTTATTATTCATCAACTTTGGGACTTCAAAAAATATTTTTGCCACATGCAAGGATATCATCACCTTTTCTTGGAGTTGTACAAAGGTAAATTTTACAAATTTTATTGGGAAGGGTTATCATCTTATTTACTCACTTTAGGTACTTTCAAAACCTTCATTCACTATGCTCCTTACTGCCATCTAAGTCTTAGTATTCAACCTTTTTTAATGAAAATGGGTGAGAATATGGTAAGGAATAAGTCAAGTTCTTGCAAGTAATTTTGTAGAGATGCCCTTGTGTGGCATATTTGATTGAGGGTAGTCTATCTCCCCATATGGAAAGTCTCAATGTCCACAATGAAAACCTATCAATCCAATTTTCAAATGTATCAATCCAATTTGCAAATGGCAAGTGCAATTGCTAGTTTAGGTTGGGTATCTCCTTTGAGGTTAGTGAGGAGGTTTCTTCTAAGGTGATCGAGCTCTCTTGTAATAGGAAAAGGTTAAAGAAGCACACTAAGTTTCAGTATGTGGATAGCATGCATCAATTTTTCAATGAAAATGAGAAACCCATCAAGTTTCATGCTAGCTATGATTGAAGCAAACTATTGGTGCCATGATGTTGAAATGCACAAGACAACTGAGAGGGGGGGTGAATCAATTGTCACGAATCACATTCATCACAAACCTCAAACAATTATTATCTCCACATCCACTTTAATCTCTTATTAAGTATGAGCATGAAGTGCAAATAACAATAAGCAATATCAACATAAGAAACACTAGATTTATGTGGAAAACCCAATAAGGGAAAACCACAGTGAGTATTAACTCATAATATAAGAGTAATTGCAAAACCATTTACAAAGAGGCTCACTGCTAAAGGGTTCACTGCCTAGGATAGGACTCACTATCTAGAGAGGACTCATTGTCCAAAAGGGAGGCTCATTGCCTACAGATACATAAAGATAGAAGGAAGAATGTTACACCAAGAACACTATCTCAATGCAACAAAAGATACACCACAAAAAATTGCACATATTCGTAGCCTTGATCATAGAATTGCAGACGCCATCAGCTCATTGCTTTCAACAGTCTAACACATTGAAGTTCTCGCTGCCTTAGTTCACTTTCGCACAATTTCTCACATCTATCTTGCTTCTCACACTTGTGGTGTACAATCCTTAACATCTTGTCTTGTATTTATACCATTTTCAACCTTAGAAATTTTCTCCAAGGTCGGCTATGCATGCTTCATTTTACAAATTGAAATTAGGTCGACAACTCAACATTCCCGAGGTGGATGAGAATGATAGCAGACCAAACCAACACTTAACTAAGACCCAAAAAAACATCTTGGATCAATCACACACTTCCTTAATTGATACTTATCCTTCGTATGACATGTAAACACTAGGTTAGCCAAACCTAATGAAAACATCAATGAAATTTGAAGTACACTTTCGTAACAAGAAGACATGTATGCCAAATAACATGCTTCACCATACACTAGAAAATATATTAGATGTCTCCAGATTCATCTGTAGCTACAACAACAACCTTCATACATAGAACACTTACCATTAGTCCATCTAGACTATACAAACACACATAGTAACTCTAAAACTAGTCTTTTGAAGCACCAAACCATGAACACCTTTGATAGAGCACATATAACATAATTAGATCTGTAAGAGCTAAAACAAACCAGCAGAGGACTACAGAGCAGATACATTTCTCCCAGTTCACAGACAAACAACTTTGTCAAACTAGTTCACAAACCGGTGAACTCAAATTTCACTCTTCATCAAACCAGAAGCTATAATCTAGGATATATCACCAAAGGATGCCCTTGAAAAATACTTTAGATATACACAGTCATAGGATCAACATAGAAGAAATGAAAAGCACATACAAGAGCACATTCTGAACACACACAATTTTTTCTTCACTATTTATTAATTTTCTCAAAAGAACTTGGTAACTTAAGATATCAACACACCTACAACAACATAAAGATAGCTCCATGCACTCACAACATTTCAAAAATATCTCAACTATATATTAACCACTTGCAATCACTTGTTTCCTTTCTCTGCAAAAACCTATACTATGTTGACATCAATGGCAAGATTAATGGCAACACCACCATACTAATTCATACTTGCAAAATATTCCCCCTTTGTCATTGGTGGAAACACATGATATAAAAAACTATCAAAGACAACAATATCCTTTTTCCTTCACTATTATTTTTCACATGACTCTCTCTCCCCCTTTGACATCAATGGCAAAAAAAGTTTTTACATAATTCTTCAACCATATATAATTTTGATCACCCCCCCTTAGGAGTGCACCCACACATCTCATATTGCAACAATGATACTTTCTAATCCTCTAGAGGAGTAGACCCCAGTCATCAGTCCAAACAAATTATGAATTTATAGATCCACTGGACTGATGCACCTCTATGTGCACCTAGTTCAAAGGAGGGGCAGTAACCCCCAACTTGTCCTAGAGATACTCAAAAGTATCCTTAGGAAGAGCCTTAGTAAATATATCAGAAATTTGATCCTTTGTAGGCACATATTCAAGCCTAACTTCATTCTTCAATACCTTATCTCTTGAGAAATGATATATGATAGATATATGCTTTGTCGTTGAATGCATTGTTAGGTTCTTTGAGATATTTATTGCACTTGTAATATCATATAATATAGAGATAGGCTCATCCCACATAACTCCTATATCCTTTAATGTTTGCTTCATCCATAGTACTTGTGTGCAACAAGATGCCACTGCAGTGTACTCAGCCTCTATAGTGGATAAAAAAATTGAATCATGTCTCTTACTTAGACATGAAACTAACCTGCATCCAAGAAAGAATGCACCACCACTTGGACTCTTTCGATCATCTACACAACCAGCCCAATCTGCATCAGTGCAAGCACTCAAAGTAAAATCAGTATCCTTAGGATACCATAGACCATAATCTAGAGTCCCTTTTAGATATTTGAATATCCTTCTCATAGCTGTAACATGTTTTTCTTTGGGTTTTGCTTGAAATCTGGAAACAAAACATACTACATGCATGATATCTAGTCTAGTAGCAGTAAGATATAATAGTCCACCAATCATAGATTTGTACTTGCTCTGATCAACTTTAGGAGATTCATCATCCTTACTTAGTTTACATCCGATCACCATAGGGGTACAGACTGGTTTGGAGTAATCCATTCGAAACTTCTTCAATAATTCTTTAACAAACTTTGATTGTGAAATGAATATGCCCTTATCACTTTGATTCACTTGAATTCCAAGGAAGAAATTCAACTCACCAATCATAGACATTTCAAACTCTTTTTGCATCTCCTCTTCAAATTTCTTGCACATACCCTCATTTCCTCCAAATATAATATCATCAACATACACAACCACTATTAAAATTTTGTTTCCTTCAACCTTGAAATAGAGATTACTATCTACGAAGCCATTGTTGAACCTTTGTTGAGTCAAATACTTGTCCAACCTTGCATACCATACTTTAGGAGCCTGTTTAAGTCCATAAAATTCATTTTTTAACTTACAAACCATGTATGGTTGATCTAATAACTTAAATTCCTCTAGTTGTTCCATGTAGAACTCTTCTTCCAATTCTCCATTTAGGAATGCAGACTTAACAACCATTTGGTATACCTTGAAATCTTTGTGAGAAGAAAATGCCAGAAACATCTGAATAGCTTCCATTCTTTCCACCGGGGAAAATGTCTCCTCAAAGTCTATTCCTTCAATCTGTGAATAACCTTTGCACACAATCCTTGCTTTGTTTCTTACTACTAGTCACCATTCTCATTTAGCTTATTCCTGAATACTCATTTTGTACCAATTATGTTCTTGTTTACCAGTCTAGGAACCAATTCCCATGTCTGATTTTTCTCTATCTATTGTAATTCATCTTTCATTTCTCTAACCAAATTTTCATCTTTGCATGCTTCACACACTATTTTAGTTTCTATCTTGGAGAGTAAACACAAATTTACCTTATTTGTCACCACTTTGCTTCTTGTCATTGCACTTTTGTCTTTGTCTCCAATTATCTATTCTTTTAGATAATTTTTTTGTACATACTTTGGAGTCTTAGGAGTAGGTTCTAGAGCTTCTTCTTCTTCCTTATTCTCTTCATGTTCTTGTCTGAAGATAGGCTCATCTAGTTCAACTTCACTTATTTCAACTGATCTATGTATATCTTCATCAAATTTTACATTTTCACTTTCAACAATCTTTCTCAATCTTTTATTGTAGCATCTATATGCTTTGATTTTGGTTGAATATCCAAGGAAAATACCTTCATCACACCTTGCATCAAACTTTCCTAGATTCTCATCATCTCTTTTAATATAACATTTTCTTCCAAACACCCTAAAGTACTTAACAGTAGGAATTTTTCCATACCACAACTCATAAGGAGTCTTTGTGTTGTTGCCTTTGATATGAACTCTATTAAGAATATAAAAAACAATCTGAATTAGTATACCTTAGGTACATTTTCCTTTTTCATCATAGTCCTTGCAGCTTCTTGAATAATCTAATTCTTCCTCTCAACAACTCCATTCCGTTGAGGATTTCTAGGAGCAAATCGATGCCTCTTTATACCATTCTCTTCACAAAATGTGTTAAACTCGTTGGAGGTGAATTCTCCACCTCTGTTAGAACTTAAACATTTTATTTTTAGGTTCACTTCATTCTCTACCATATCCTTGAACACCTGGAATCTATCTAGACCTTGAGATTTCTCCCTAAGAAAAGTAACCCATGTCATTCTAGAATAATCATCAATTAAAAGCATGAAATACATGTCACCATTAAGACTTCTTGTTCTTGTAAGACCAAAGAGGTATGTATGAATCAATTCCAACATTCTGGTAGCTGATTGTTCTTTTCCTTTAAAGCTACAACTTGTTTGTTTTCCCAACTGACAACTTCTACAAACAGTATTGGTAGGCTTTGTGATTCTTGGAAAATCCATGACAACTTCTCTTGCACTAATCTTGATTAGGTTGTCAAAGTTTACATGTCCCACTCTTCAGTTCCATAGCCAAATTTCATTAACTCGAGACACAAAACACTAACCATCAACACCCTTAAGCTAATAAATGTTTCCATATGTTCTTCCTACAGCTACCACAATTCCGCACCCTTTTCAGATCTCACAAGTATTATCTTGGAACACAAGCTTAAATCCTTTGCTACACATTTTTCCACACTCAAGAGATTATGCCTTAAGCCCTTAACATAATAGAAATCATCGGTACTGTGTTTTCCATCAAAATTAATTGTTCCTTTTCCAACAATCTTTGCACTAGAATCATCTCCAAACATTACTAATCCTCCATCATACTTTTCAAGTTTAGTAAACTTACTCTTGTCTCTGGTCATATGATTTGAGCAGCCATTATCAATTACCCAATAATCTTCATCTTGTCTAGCATGAAAGTCAGTAACTAGAGTACCTTCCATCTCTTCCTTCTTGTTTTTTGGACCAAATTCCCTTGCACATCTTCCATGGTTAGTAGACATTGATTTATTCTCTAAGGCTAGAAACAAGCATTCATCTTTATCATCCTCAATATCAAATTCATCATAAAAAATTCTAGTATCTTCTCTAACATACTACAATTTCTTGAATTTTTGTCTTTATTGTCTTTGCTCTTCTTGTTTATGGCTCTATTTGGAAATCTTGAAGCATAGTGACCAATATTTCCACAACTGAAACATTTAAAAGGTAACATACCTTTGTACTTTCTGGTACCTTTCTTCAACTTCCTTGTAAAATTTTCTTCGAACTCCTCTAAACCTTCACTATCTGGATCATCTTCTGTCTTAGTGGCTTTGAAGGCTATTTCTATTTTCTCCTTTTCTTTTCCAAATTTCCCCATTTCAAATGTGGTCAAGGTTCCAAATAGTTCTTCTTTAGTGAATTTATTTGGATCATAAAATTCCTCAATGGATGAGACCTTATCATTGTAGCTCTCCAGTAGGGTCATCAAAATCTTCTCCATTACATCTTCATTTGTCAGAGTACCACCTTGATTTTTGACTTCATTTACTGCAATGCCAACCCTCTGAAAGTAGCTTACAATGTCTTCACCTTCTTCCATTTTCAAGTTCTCATATTTGTGTTTAGTTGTTAACTTCTTTGATAATTTGACTCTATCATTTCCTTCATAGATATCTTTCAACTTTTCCCAAACTTCATAAGGAGTGCCTAAATAAATAAGTTTTGTCAACTGAGTTTTAGATAAAGCTCTATAGATTGCATACCTTGCTTTTTCATTTTCTTCATAGGAAAAAATATCATATGTGGAAGAAGGACCACTTGCTAGCTCAACATATTTTGTCTCAACAACTTTCCAAGTCTTGTAACCAAGAGAGATTAGGTAACCTCTCATCTACACTTTCTGGAAACTATAGTCAAATCCATCAAACACAAGGATTGTTAATTTGTGCACTGTCAAATCTACCTCAAGCAGTTAAGCTCTTCTTCGAGGAACCAAAGCTCTGAAACCAATTGTTGAAATGCACAAGAAAAATAATATTGGGGGGGTGAATCAATTGTCACCAATCACATTCATCACAAACCTCAAACAATTATTATCTCCACATCCACTTTAATCTATTATTAATTATGATCATGAAGTGCAAATAATAGAAAGCAATATCAACACAAGAAACACCAAATTTATGTGGAAAACCCAATAAGGGAAAAACCATGGTGAGGATCAACTCACAATATAAGAGTAATTGCAAACCGTTTACAAAGAGGTTCATTGCCAACTAGATCACTGCCCAAGATGGGACTCACTGTCTAGATAGGATTCACTGTCCAAAAGGGACGTTCACTTCCTACATATACAGAAAGATAGAAGAAGAATATTACATAGAGAACACTATCTCAATGCAACAGAAGATCCACCACAACAACTTGTACACATCCGTAGCCTTGATCAGAGAATTGTAGACACCATCAACTCACTGCTTTTAGGAGTCTAACACATTGAAGTTCTCATTGCCTCAATTCACTTTTGCATAATTTCTCACATCTATCTTGCTTCTCACAATTGTGGCATACAATCCTTAACATCTTGTCTTGTATTTATACCATCTTCAACCTTAGAAACTCAACTACGCACACTTCATTTTACAAATTCAAATTAGGTGGGTTATCCCACAATAGTGGTTTACATTTTTGGCCAAAATGGACACTGAAATAATTTTTTTAACTAAATCTTCACTTTCGGGCATCTATAGCAGCTAAACTATGAGGAATTTGAAGATGATGCAAACTAGAGTTTTGTCACATTTTTCCTGTAGATTCTAAAAATATTTTTTTCAAAATTTTTGGAATCAAATTGCACTTTTTTTTCCATCTACCTCAAAAACTAGTTTTTTCTTCTTCAGAAAACAACATTTTTAAAAAGTGACGCACACCGTATAATGCATAATTTTTTTTCCATGAGGGATAAAATTCTAATTCTTTCGAATTTAGATTTGTAACTCTGATATCTAGTGCTTCCACTTGGTTAGATAGTTTTTATTGAATATTTTTTCTTTAATCAATTTTCAAAGTCAAACCAATTACAATTCAAATATAGTGTGACTGTATAAGGCATAAATTTTTTGTACATATCGAAATTCATTTTTTTTTGGATCAAGGACTTCAATATCTAGTGCACTCCTCTTTTTCAATTTTTTTTTGATAATCTATTATTTTTCCACATGTGCAGACAAAGACCTTCATTTTAGTGAAAAACCTATGTTTAATAAAACTAAAAAAACAAATACATAATAAAACCAAAACATATTAAAATTATATTTGTTGGATAGCTCGTTCTAAGGACTACCTAATTCCAGTTGGGTTTGTGAAGTATTCACCATTTTCATGTTCAAATTGAGCTCTGAAGTTAAAAAATTTAGGTTTTTTTTGTGTTTCAGGGGGAGAATGAGGGATAAGGGGGGTTCGCTCACACCATGGTTTGCTCAAACCTTGGTTCGAGCTAACCACCCTTCTTAATGCATTTTTTTGGTTTTTTTGGTAGGAAAGATTCAAATGGGTTTGCTCAAACCCTGGTTCAAGTGAACCCCTTATGGGTTCACTCGAACTAGTAGGTTCGTACGAACCCCCAAAATCATATTTTTTGCCTTGGGGTCAATTTTTGTGAGTTTTCCTTCCTCATTGGAATTGTAAACCACTTTTGTGGGTTTACCCAGGTCAACAACTCAACATTCCCCTGGTGGATGGGAATGAGAGTGGACCAAACCAACACTTAACCAAGACCCAAAACAACATGTTGGATCAATCACATGCTTCCTTAATTGATACTTATCCTTCACATGACGTGTAAACACCAAGTCGGACAAACCTAATGAAAACACCAATGAACTTTGAAGTACACACTTCTGTAACAAGAAGATGACATGCAGACCAAATAACATGCTTCACCATACACTAGAACACATCTTAGATGCCTTTAGATTCATCATCTGCAGCTACAACAACAACCTTCATACACAAAACGCTTTCCATCAGTCTATTCAAACTGTATAGACACACATAGTAACTCTAAAAGTAGTCTTCTAAAGCACCAAACCACAAAAACCTTTGATAGAGCACATATAAAATCATTACAATCCTTCCTCTAGATCCAAAAAACTTGAAACAAACCAACAGAGGACTATGGAGCAGATTCATTTCTACTAGTCCATAGACAAACAACTATGTCAGACCAGTTCACAAACCGGTGAACTCAACTTTCACTCTTCATCAAACTAGAAGCTATAATCTAGGTTATATCACCCAAGGATTCCCTTAAACAACACTTTAGATCTGCACAAGCATAAGATCAACACAAAAGAAATTTGTAGCACATACCGGAGCACATTCTGAACACACACACAATTATGTCTTCACTATTTATTAATTTTCTCAAAAGCACTTGGTAACTCATCATATCAACACACCTGTAATACCATAAAGATAGCTCCATGTACTCACAACATTTCAAAAGTATCTCAACTGTAAATGCACTACCTGCAATCACTTTTTCCCTTTCTCTATAACAACCTATACTATGTTGACATCAATGACAACATTAATGACAACACCACCATACTTATTCATACTTGCAACACATGAGACTAGGTTTGTCTTGTGCTTATGATATATGTTTCTTTTGAGTGTAGATACAAATGTTACTAACACTACCACATGCCCCTTCTAAACCACTTTATGCACCACCTTCTTATTAGATTTCCTTTCTTCCTCCTTTTGTCTTTGGAACTCTCATTTAAGGAGGTTGTTAAGCTCGCCACTAGAAACACTGAAAAATCACTATTTTCCATACACCAAGGGCTTATCCTAAGGCTATACAAATTTTTCCTTGCACTTTACACCCTGAAGCCCATTCGTATGACCCTTGTCAATGATGATCTTGAGTTAAACCTCTTGATGAACCCCCCCAAAAACCCTCCATTGCTACTAAAACTGGGTCCAAGTGCAAAATCAATCTTTCTACTAATCAACTAGCCCTGAAACCAACCCCAAATCTCTAGGTAAAAAGAAGAAAATAATAAATAAGCTTGTGCAAAATCAAAGAAATGTGGTAGTGCCATTGTGTTAGTTAAAGAACACTTCCATCAAAAAGGCTGGTAAATAAGTGGTAAAGTCAAACTCAGAAATTAAAAAGAAAAAATCTATCTCCTTTTATGTGGAAGAAGCTATTTCAAAGGACAAGGAAGGGGAAGCTAATAAAATTTTTACTCGTGATGAGGATGCCATGACTTCCAACGAACCGAAAGCTAGGGTGGAACTGTCTAGTGTCAAAAGATTTAATAGGTTGGCCAGTAAACAAAGGCTAGAGGTCATAATCAATGAAATTTCAAGAAACTTTGAAGATGAAACCAAGTAGGGGGACAACTATGAGAAGACTATGGAGGACATAGCGGACAAAATTGATGGCCCCAACCACTTCTTCAAGCTCAACAAGATGATTATGGAGGACTACACCCCAAAATCCTCCACTCATCATCTGGGGAAGGAGGATGCTAGCAATCCCACCAATGGTATTTCTGATGATCATAATGCTCTTTTGGCTCAAATCAACACACTAGAAAGAAAGTTGAATTGTCTCACCTACTCTATAAGGAAGCTAAGGAAGCGGAACAAATTCCTACACTAGTCTTGAGAGGAGAATAATGCAAAAAATTTACAAATATTTAGTAGTTACAAAAACTTAAACAAAATTAAACATAAATATCATGCATACTGTAAGTGTGGAATAAGTAATGAGTAAATAACTAAAAACACTTCTTAATAAGACATTATATCAAATATTCAACAACAATTAAACTAATTTAAGAACAAGAATCTACTAAAAGCATCATATTTTTCCCTATCTCTAAATATTTATCAAGTCACGGGGCTCTTAGATTTGGTAAGCATTGTTATTGTTAAAATGCCAATTTAGAAAATGAGATGATGCTAAATACAATAATCTAATCATGTATGATGATTGCTAATTGATAAAAGGAAGCTAATGTAATCTATGCTAACATGAAACTATGATGAAAGAAGCTACAATAAAACTATGATGTAGCTATGATTATGATTCTACTAATGCCCTAATTGCTATTACTAAATGATTCTATGATGAATTGATTGAATGCTAAGATGCTTGATTGCTTTTCCTGCAGAGTAAGTTTTCACAAAGATGAGAGATTCGAGGATCTATTTCCTATGAAGAAAGGATGTATATATATATTTACGGCAGTAGATTGTGATGGGACAACACAATAAAATCTTGGATTTAATCTAGAGAATTGAATGGTGAGAGATGAAGAATCTTGAGTTGATTATGGGAATGGTTTCTCCCCATGAAAACATCAGGCCAGATGATAGGAAGAATCAAAGAAAGGAGATTGAGAGATTGATTACAATTTGTCTCCAAAGCTTTCTTGTGAATGACAGTTGAATTAAATTGGATATTTGATGTCTAATTTGGTAGGTGAGTGAATAGAGGAAATTTTCCTTTATGCCTTTATTTGAATAATTTATGATTTATTCAAATTAGTAAAAGGGAATAAATAATTTAATAATACAAACTATAGAATTTATTTATTAAATAAATATAGAAGGGATATGATAATTAAATAACAAAGTATTTAACCTTGTTTAATTAATTAAGATTGAATGATGTGATAATTAAATAACACAAACTATGGAAGTTGTATATTTAATTAAAATTGAAGAATAGGAGAATGAACTATAAATAAATATTTCTATTTATTTAATAGTAGAGAAAATTAAGGTAATTAATCAAATAAATCGTATTTAATTAATTAGATTATCCAAACCATTTTTAGGTGTATACATTTTTCCCCTCTTTGAAGTGATGTGTTTACGCATTGCTTCAAATAAAATTTTGTTGTTGTTGCTAGTATTGACGAAAAAATTTCAGAATGCCCCAGACATGGATTTTTAGATGATGATGAATATATGCCCCCTCGGGAGATAAATTAATGATTTTTTTTTTTTTTGAGTTTTTCAGATTTTGCAATTTTTTATGATTTTCTGATGATTTGATAATGATTTGATGAAGATTTGATGGTGAAATAATTTATCTCCTGATATATAATGTAGAATATTGCCCTTGGATGAATTTGAATTAATCTCTCTTAAAAAAAATTAATTAATCCCATAAAAATCCCACTTTTAATAACCTATAAAAGGTCAAAAAGGTCATTTTCAAACTCATTTGTGCATTTGAGTTTTTGAAAATTTGAGAGAGAGCAATTTGTGCAATTTGGAGCAAGATGTTGATTCCCTACCATACTCACCGGTTCGATCATGTGCGACATCACCACCACCCGACCGTTTATGGACCTATGGTAAGTACCCATTAACCCCCTCATTGTACATGAATTTGTCATTTTTTGTGCATTTTCCATATTTCAAAATTTAGCTTTCTTTTAGCGCTTCTACACGTCGATGTAGTGCTTCGACATTCTATTCTAGCATTTCTAATGTTTTAGCTTAGGTCAAATATTTTAGCACTTAGGTAAGATGTTTTAGTGCATTCACTGTTGTGGCGCCTAGGATAGGAACTTTAGCACTTTGACTTATTGTTTTAGCGCTTTCTCTAGTTTAGCATTTAGGATAAGAAGTTTAGCACTTTTACCATTTGTTTTAGTGCTTTCACTTGTTTCACACATTGACCTGAAAGATTAGAGCTTTGACTCGGTATAATAGCGCTTCTATTGAAGTGGCACTTTTACTATTTGAAATGGCGCTTATGCCTGATGAAATGGCATTTTTGATGATTTAGTGCTTTGAAACTCTGTTTTAGCGCTTCTAAGTCAGATTGATAAAATTTGTCAAATTTGTCCTTGATTTTGTCAATTTTTTTATCGTGTCAGCCTTTGGTTTGATATGATTGATGATCTTGATCAAGTAGATGACGTTCAATCTCATGATAGGTGAGGTTTGATGATTGATTTGATGATAGTTATCCTCATGGTAGGTGAGGAATAATTATAATTTGATTTATGAACCTCATGATAGGCGAGGTTGATTTGATGTATTGACCTCATGATAGGCGAGGTTCAATGATGTTTTCTCATGAGATTTAATCAAAATTCTCACCAAGAGCTGATTAGGTTTGATAGGATAATTGATGTTTTGATGATTTTGATGAAAGGGTATTGACTTTGAATATTTCATGATGATAGGAGGTGTTGATGAACCTTCAAATTAGAGAGTGATTTCCTCAGACATTTGAGTTGATATGATAGCTAGCCCCACCTGAGACAACTATCATTACATGTTGTGGATTTTCTTCCTTACTAGACATGCCCCAGATTAGGATTAATCGGGGTCTCTTGACAACATTAGCGGAGAGGTGGCACAACAAGCATAACACCTTCCACCTAGCTACCAAAGAGATCATAGTCACCCCAGAGGATGTCTGGAGGATTTTGTGGATACTAGTTGTGGGGGATATTGTTGTTTATGATTCATCAGAGTAGGGTGGTATTGATGCTCTATAGAGGGTGTTTTAGGATGCCAAGATTGCTAGTATGTGAATTCCATGGCATGATATGGTTGATGCATAGGCCACTTTGCTGACAGTACTTGCTAGATTCATTAGAGGATTCCTCTGTCTTGATCGTAGGTCAAAGGAATTCTCTGCTGGTTGGGGTCGTGTGCTTGAGATTATGGTTGTGCATAAGACTAGATACACTTGGGGCATGTGCATGCTTGCCCACCTTTATCATGTTTTGCATTTAGTGGTGTATCTTGGAGGTTGGAGTTTATCAGTCAGAGTCACTTTACTTCAAGTGTGGGTGTGGGAGCATATTGTTGTCATGCGGCTAGTGATGGTGAGGCAACATCCTGCCAGGTAGCCTTATGTGCACATATATGTAGGTTGACTTACTCAGCCTAGACTGGGTAAGTTAGATCATTGGTGCAGAGTGCTAGATGATATGGAGACTATTACCTAGTGTCCCTATTTGGATTGTGAGCATTGGGATGATGATGACGTGTAGTTGCCATTCTTATGTCAGTATCTTATTTTGATTGGGCGTACATGGTGGGTGTTGGAGAGATTTCTACTGCGATGAGTGCTTTTTCAGTACAACATTGTTTAGGGTATCCCCTCGGGTGTCTCCCACTATTCTTGGTGACAGTTGGATTCTACAGATTGGGGGCCTGGGTTGTCATATGATGTGGCAATGTAGGAGTTCTAGGATTTGTAGCCTCATGTGTGGGAGATCCAACTAGATATTGTGGAGCCACCAGTGATAGTAGATTATGTTGAGTACATTGTATTACATCCATTTCCATGCATTACTATTCCTGATGAGACAACACCATTAGCTACCAGGGAGGAGATTATTTTTGCACACAGACGCCGATAAAGGAGAGAGGAGATTGGTGGTGAGGAGGAGGTGGAGGTAAAGAAGGTGGAGAGTAGTAGTGATAAGAGTGATGGCAGTAGTGATATTGGAGATGAGGAGAGCAGAAGTGGTGATAGTAGTGGGGATAGTCTAAGAGGATCGAGTGTAGGTGGGTCAGGTCGAGCCTTAGAGGAGTATTTGATGCCTCACAAGAGGCAAGCAATTGTAGACCCATCAAAGTAGCATGTGCACTAGCAACAGACCCAAATAGCGAGTTTGCAGGTACATGTTTAGACATTATAGGGTTAGCTAACTCAGGCCTAGGGTTTGTTGGTACAGACTTGGACACAAATGCAGGCTCAGGCTCAGGCTCACATATAGGCCCTAGCATAGGTACAAGCTTAGTTGGATGCAACCCAAGTATAGATTACAGCCTTGACATCCGAGAGGGATGCTGCTAGATAGACTACAGGGGTAGCTCAGGCTACAGCTAAGAGATTGTAGAGATTGGCAGATGGTACCACTATAGCGAATTATATGCGAGAGGTTGAACGTGTTGGTCGAGAGGTGGATTATTACATAGGTAAATTCTATGATGTCGTCCCTTCAAAGCAAAGAGTGAGCTATGGGAAGTCCTAATCTAGTAGGTCCCATTTGAGGACTGTGAGTAGAGGTGTGACACAACCTTTCCCGAGAGACTTGAGAGATCCTGGTACATCTGGTGGTGGAAGGACTGGTCCTAAGATTCCTGCACCATCTAGAGCCAGCAACACCTAGTTTCATGATTGCACCTTCTGTTATATTTTGAGATGTGATGTACACTCTGATTACAACCATTTTTGATGATATATCTCTTTTCATTTCAGACATCATTGTATACTTGAAATTTATGATTTTGAGATCTAAATGATATGCATTAGATTTTATTGATCTATTATGTGTTATATTTGATTCTATGATGGATGCATTTATTTCCTATATTCTATATGATATGTGATGATCTTTATATAATGATGTTATGGATGCAATTTTATAATTATGATGATATGCTATGATTTATGATGTTCTATCTATGATGTGTATAATCATGATGATATGCCATGAGTTATGATGTTCTATCTATGATGTGTATAATCATGATGTATGGATGCATGATGTGTGCATGGATGATGCATGATGTATTGAATGCATGATGTGAGTATTATTTACATGGATAAAAATGGATGTATGATGACGTGTAATTCTAAATTACATTGATATTTTCCTATATGTAATGATATATGGAAATGTTGTTTTAAATGATATATGATGTGTGATGTAAATGGGATGTGTGCACTTTTATTCTTGTGATAAATGCAAATATATTATGTAATAAGTGGATGTATGATATTATGATATGTTGAATGGACTATGATATGTGATATGATTAATGGATGAATGAAATGCAACTATAGAGATTTATTTGTGAGAATTTCTTATGAAATTTTATGATGTTTTATATGAAAAATATGATAAATGATTAATGCAAATTATTTGATTTAAATGTATGAATGATGAAATGATAAAATAAATGCTTTCTATATGTATGCAATGAAAATGATGATGTAACTACATGATAATTATGATATTTTTGTTAATGTCAAGTATACTCAAACCATTATGAAAGAAAGATATCTTTGTTTGGAATTGGTTACCAACTATTGTAACAAACACTTTGTAGATGTAAAACTATCATGAATGCAATCTATTTTATAATGAAAATCTACATGCAAACATTGGAATCTTAACAGTCCATTTACCATGCTTTGTATCATCATAGAGCTTTAAAAATGTTGAAAGTGAGTACAAGCATCGATGTTATAATTTAGACCATGATGACCTGAGTACTACTTCCGTGATTTTTGAAAATTCAAGTGAACACAAGCATCAGGGTATAATTAAAACGAGATGACTTGAGCATTTCTTGCATAAACAGACAAGAATAAGTTAGTTTCCTATGTGAATTGGAATGTCATCCATGATACTTTGTAGAGCACTTCCCATGACAATTCACATAGTAATTATGATTAATTCACAGACAACAAAAAGTCATACTCCTTTCTTGCTTCTCTAGTTCAATACATCATTGAGTTGCTCCAAAGATATGATATCAAAAATCAAAGTACACAACATTTGAACATTCAAGCTAGAGTGATAAAATCATGATTCAAAAGAATATCATCCATTTAGATTTGATTTGATTGATTGATTTAAGTTGTTTGATTTGGATGTTTTGATCTTCTGTTGATTGATGATTGATTGTTCAATATTGAGTTTCCCTATGATCATTGTGTTTTGCTACATTTGTCATATTGATTGGTTGCCTGTTTGTTTTAGGTCAATATTTTATTACCCCGAGTGAGTTCCAGATTTCCCCCAAGCCAGGGTGAGACACGACTATGATGCCAAGATATGTACATGAGGTTTTATTGCACATTTTCAATTTTTTTTTTTTGGATTTTTGGATTTATTTTATTTTATTTTATATTTTATATTTTATTTTTTGAATTTTTTTAATTTTTGGATATATTTTTTTGATTGATTGAAGGAATAGGATGCCCCACAATAGAGGTAATGCAACCATGGATAAATGATAGATAAAAATGAAAGATTCACTGCAAAACATGTCACACAAGCAACATATCTCTTGTCGAAAGATGATAATGATTGATTGATTAAGATGCCAGAAATGATTGACTCCATCAGGCATGATGATGATAAGTACTTAGGATCATTGATTACCCTAAGTATGATAAGATTGATGATTTTTGATGATTGATTGACAAAAGATATGAGGATTGGATAATGTTTTACAACTAGGCTCAAATATGATTTGTATGATAAGATTCAAGGTTGCAAAGGGAAATTGTGACATGGATTTTGATAATCTAGGAGATATGGAATTGAAGAAATAAATGATAAAAATAATGAATAGGATGATCAAGATCAACTAGATAAGATATAGAGACAAGGCCCAAGTATTTTTCTCCTATTCCTCATCAAGACCAAGGAAATGAAGAAAGGATGTATTTAGTAAGAATGATGGAATATGGATAAGATGAAAGATATGGTATGGAATATATGGATAAAGTGTATAGGATAAGATATATGATGTTCAAGAAGATCCTTAACCTTGTCAAGATCAAAGGTGGAAATGTAAGGAATGAGTATAGAAAGGATAATGACCATGAATGATAAGATGGATGAAACTTGTCCCTAAGTGTAGAGTGCAAGAGGAATATGGAAGATAGGATATGGATGATAGGGAGATGGAGGAAGTAATTAAGCATCAAGTTTCACAACCAAATATCCCTCTAATAAACCATGGCAATGGGAATTAGACTCCTAAATGTTGGCAAATTAATGATATGATGGAAGAATCTAAGGACTTATGCAAAGGTTTGGATTAAAGTAGAATGATGGGGGATGAATGTTGGATAATGGATAAGAGGTTGGAAGGCCTGTTGATGGATAGATGGAAAGGATGGAAAGATCAAAATTGGCACACACCTTGAAGGGTGGTGAAGTGATGGAGGAAAAATGGATTTGGAAGGTGATAGGTTATTAGATGGAAAATTGGAAGAAGCTTTTGGATTATCAAATTTGGATGCCAATTTAGATTTTATTAATTCTATGAGAATTTTATGAATCCACATGACTTTTGACTTTTATTTTTGCTTTGTGGGCCTTTGTGGCCTTTTAAATTTTTATTTTTGATTTATGGACCTTTGTGGTCTTTGAAAATTGCCTTTTTGCTTTGATGGGCCTTTGTGGACTTCTAGATTTTTCTTTTGATTTTGGATCAAATTTTCTTTTATTTTTGCATGTCTCTTCGAGGAGACATGTGAATCCTTTGATACCTGTGGATTTTGATATAGAAGCTTATGATATTTGGCACTAAAATTGCTTCCAAGAGCAATGGGAGGGGTGGATTGAGATGAATGATATAGAGGTATTATGGATGAGTTAATGTGGGTAGAATTTTGAAAGGGAATCAAAGATGTGTTCCTTTTTTGTTCTTGAGAAATAGGATATGGACCCAGGATAGAGGGAAGGTTTGATGGACTAGGATGAGGACCTAGGATTGATGGAATGTTTGATGAACTAGAACGAGGACCTAGGATAGATGGAAGGTTTGATAAACTAGGACACTTAGGAATATATATCAAGGCCATGGTGATATGGGTTTCTTTGAACAAAAATGGGTTCTAGGATACCTTTTTCATGAAGGCCTAATCTTTTCCTTTTTAATTCATACTTTGACACATTCGTTTACGAATGGGATATGTATTGTTTGTGAAAAAAGATGCGAGTCCATTTTGAGGAGGATATGATATGGATGAGAGGATAGGTGTTGGAAGTAAACTAGAATGGATAAAGGTGGAGGATCCCAATTTATAGGTGTGGGGTTCATGGATATCTTGAATAGGTGTGATAGGCTCTTGACATGGGGATGATGGGGTGTTTCGATCTTGACTTGGAAAAGGATTATGAAGTGGTATGAAAGGCATATCTTGATTATGAGAAGGATAAAAAATTTCATGGGATGAAAGGGTATCCTTGAATGGAAGCATATCTTGATCTTGATGAGGAAGGGAATTGTGAGATTTTGTAGAAAGCATGTCTTGATCATCAGTTGGTAAGACATTATTAGATAGGATGGAAGAACTATCATGTGCTTGTGTGATGCAATAGAATCATGAGATGGTATGGTTTTATTAGATGATGTGGAAGAAGAACTTGGAAGGATACTTGTCTCTTGAGATGGAAGGGAATTATTTTGGATGAAAAGTGAAAGGAGGGGATCGTCATAATATTCTTGATAAATTGGATCTTGATCAAAGATTGGAAGAATTTGTGGAATTTAAATATCATTGGATGGAGTGGAAAGAATATTTTGATCTTGATGTGTAGGGGAGTCTATGCTAGCATGATTTGGATTGAGAGATTGACATGAATCATTGGATGTTGAAGATATGATAGAAGAGGATGATTGGATGGAATTTTTAACTTGAGTGAAAGAATCTTGACATTTATTTTGGCTTATGTTGGATGGAGATAAATGCATGGCATGATAGGATTTCTCTATATCATTTGAGTTTGAGGAATTAGATTTGGGATTATTGAACTTTTGTAAAAATTCAAAGACATTAAGCTTGGATGATGTTTTTGGTGAAGAAGATGTCATGTTAATTGTTTGGTCAAGAGGATATGGGTAGATGTCTAGCAGTAGATATATTTTTGTGGTTTCTCTTTGTATGTCTTGGAATTGTTATTAAAGGTTTTCCATCTACTGAGTTAAAGCATTCAATTGATCCTCATCTATTTCAACCATGGTGGTTTGAGTTTCAATTTCCTGTTCTTTGGAATTTTAGTCTTCGTGACCTTGTTATAATGGAAATTATTATTTTCAATAAAATTTTGATCTTAGTTTGGTATAGTGTCAAGGATATTAACTCAAGTCAAATAGAATGATAGATTCTATTGATTAGACTAAGTTGATGAGTTTGATTATACGGTTTTGTTTCTTTGATTTAGGATGACTAATCCTAAAACTTAACTTACTAATCAAATGTGTTTGATTGAGACACTTTTGGATGGTATATCTTGGTTTGATTTGAAAAAAATCAATTCTAAAGTCCAATTTATGTAGGTTTAAGACTATGTTTTGACTGAGAAAATGTTTTTGTTTTGATAAAGATCCGAATTTTGATCTCAATTGTTTGATAGGAGGTAAAAATATCTCTTTGGTTTTTTATTTTCTAAATGCGCTATAACATACCTTAGATGCACTAAAACAAATTGTGGATGTGCTAGAAGACAAAGTGTATGTGTTGTCAGATAGGGTATATGTGCTAAAAAAGAGGTTGGTTGTGCTAAGATATTGGTGGATTATGGTGATAGACTATGCAAATGTGCTATAAGATAAGACAGATGCACTAAAATAGTGTTTGTATGCACTATTTGGATGATAGATGCACTAAAAAACTAGTTGTATGCATTAAAATAGACTGTAGATGCGCTAAACTGGGGGTTATCGATATATTCAGAGTTTTGTTTGTTTGTTCTGGCTTTTCTCAGTAAAAAGACTAAATCCAAGTTGTAATTTGTTGATCAGTGAGTATTTTTCATACGGTTTTACTTAAAAATCTTGGAATTTGTGATCTAATTGGATGATACCTTTGAAAAAAAAATTCACACACAAAAGCCATATTGTAAACAATTGTTTCTGATTCTACGTATTAAACATGTAGTGAGAATTCTAGAATCTAGTTTGATTCTTTAATTTTCCACAAGTTTTGAAACAAAAACAAACAGTTCAAGCACTTTTCTATCTCAAGTAGGTCACTTAGAATATCACAACCCACATCTTAAAATTGTGTCGACTCACACAGTTGTGTCACCACCTAGAGGGTGCCTGTGTTTTTGTCTTTTCCAAGTGTGTACTCAAAGTTATATTTCTCAATCTCTTGAGCAAATGGTCCTTGGAAATTATATGATGAGTGTCTTGGGGGAAGATTCTTCCCTCCCCTTGCACTGTGATATAAAAAGTGTTCGAAAATTGACTTCAGTGAGATACTAACTTAAAGTTCATAGATAGGGTATCGGTTCAGAGTAGAAAATGATAAAATCCCTTAGGAGACCTCCCAATCTTTAGAACAAAGATTTTGGGGATGGTTATCTTGCACACTTTTGTTGAATTGTGGGTTTCCCCAAATTCACTTTTGATTATAGTGGGTTGGAAAACCTGGCTTTGGTTGTTCCCACTTAGGTCGTTCCCATAGGGTGAGTACTTTTTCCCACTATGGCATGCCTTCTAAAGGATTTAATAAAGCATGAAAAGCGAGTCTAGTATTCTGATCACCCAATGAAGGGGAAATGATAGGCCTATCACTTCAACCATAGTAGACAAGGGATTCAATTAATCCTCTTACTTAAGCTAGATTCCTAATTTAAATAAAAATTTCTTTTAAAAACACCAAACTTGAGTGTGAAGTTGATTGTTCAATTTTAACCAAATAAAAAAGCTAGTAAGTGTTTAAGTCCAATTTTAACCAACTTGACAAAGCTTGAGTTGTAGGTTAATTTTAAGCCCAAAGTAATGCTAGTTGGTCCTAAAGAATGAATGAAAAATAACATATGATGGGTTATTTTCCCATGAGTGTTTGAAAACACTATTACAATGGATGGGTGGGTGCATGAAGTTGGGTTACAATTTGGTGGCCAACTTCAATTTTTTTTTTGAAAACTCATACCGAAGCACATTATAATGCACTCGCGTTATGTCAATTTAAAAGAAAAAAAAAAGTGAAAGTGATTCATTTTATGTCTATTGTTCTTTTGCTCTGCCCGTGGCCAAAAACCCTCATTTTCATGCTCACATTCTAGGAGGAGGGATTGAGCAAAAATAATCAATGGTTGCTATTTCTTTGCAAGCATGGCGCCATGATGACGAAGAGGTGGGAGAGGTAAGTATTGTTTGCTATTTGTTTTGAATTTCTTAGTTTTAGGTTGATTTTGTTAGTTTAAGGTTATATTTGATATATAAATTTTTGAATTTGTAGGAGATGCAAATGAAACCGAAAACCCACAAAATCCTCAACAAGAAGAGCAACCAAATCTTGAACATGAAATTCAACCTCAACAACAACCTCCTCCACCAATCCCTCAACACCCTTCTGACACTCAACAAAATTTAATGAGTGAGATTGAGAGCAACAAAAAACAAATTGAGGATTTTATTAGTAGGTTGAGTGATCCAAATGGTTCAACCACAGAAAGAATGACCCTTGCAAATTCAATGAAAGATATGTTAAATTTTTTGGATTCAATTAGCAAAAAAATAACTGGATGGCAAGATAGGAGGCAGGTGACTAGGGTATATTATGCAGATAAACTATCATATAAACAAGTAAAAGATTTAAAAATTACAAAAGGTGATTTGTGTTCATTATTCACTGACCCACACACAAATCAAAATCTTAGCCTCAATGCGAAGAGGTTTCCTATTCAGTGGTGTCACCACCAAGAGATTAGGAACCATTTTTATGATAGGTGGTACATGGTCTTTGATGACCAATCATGCAACAATTGTGAACTCCCCCAATATTTTCTTAGGAAATTATACAGTGAGTTCATATTGAACAAAATCCCAAATTATTTTGATATGAGGGACTTCCAGGGGAGAGGTGGGGGGTCAGCTCAGGATAGGCCTAGTGCACAGTCGAATCCTACGCGGAAAGGGAGATGAGCTCTCACTAGGCCGCCTCGTGAGCACATTGTTATGCCTTCCATCATGAAGGAGAGTGTGGACATAGAGACATTGCAGGAGATCAACACTTCGACCCAGAGTGTCATCCATCATACTAGCCCTATTCTACAACACCATGTAGGGGAGTCCTCGAGTGGTGGCCTTCGAACCCATGTCTATCAATCTTGCGGGGAAACTTGTTCATATGACCCCACCGACACTCAGGAGGTTGCTGTAGAGGATCCATATGTAGCTACAAAGATGGAAAGGGTGGATGACATTTTGTATGATGGGTATGGAATTGATACTCGGGTAAAAGTTAGCATGTTCATTGAATTTAATTTATTAAATTTTGGTTTTGATATGCAAGATTAACTAATTTAGTTTTATGATTTTAATAAAATTGCAGGGTCACAGTGTTGAGACTGGATACATCAGCCCTCCACCTACTTATTTCTGCAGTACACCTATCTGTTGGGTATGTAACTAGTAAAAAATTATAAATTTATTACATGTTAATAGCATTGTTTTATGAATGGTATTTTAATATGTGATTTTGGATGTTGAATAGGGTAATATTGGAGGTTTCGAGGGAACACCTCCTAGTGCCAGTGGATTTTCTCAAACCTTCACACAGGTAATAGAATAAAGAGTTTAAATAATGAATTGTACTTAATAGATTTGTGTAGTTTATATTTATATTGTTGGTTATGTTGCATTGCACATAATTCAAAATCAAAGCATTACTTCACATTCCATAACAAATAACTAGATGTTGATAGATGACAAAATTTCAACTTCAATATATAGTTGTTTAGAAAGTCAACATACGCAACTTGATGCAATTTCTTCACATGGAGGCATGTGCTTGCAAAGGTGCACCTGCACGACAAACTATGGATGCTTGGAAAAAATTAATGAAACCATAATAGTAAGAAATAGCATAGACAAGGCAGTTAGTAGTTTCAAAAAATGCCTCAAAGAAATGCAGTCTCATGGCACGATGGAATTCCATTCCATCACCATGAGACCACATTTCTTTGAGGCACTTCTTTAAAATGCTCACCACCTTTTCTAAGATACCACATTTTTCATACAAGTGCACCAAAGGATTTTATCAAACTACTCGTGCTTCCTTGCTGCTATGGCTAAAAGCCTAAAATAGGTGCTTTCCAACAAACTATGGATGCTTGGAAAAATATCTATCAAAGCATAATAGTAAGCAATAATTTACCATAGAGAAGGCAATGAATATTTTGAAAAAATTCCTAAAATAAATGCATTCTTATGGTGATGGAATGACATGATGTGCATTTGTTTGTAATGGCATTCCATCACCATGAGACCCCATTTATTTTGAGGCATTTTTTTAAATAGTTCAAGTTGCCTTCTCTATGCCACCACATTTTTTGTACATGTCTATGAAAGAATTTAATCAAATGATTCAACAGATTTCTGCTATGGGTAAAAGCCTAAAAATATGTCCTTTCAAACAAGATATGGATAGGGAAAATAGTAAGCCTGATAATAAAGAATATATAGTTTAATAAGTACTCAAAATTTTGTTCATTAGATCTCATACACTATAAGTCATGACATGGATCGCTATTGTAACTTTTTTGTGATTAAATAATGTTTTGTTTTATTTTTAGATGTTGGTTGTGGAAATGCCTCCAAATGTTATGAGGGCAATGGATATCCATGTTTCATCTGCTATACAATCCTCGATGGCTCTAATAGGGGAGGTATGAGGCAAATTACTAAATTTCAATTTACATTCATTGTTATAGATGTTAGTTCGAGTGAAAAATCAAACCAAATTATTGATTCGTAGTCTAATTTATATTTGGATGGTTTATATAGGGCTTGAGCATGCCTCAACATCAGCCTACGAATATTTCCCTCATGGAGAGTGATCGTGAGATGGTTGTAAGTGATTATTTTTTTAAATATATAATCTTTTATAATGTAATTTCTATATATTAATGTCTTTACTTCTTAAATTGTAACAGTTAAAACTTCACCAAGAGCTTAATGCTAGTAGGAGGAGTAGCAGGAGCACTCATTGAGTGCAACAGAAACAAGTGACAGACCTATCGCCATTTGATCAACCAACAAAGGGCAAGAGTTTATTTAGAGAGCCCAAAGAGCAATGACTTTTGATTCTAGAGCCCTTTGTTGTATGCCTGCATGTAAGTCTTGTACATATTTTGTATTGGATGTATTTGACATTGTATGCCTATATGGCATTCTCATAAGCCTATATGGCTATTTTGTACCTATATTTTATACTTATATCGAAATATATTGATGTATGCGTACATGGCTATTTGGTTAATACAAATCTTTTTTATCGATGGTGTCCATATTTGCATGTTATAAATTCATGGTTCAATAGATATGAGTTACATGTATTCAAGTGTATACTTTACAACATACGTGTATTTAGTGTGACTTACGTGTGTTCCAATGTATACTTTGTGACTTACGTGTTTTCATGTGTATACCTTGTATTCGTGCATATACTTTGTATTAAGTTTTGTATACCATGTATTCGTGTGTATACTTCAAGGAATATGTGTTTGTGACTACTTGTGCTTCCCTTATTCACATGTACATGCTTGAATTATTCACGTGTATACTTATTAATTGGTTAGCCATAGCATTGATCATTGTTGTCCTTCATGGTTTTTCTTGAATAAATTAATTGATTGATGGTAAACAACTTTATCTAAAAGAAAAAAAACACATTTTCAATTGGTATTCTATGAAATGATTGATAAAAAGATTCCAATATATATTTAATCCTTTGATTGGAACAACTCAATTAAGCAAAGGATATGTATAATACTTGTCCTTTTAGATTAGCAATGCATGGAATTTTCAAAAAGTATCCTTGATATTACAAAAAGATATGTGTTTATACACTTCAATTGTGCACTCACCCTTTAGTTCTTTGAAAGAAAAAAATGCCTATGTCATTGTTACACTACACAGGTAAACCAGATTTTGTATTGTGGAGCTATATTAAACTACCACTCTAAAGACCAATGTAACAATGGTACAAAATAATGTTTTAGACTGCAAGAAGACATCAAAATGGCTAGTGTACTAAACAAATTCTTATGATTTATGAAGAATGCTGATAACTCTACTCAATTGGCTTCTTTTTTCAAAATCATACAAATTGAACCCTAGCATAAATAGACTATGTCTATCAAGCTACCACAATTCAAGTTTCAATGATGAATATTTATGATGCATGTTTTAAATGACAATCAAGTTTATGGTGGTTTTTTTGTTTATATGATGTTATGTGATATTCTAATCCTAATTCATGCTTCTAAGCTGCATATATATTTATATTTTGTTTTTACATGATTTTTGTACCAACAAACCCTAAACAAACCAAACCCTCCTCTAAAAAAATTTGGCCTTACCAACGAACTGAACCCTCGAACCTAAACCCAAACCTAAAAACCTATTCCAACACTCTTCATTTTTCCTGCACAAACTTAATTGACCACCAAATTATGTTCTCTTAACTTTACCCACTTTTACTCCCTCAAACATCTCTTTTTCATTTAAAACCCTTATTTTCCCAACTAGGGCATCATGCCATAACATACGTTTGACCTCCCCTGTCCTTGCAGACCTTTTGAACACATCAAATTCCACAACCTCACCCTATTTCCAACCTATTCTAACTTATTTTCAAGCAATTTCTTCTTTTCACCTCTTCTAGGCTTGCTTTTAAGGGTCCTCAATTTTGAATTTTGAATAGGGGCAACATTAGTAATCTCTTCCAATGCCTTTACCAATGCTATTTTATTATTCATACTCCCTATCCTACTTATATAAGGCCCATATCACCAAGACACGACCTGAACAATAGATGGAATGGCCTATTTCAACATATTACACTCAAACCCTTAAGAGATTGATCAAGTTGAACGTAGCTCAGAGTGATTCCATGTGTTTGGGTGTGAAAGAGGACAATGCCTAGCGTAAAAATACCTATTTAGACGCGTTGAAATAGTTCGTTTGGTCACATGAGTTGCAGAACAAAAGTTACACCACTTTGCAACTTTCCACTACTTCCATTTGACAATTTTTCCATCAACTAAAAACTGGACACCATAGGAAAACCACTTCAAGATAACAAAAACCTAGAGAGCTTATTGTAGGGGGGCCCAACACGATCCCATAGGATCAGATGAGAAGTTTCTAAGCATCACATTATTTGAGTAACAACATGCTAAAGTTTGCAGCCATTTTGCACTTTGGACCCTTAAGGGATCAATCCGGTTGAACGTAGCTCAAAGAAATTCTGCGTGTTTTGGTGCAAAAGAGGACCATGCCTAGTGTAAAAATACCTATTTGGATGCATTGGAACAATTCGTTTGGTCACACGAGTTGCAGAACGAAAGTTGCACCACTTTGCAACTTTCCACTACCTCCATTTGACACTTTTTCCATCAACTGAAAACTGGACACCACACGAAAACCACTTCAAGATAACAAAAACCAAGAGAGGTTATTGTAGAGGGTCCCAACACAATCCCATAGGATTAGATGAGAAGTTTCTATGCATCATGGTATCCGAGTAACAACATGCTGAAGTTTGCAGCCATTTTGCACTTTGGACCCTTAAGGGATCGATTTGGTTGAACGTACCTCAGATCGATTCCATTTTTTTGGGTATGAAAGAGGACCATTCCTAGTGTAAACATACATATTTAGATGCATTGGAATATTTTTTTAGGTTACACGAGTTACAGAATGAAAGTTGCACCACTTTGCAACTTTCCACTGCTTCCATTTGACAAATTTTCTATCAACTGAAAACTGGACACCACAAGAAAAGAACCTCGAGATAACAAAACCTAAGAGAGGTTATTGTAGAGGGGCCCAACATGATCCCATAGGATTAGATGAGAAATTTCTAAGAATCATAGTATCTGAGTAACAACATGTTGAAGTTTACAACCATTTTGCACTTTGGACCCTTAAAGGATCGATCTGGTTGAACATAGCTTAGAGCGATTCCACATGTTTGGGTATGAAAGAGGACCATGCCTAGCATAAAAATACCTATTTGGACAAGTTGGAATAGTTTTTTTGGTCACACGAGTCACAAAATGAAAGTTGCACCACTTTGTAACTTTCTATTGCTTCCATTTGACACTTTTTCTATCAATTGAAAACTGGACACCACAGGAAATTAACTCTGAGATAACAAAAACCAAGAGAGGTTATTGTAGAGGGGCCCAACATGATTCCATAGGATTAGATGAGAAGTTTCTAAGAATCATGGTATCTGAGTAACAACATGTTGAAGTTTGTAGCCATTTTGCACTTTGGACCCTTAAGGGATCAATTCGGTTGAATTTAGCTCAGAGTGATTCCACATGTTTGGGTGCAAAAGAGGACCATGCATAGCATAAAAATACCTATTCATATATGTTGGAATAGTTTGTTTGGTCACACGAATTGCAGAGTGAAAGTTGCACCACTTTGCAACTTTCCACTGCTTCTATTTGACACTTTTTCCATCAATTGAAAAGTGGACACAACAAGAAAACCACTCCAATATAACAAAAACCGAGAGAGGTTATTGTAGAGGGGCCCAACATGATCCCATAGGATTAGATGATAAGTTTCTAAGCATCATGGTATTTGAGTAGCTGCATGTTGAAGTTTGCAACCATTTTTCACTTTGGACCCTTAAGGGATTGATCTAGTTGAACGTAGCTTGAAGTGATTCCATGTGTTTGGGTGCAAAAGAGGACCATGCATAGCGTAAAAATACCTATTCAGACATGTTGGAACAGTTTGTTTGGTCACACGAGTTGCAAAACAAAAGTTGTACCACTTTGCAACTTTCCACTGCTTGCATTTGACACTTTTTCCATCAACTGAAAACTGGAAACCACGAGAAAACCACTCCGAGATAACAAAAACTGAGAGAGGTTATTGTAGATGGCCCCAACATGATCCCATAGGTTTAGACATAGATTTTCTAAGTGCCATGGTATCTGAGTAATACCCCATCAAATATTGCTACCCTTTTGCACTTTGAGATTTGATATTTCATTGAACTGTATGGTTCCATACAGGGTGATTGTGCTCTATTTTCAATGGAATTTGGTGAACAATAGACTTAAATCCATTTTAGTTTTGGTTTGGCTGGATTTCAAGTGATTTTGTGCATTTTAGAAGCTAATTACAGAGGGTTGGTTTGTATACCCTGTTTTAAGGGTTTTGAGTGTATTAAAATGTTATATTAAGACTTTCACCCACTGTATGCTTCTATAACTCAATGGAAAGGCTTAGTTATGGTTATAAAACATGTGTGCATAGTTTTGTGCACAAGGGAGGTGAATAGATGGTTTTTAGGTGAAGCCCTAGATGTCAAATGGTGCATTTTTGAGTGGAAAATGGTGGTTTACTATTAGGGTTTGAAAAAATATTTGGGGGCAGTGATATCTCTTAAACTTTTAAGCTTATGCAAACCTTTTTGAACGTGTTTTAGGCTTTGGTTGGCTATGGGAAGTTTTGAGTATGGGTTTTCAACAAACCCTTGCCTAACTTATAGTCTCCAAATCTCATCAAATGGGCTTATCTTTTAGAGAAGGTCATCCAATGGCCAACCAAACATCAATCAAGCTTTAACATAGACCCTAAGACAAATTCCCAAGAGATCATACCATGTTTCTTTGTACCATCATTAAGATCCAATAGACCACCTTGCATAAAGGCTACTAAATTAGCCCTATTTACAAAGAGATGACCTTTTAAACACTAGTTCTTCACTCAAACTCCTGAAACAACAATATGTTATGTGTCAAAACCTCCAATTCCTTGATTTGTTTCTAGGTCCAAGACCTGTACACCCCTAATACACCAAACCCTCTATTTCAAGCAAAATACTTGGGGTTTTAATGAAAATCCTATCTCCTGCACCTGCCATACGAGCACCAAACACACTTACCAGACCCTGCACATGGTGAGTAATACATTACATGGATAGTCCTTCCCACATTTTGTCAAAATGCCACTTGAAACCCTCATTTTCATCATGAAAATACCCTGTTGCAGCCTTAGAACATCATCCCAAACACCCAAACTTGACTCCAAAATATTATAATAAGGTTAGGCATGTATTTTACAAGTTAGAGGACCCATTCCACAAGTTACAGTAGGTACAAAAAGTGGAATGGGTCGAATTACATCATGAAACCCTTCAATCCAAGAACACTATGAAAGTAGGTAGTAGCAGTAAAAACAAGATAACCTTCTTTCCCCTCCTAAAGTTTGGACCACATCCATTACCTCCACATAAAAATTGACATACTTGGTCTTCTTGGTTCCCATGCCTTGATATGGTTTTGCAAATGAAAATGAAGCAAAGTAATCATCTCCTTCTTTGCTGGCTGGAAGAATGCATGCTTAATGTTTTGATACATGATATCAACTCCCTCTTTTGCTCTCATGGTTGAATATCAAAATCCAGTATGGTGGGCCTCGAGAGTTCTAGTCATATTTATTCCTCTTCCACCAAATGGTGGCCTGGTCCATACATCTGCCAGCCTAATTGGCTTTGTTTTTGAAAGCTGAAGTTTCTCTTGAGTCACCAATGTAGCTCTCTTTACCTTTTCAGACTCTTTCATTGCTACAAATCATCTCTTGGATTTAATCATCTATACCACATGGTTGATGTGCTTTGAATCCTTTCATATAAAGGAAATTTCCTTTACATAAATATTGCTAGGGAACTTCAATGTTTGCCACTGTAGTTGGTATTAAAGCTAGTACCTGCAACATGAAGAGTGATTCTCATTCCTCTTCTACATTAGAGGGTTCATATCCTTGATCTGACTTTTTTGAATTATCAGAATCAAAATAACTAGCAAAGGCTTTGAAAGGAACTCCATGAAAACCAAGCTCTCTAAATGGTATATCAAACTCTAGTTCATGAGGTTGCTCCCATAGCTCTCTTACTCGCTTGACAAATCCTTGAAACTCTATATTGATTTTATTTTTCTTGTCCCTCTCTTGTTCTTCTTCCTCAATTTCATCAAGATCATTAATGCAATTGGGGGAGGTCTTACCACACAACTAATCACAAATTCAAAAACCAACCAGGTATTAGATCATCAAGTTCTCCATTTCACTCTTTCTCAACCAAATCACACTATCCCGTTGTAGCATAGGGAACCCACTAAATCGGGTAAAAATTCTCAACCACACACTTCCAGTTCACTGCCTAAATCAATTCAGGGACCCATTATTGATCCTTTTAACATATCAACATAGCTCCATAAGTTGCTTTGTAACAACTTAAAAACTTGAAATTTCACTCTTTTTAGGCCTCAATTAGCCCACTTTTACAAAGGGTATACACTCTAAACCTATCCAAACCTTACCAACTCTTGGGGAATAAATTATAAGGTGTTAAAACTTCAAAATCCACAATCAGATCTCAGTTATACCACCGTACAATAGGTAAACCACAAAACCCTCTATTGTAGCCTAAACCCTAGGGGTTTATTGAAAATGATACTTCCAAAGCTAACCACAACCTAAAAATTACTCAAAAAAGTTTTTGATACCCTACAAAAGCTCAAAAAATCATAATATAATGCTTCCTGACACAAAAACACAATTTGACTCTTCAAAACCACCATTTTTCTTAAAAAAACTCACTTTTACACACATGGGTTTCACACCCATCTCACTTTCAGACCTCCCCAACACTAACACATCATTCCCACACCTTAATAATGTTATTTCAGACCCATTCCTCAAGTTATAGAGGCTACAGAAAGAGGAATGGGTCAAAAAGCCATTTTTATTGACTCAAAACCATCAAATGTACAAGTTCAGGCCGGTTTTAGTAAATTGATGATAAAATGCACAAAAAGTTATGGAAAACCTTCTAAATGGATTCAAAAGAAAGGTAACTCCATCTACTATGCAAATATCAACAAGTCTGGATCAAATAATTGAAATACAAATTGTACAATCTGCTACTACAACAGAAAATACATACAATTTTGAGTTTTTATTGTTTTTGCTTCTTCAAATCACAGAATACAACCTTCAATTCGAGTTCTCCATGTTTTTAAATGCTTTCCCACCAATTAAAAAATGATTCACCTTCCTAACTGACCTTTGAACTGGTTTGACTCTTCACATTCCCTCCATAATGCAAATTTTGCAATTTTTTAACATTTGAGTTTGCAAATTTTGCACAATTTTGCAATTTTTAAACATTTTGCATTTTTTGAAAAACCTCAGCTCCTAAATGCCTAATACAACTCAAATACGACTAAATACATAATAGAATGGTCTCATAGACCTTATTTTAATACAAAACTCAAAATCCTATATTCTACTCCTTATTTTCCTTGATGAACAAAACCTACTAAATGGTGCTCCTGCACCAATCATACATTGACCTTCTTGCCCCTCCTAAAGTTTAGACCACATCCATTAACTCCACATAAAACTAGACATCCTTGGTATTCTTGGTTTCCATGCCTTGATATGCTTATGCAAATGCAAATGAAGCAAAGTAATCATCTCCTTCTCTACTGGTTGGAAGAATGCATGCTTAATGTTTTGATACATGATATCAGCTCTCTCATCTACTCTCATGGTTGAATACTGAAATCTAGTATGGTGGGCCTCCAGAGTTTCAGTCATCTTTCTTCCTCTTCCACCAAATGCTAGCCTAATCCACATGACTTCCAGCCTAATTGACATTGTTTTTGAAAGCTGAAGTTTCTCTTGAGTCACCAGTGTAGCTCTCTCTACCTTTTCAGACTCTTTCATTGCTACAGATCGTCTCTAGGATTTAATCATTTGTACCACATGGTCGATGTGCTTTGAATCCTTGCATCTAAAGGAAATTTCCTCAACATAAATACTACTAGGGAATTTCAATGTTGCCATTGTAGTTGGTATTAAAGCTAGTACCTACAACATTGAAAATTATCCTTATATAAGAATTCTCTCCATCTTGTTGGCTTGTAACACTCTTGACAGTGGCTACATGAAATCTGATTCTAATTCCTCTTCTACATTAGAGGGAACTCATATATCCTTGTTCTGACTCTTTTGAATTATCAAAATCAGAATGACTCTCTTCCTCCCTCCATCCCACTCTCTCCCACCCTTTCCCACTCTCTCCCACTCTCTCCCACCCTCTCCCACTCTCTCCCGCACTCCCTCCTATTATGCCTTGCATAACCACCCCATTTTAAATTTGATTAAAATGGGACCCCCTCTTTTGATTTCACTCTTTGTGTTTTGCACTCTTCGATTTTGAGGTTTTGCTTTGCCTTGGCATGTGCTTAATATTTTTATCTTGCTTGCCCAAGTGTTTTCCCCAAGTTGCATATTGAAAATCTTATGTTTTGGGAAAAGTTCAGATTTTTACCTTGGTTCGAGATTTTCCCGTCGGTTCAAATTTTCCTAAACTTCTTTTGAACTCCATTTCTTGCTGTCGTTCAGGTTTTCAAGCTGGGTCAGGATTTTCCGCCCCGTCCAGATTTTCCCGGATTGTGTTCAGAATCCGGCCCGACCTGTTTTACACTGCGATTCGGGAATTTTGGACCTTCCCGGAATTCCGCCTAGGCCAAAATTTTTTGAATTTCCATCTGGCCGTTAGGTTTCTGAACTTGGTTGTTTTTTGATCCTTTTTCCATTTTGCATCATCATTTACATTCTCCTAAGTTGAGATGTTCCTCTTGTTGTGCTATAAAACATTATGGTCTTGCTTGTGGTTTGAATTCCTGTGTGTTTGGGCATTTCATGGCTTACTCTGTGCATTCATAGTTAAAATCTAGAGTTTCATGCCTAGGGCATCGCCATTTTGTCTTGATCTGCTTTCAATTGAGCCTAGGATTCAAAGAAGATATGTAGGAGGCTAACGTTAAGCGATTTCCGTGCCCAAGGTCCTCAAATTTGTTACTGTAGATAGGGTAAAAATTAGTGGATTTAGCGTTATGAAAACAATAATCTAATTAGATCCTATCAAGCACAATAGAGTATGAAATAATACGAAAATCACAATAAACAACACAAATGCAAACCGATCTCCACGTTAACTCGATTTATCTCCATTGCTCTTCTCCACCTGCATGAGAATGCGAGATTTTGAAGGGTTGACAATGGAGGAATGTTGAGTGCTCATTCCTGCAGCATAATGACTTGACGATGACAATGACAAATAGAAAGAATGATAGATAAGACAAAAGACTGATTTTGACAGAGTCTGGGTGCTAGACGAATCAACCCCCTAAATGGATTGCGAGAGGCCGTATTTATAGAGCCATGATGTTGACAAAGATAAGATTTGACAAGATTCGACGAGGATTTGATTTTTGAAAAAAGAGGAAATACAACGAGATGAGATAAGATTTCAAAAAAGATGGAAAGATTTCATTTCCTATTTTAAAGGAAATAAATCTTGAAAAAGACGAGAAGGATAATTGATGAATTATCTAATTAAATAAATTAATTAGATGCACACGAGTTTCAATTTTGGAAAGAAAGCAAGAAGATCTCTTTAGGATTTTATTAATTAAATAAATTTTGGATTTATTTAATTAACATCGAATTTATGATTTCATTAATTAAATAATATAACTTATTTAATTAACATTAGAAATGATTTAATTAATTAAATAATATAAATTATTTAATTAACATTAGAAGAAGGGAATAAATGAAATTAGTAAAATAAATACGATTTATTTAACTAATTAGATGATGACATGGGTATCTAGGGCAAAACATGCTACAAGATGCCTAAATGATGAAATGCCGAGACAAGTGTTGCAAGAGGACAATTTTGGGTGTCTACATTTTGCCCCTCTTTGAGATGATGTTCGAGATGATGCGATTTGTGTCGAGTAACATCATTTCAAAGAAACTAAGGTATGGATAGAGGAAAATGATATCAAAATATGATGATGATGGAACGATGATGCCCCCTCGAGAGGATAGGCGAGTTGAACAAACACGTGTAGGCTCTCGAAATGAAAGGGATGGGTCAAGAACTAAAGATGAAGGAATGGATGATACGTTATGCTGCAATGAAAGATGAGCAACCATGATGTTTGATATAGCACTAGACGTTATGCACCAAGATATAAGGACCAAGGTGACGATGTGTCTTGTGCCCCAGCATAATAAAACCTTGTCTAGACGTATGAGGAAGTAGACTTAGAGCATTAAAATCCTAATGCACAAAAGGTATTATGTGACCTTAGATGCAAAGGATAATGCAAAAAGATATTCCAACACACACAAGATATGAATATTAGCTGGAATGATATGGATTTGATACAAATGAAAGATAAAATGATAACACACACAAGCAAGCAAGCAAGCATGCACAAATGATACAAAAACAAACAAGGTATTGCCCCTGTCAAGTTGTAAACCGTTGATTGATTGACTGATTTTGATTGATGATGATAGTGTTGTCATTGCGGGGAACGACATGTCCCTAGATCGACACAAGGATGATTAATAATTGACTGATTAACTTTGATTGATTGGGTTTACAACAAGATTAGGATTAAGACCAAAGAATGTGATTGGATAACTTGACCAGATTGATTGTCTTGATTGATATGGATTAAGGATTGACTTGCATTCAGATTATTGCTTGGATTTTTGTTGGCTATTTGATTTTTTTGTTTTGGATATTTTGATTTTGGACTTTGAAATGTTTTGATTTTTTGGACTTTTGGAATGTTTTGATTTTTTTGGATTTTTGGAATGTTTTGATTTTTTGGATTTTGAAATGTTTTGATTTTTTTGGACAATGTCTTTTTGAGAATCTTGACAATGGTTTTATTCGATGCCTCAACTTGGCCATTTCCTTGTGGGTAGTATGGAGATGAAAAGTGGTGTTGGATATGAATCGCACATAACTCATGCGTCTTGGTTTTGAACGGACTGTTGCCTGATGATGTGGAAGGCCATGGGGCAAATGATGTAATTAAGGATGAACTTTGATATTTGTTTGCCAGTAATATATGTCAATGGGATGGCTTCAATCCACTTTGTGAAATACTCAGTGGCGGTAATAATGAATTTATGGCCGTTGGATGAGGTTGGATGAATCTTACCCATGAGGTCGAGTCCCCATTGAGCAAAGGGCCACGGAGAAGTGATGGGCTAAAGTTCCTGCACTGGAGCATGGACCAGGTCACTGTGTATTTGACATTTGCGACAAGTCCTGACATATTCAATTGCATCTTTTTCCATTGTCGGCCAATAATACCCAAGTCTCGTTAGTTTCTTAGCTAGCGTAGGACCACTCGAATGAGATCCGCATATACCGTTGTGCACTTCTCGTAAGGTCGTACATGCTTCATCGATGTCAAGACATCTAAGGAGGGTATCATCGAAACTATGGTGGTATAGGGTGTCGCTGACAATGGCATACCTTGCAGATTTTCTAATGAAGGACTTCCTTTGGTTATTGGACAGGTTTAGTGGAAGGGTTTGAGATTTTAGGTATTCGTAAATGTCCTGATACCAAGGAGAGTTGGGACCAACAAGTTCGCAAACCATTTCCGATTCTGGGATATCATATGCCGGTACCAAAAGTTGTTCTACTAAGAACTCAAATTGTGACATATTTTTAGGGATGTCCAGAAGAGAACTGATAGTAGCCATTGCGTTAGCTGCCTTATTCTGTACCCTGGGGATTTGTTCAAAAGAAATCAATTGAAAGTATGTCAAGAAACTGTCCACCATCCTCTTGTAGGGAAGCAACTTCTCATCCTTTGTTTCATAGTCATCATTCACTTGGTTGATCACGAGCTGGGAATCCTCGAATACAAGCAATGTCTGAATTTTCCATTTGATTGCCAACTTGAGACCTGTGACTAGTGCTTCATATTCGACAATGTTATTTGTACAAGGGAAAGCGATCCTGAATGATTTAGGAATTGAATCCCCCTGTGGTGTGATAAACAAGATTCCAGCGCCTGAGCCATGACCAGTATGAGACCCATCAAAATATAGTTTCCATGGTGATGCCGGTTCCGCATGAAAAATGGACTCATTTGGAAAATCAGTTACTAATGGATGAGTGGCTTGAATCGGTGCATCTGCTAGTTGATCTGCTATTACTTGCCCTTTTATTGCTTTGCGCTCAACATACTGTATGTCATACTCACTTAGGATCATGACCCATTTTGCCAACCGGCCTGTTAATGCTGCTCGACTTAGTAGATATTTCAATGGATCAATCTTGGCAACCAGTTGTGTCTGATGACTGAGCATATAGTGTCTTAGTTTTTGGGATGCAAAGACAATAGCGAGGCATGCACATTCAATGTATGTGTAGCTCAACTCATAGCCTATCAGTGTGCGGCTGATGTAATAGATTGCTCTTTCTTTTCCTTCGTGATAATTTTGGGCCAGCAATGCCCCTAATGCTGAACTAGTAGTGGAGATGTATAGAATCAACGACTTTCCATGAATGGGCGGCATGAGTACTGGTGTTGACAGCAGGTAATCTTTTATTTGTTGGAAGGCCTCTTGACATTTATCCGTCCATACAAAGGGGACACTTTTGCGCAACAGGTACTAGAACGGATGGCACTTATCTGCCAATTGGGCTATGAAACGATGAATAGATTGTACTCTACCTTGCAGAGTTCTGAGTTCACTGATCCCTCTGGGCGGAGGCATGTCTATAATTGCTTTGACTTTTTCCGGATCGACCTCTATGCCTCTTCGGGAAACTATGTATCCCAATAGTTTACCTGAGGTGACCCCAAAAACACACTTCTTAGGGTTTAGCCGAACTTTGTACTCTTCAAGTCTCTTGAAAATTATGTCGAGTACCTTCAAATGATCTTTCCTTGTTGCTGATTTGGCCAAGAGGTCATCTACATAATCCTCCATTATTTTGTGCATCATGTCATGGAAGATTGTGGTCATAGCCCTTTGATATGTGGCACCTGCATTTTTAAGACCAAAGGGCATGACATTCCAACAGTATGTACCCCATGGACAAGTAAATGCTGTTTTGTGCTGATCCTCAGGAGCAATGCGGATCTGATTATAGCCGGAGAAACCATCCATGAGGGATAGCATCTCATATCCTGTAGTTAGGTCAACTATGATGTCAATGTTGGGCAAAGGAAAGTCATCCTTTGGACATGCTTTATTTAGATCCTGAAAGTCTGTGCATACCCGAATCAGCCCATTGGGATTTGTCACCGGCACTAGGTTGGAAATTCATTCAGCATAATCTATAGACCTTATGAATCTGACATCTAGTAATTTCTTTAATTCGGCCTTGACCAATAGAGCAACTTGGGGATGCATAGGTCAAGGATGATGATGATGACGATAAAGTGATGAAAGTATCGAGCTCTACAGCTAGGCCAGGAACACAGTCAAGTAAAATTTTGGATAATGTGCTTGTATGAATTGGACTCGTTGCATTTGGAATGACTTGGTTAGGACTAAATGGGATGATGATTATCCTTAGACCGTTTGACAAGGGAAAGCCAAGATAGGTGATAGGCATGAAAGGATAGGGGGTGGCCTTGGTAAAGGACGGGAGACATGAGACTAAGGGAATTGTCATATGATTTTCAAGGACTATCATATAAGGACAATAAGACTATGATGGTCGATGACCTGATGTTTCATGAATTGTGTATGACCGAAGGATAGACATGTCAAGAGTTTTCCCAAAGCATGATTTATGTGTGCCAGTTTTATGTCAAAGACCAAGATAGGTGGGAATGATATGAATTAAATGGTCGGATTCCAATGTCAAGAGGAAGGCACGGGAAATGAGACGACTTGCCCCCAAGTGTAAGAGTCCACATAGATGATTTATTTTACACATGACGCCTGTTTGCCAGGTTTTCATCATGGTACTTATTCAGGGCGCCTATTTGCCAGGTTTTCACCATTGGATGAAATTTTTCTCTTTACTATTTTTTTGAATTTTTGATTTTTTTGGTGTCACCAGGACGCCTGTTTGCCAGGTTTTCATCAGGGTGATGATTTTTTAATTTTTCAATTTTTTTTGTATTTATGATTTTGTGGATAGCCTGGATGCTTTAGATAACCACTGACTATTCTGAATCCACTGACGGTGCCGATGTAGAGACTGGTGCTATGATATGCCAATAATGACCTTGCTGAAGGAGTTGTCTTGTTAGGATCGTAACACTTGTATACAACTGATCGATGTCATTGTGATCCTTTCTAATACTAGAGTTGACCTTATCAAAATACGCACATCGCAATAGAGTACCATGAGAGTCCTTGTGGTAAAGAGTTGCTGTCATGATGTGACGGATTTGTGACGTGGGATTTTTGGACTTTAGACGAGATGTAGGATTATGACGAATGATGGTAGACGTGGAAAGATTGTTTGGACATTTGGATGAATGAATTTTTATTTTCCAAACTTGGGATGGTGGATGATGGATTTTGGAGGGATGGTGTTTGGAACCAACACTTTTATATGCCTTGATTGATGACCATTTTGAAGGAGGTGGACATGTGTTATATGTGGGAGTCCTCTTGTATTGTGGCTCCACATTGTGATTGACTTTTGTATTTGACTTGATGATCCATCTTTCTTTGGGATCCATTTTAATTTCATTTGTCCACTTGTCCTTTTGTTTGATTCAACGGCCTTTAACATTTGATTTTGATAGCTTTTAAGGATGCTTGTACCAGAGCCCAGATAGCTCACCATGATGTGGTTTGTAAGTTGTTCCCTTATTCCTTAGGGGATATGGCATACAACTGGTACCTAAATCTTCCACAAGGTTCTATTATGAGTTGGACAGATCTGGAGAATGCTTTCATGAATCAGTTCAGAGTTTATGTGGATCCAACCATTTTGTTCCATCAATTTGCTACCATTCGGAAGGAGCCATGTGAATCACTGCCCTTGTTTAATACAAGATTTCAAATAATGTATAGGAGATTGCAGGATCCCTGTCTAGTTGCAAAGAATAGTGCCATTCAGGCATATTTTAGAGTTATAGACCCTTTACTTGGCTTGTTCCTACAAAGGACTTATCAACCGACATACATTGATTCTCTGTCTAAAGTTTATCATCTAGCCATCAAGCTGCAACAACAAACTAGTTCTCAGCAAGGGAACTTGGGAGGAGGTTTTCCTTCTATGGGGTAGCAGATGCCTAGTCCAACCCCTTTATTCAATACTATCCCAGGGATGTCTCCTTCCCATTATGGACCTATGTTTGAGTTGCAGACTCAATCTCCTATTCCATTCTTTTCCAATGGAGCTCCTGAATTCTCTCAACAATCACAAGCTCATCACAGTCCACATGGTCATCATAATCAAGCTGGAATACTAAATCCTGTCGATCAGCCAACTGTTGCTAAGAATGCTGAGTGAAAGGACATTTCAACTCACAAACGAGGTGGAGACCCTAAAGAAAACTCTGTCTCAAGTCACAAATGACATGGCTCAACTTAAATTGAACCCCTCTTAGAACCAAGGTAATTATGCTAATCAAGGTAATTACCCTAATTAGAATAACAATAATCAGGGTAATTATCAGAACAATAACAATCATAGCCAGAGGAATTATCAAGGCCAAAACTTCCCTAACCAAGGCTATCAAAATCAGAATAGAGGATACAACCAAAGGCCTAATAACAACAGAAAATGGAACACATGGCCAAATAATGGTGGGGTTCCTCACAATTATCAAGCTAACGAGGACATGCCACATACTGAAAATGTAGCTAACCTCAATTTTATGACTAACTGGTGCAGGTTACATGATACTGCAACTCATTCCAAGGTGAACTGTTCTGAAATGGAGAAGGTTATGAAGATGGAATAGGCAGATTCCCAAACGTTCCAAGGGAATTCAAATAAAGGAGGTGACTTAGTGGATATAGCAATGGCTTATGACCTCTTTGAAGAAGAACCTTCATTCCTAATGTAGAGTGAGAGTGAACCAGAGGAAGATGTGTATGATGCCCAAGCCTTTCAGACAAAGGGATGACAATTCCTAAGAAACCAGAATAAGGGTTCGTTCACTACATCAACACCACCTAACCACATGGTGCCTCTGAATCAGGGTGTTGATAACAACCCTCCTCCACCGAAGGGTCCGTCTGAATTCCCTAGCCAAGGTAATTCATCTGGTGTTTTCAAATATAATGCAAGTTATAACACATGATTTGATATTCTTTCTAAGATGCAGAAATAGAAAATCTCTTTATCATACTTTGACATCCTAAAATGATGCCCTTCCCAATGAGATATAGTGTTGAAAGCTTTGGAAGAAGATGATAAATCAACAGGGAAAACCAAGGTGGCACCCACTGCAGACATGAACGCAACTTTGTTCAGAAGCAAGGTAGGTACCCCACCATTTCTTTTAAGTTTGAGAATCTGTGGGAAGAATCTGCACAATTGTCTACTAGATTTAGGGACTTCTGGAAATGTTATGCCATTTTCTGTATGCAAGAAATTGGGATTGAATCCTGTCCAAACAAACAAGAAGGTCATCCAACTCGATAAAACAAAGGTTAATGTAGTTGGAGAATTAAAAAATATACATGTACAAGTAGGGTCTGACCCTAGGATTCAAACCAATATGGATATTCAGTTAGCAGACATTTCTGAGACTTACATTATGCTTCTGAGTAGAGATCTAATGAAGAGTATAGGGGGATATCTCTCCCTCAACTTTTCGCATATGTGGCTACCATGGGGGGGAATTCCTATGCAAATTAGGATTGAGAGTGAACCTCTCCTCAAACATATCATCATTGAGTATGATTGTCCCAACGAGGTAGCTTATTTTTAAACCGAGATAGGGGTTTATAAAAGAGAGGAAATTTTGACTCTTTTGGTTCTTGATTCTAATGATTCATCGATAAAAGAATTTCTTGATCCCATGATTAGTATAAACTAGAAGGTATTGATAAGGAAACTGCAACAGGATCAACTGGTCTTAGGGGAAGATATTGATTTGTGGAGCCTTCTACTCCCAAATTGGTGCAAGGTGCACTACCAAAATCATTCAGAATTGACCTGCCAACCCTGCATCAGTGTTCTAAATCATGTTTTCCAAACTGAAGAAACTAGCCCAAGTCACCTTGAGACCATTTCAGATCACTTCTCATTTGAAGCCAAATATGCAATAATGTTAACAAAGGATAATACACCTTAAGAAGAAGTCCCTCCTCAAACTGAACTTACCTTGGTCATAATACCGGACCAACATAGTTGTGTTGAACAACCCCAAGGTTTGTTTGATACCCCTGCACTCACAAGTATACCAAAACCCAAGGGGTTAATCAAAGATGAAGATAACTATCAGAAAGATACCCTAGGATTACATGATATATTTGAGTGGGAATTGGATATTGCACATGATAAATCCATTGAACACCCATTCGCAATATTTGATGCAAAAGATCAGGTGGCCCCACCTATGGTTCATCTTATCCAAGCACCCACAAATAAGCTCAAAGAGATCAACCCCAGCTCATAATCAGATATGGACCCTCGAATTTGATGGATCCAAATCTAAAATAGGGTGTGGTGCTGGAATTGAGTTAACCAACACAAAAGGGAAAATATTTTTTTCTTTCTACAGGTTACAGTTTGGATGCACTAACAATATAGCATAATATGAAGCATTAGCTTGGGGACTGATGTTTGCACATCAGAAGAAAGTTACTGCTTTGGTGGTTAAGGGAGATTTAGAAGTGATTATCAAGCAAGTACGCAGCTAGTACACATGCCACAATAAAAGGTTGGAAACTTATAGAAACCGGGTGTGGAACTTGATTGAAGACTTTGATGCTTTTGGGATTAGTTTAATCCCTAGAGAGGAGAATCAAATAGCTGATTCATTAGTTGTTGCTGCAAGTACCCTGGAACCCATGCAAGAATCCAAGCTCAAGAGATTCTCAATAGAATTGATATCCACCCTAGTTGTCCCTGATAATGTTAGGAAATTTCAAGTCTTCGACGATGATCGACATATCCTTGCTTTTTTAGCAAGCTTAGATGTTTTTGAAGGACAGATCATCGATGAGTCCGACAAGGATCAATGAGATTGGAACCCCGAAGATAGTGATACAGAAGGTGTCCTCAATTTAAAAAGTAATACCATTCCCAAGGGAATGGTAGCCTTAGAAATAATTTTTGATTCAGATCCAAGGGCTTAGGAAAAGGTATCAACCGAAGATAACAGAGGTCAATATGAAACTATTAACCTAGCTGACTCTGGCCCTGAAAGGAATGTTTACATAGGGAAAGCCTACCCTAAAGCAATTAGAGAAGATATATTGAGGGCACTGAAGAAAGATATTGCTACAATAGCTTGGGGGTATGAGGATCTAAAAAAATTTGATACTTTTGTGATAACTCATACTATTCATTTGAAGCCTGAAGCTAAACCATTTCGGTAGAAACAATGTCCTGTCAATGCCCTGATTGAACCATTGATCTTTAAGGAAGTTCAAAAATTGATTTATGCAAGAATAATCTTCCCTATACGACATTCAACATGGGTGGATAACTTGGTTCCAGTTCGTAAAAAGAATGGGGAGATCAAGCTATGTGTAGATTTTAGGAATCTGAATAGAGCTTCAAAAAAAGACAACTACCCACTCCCTTCTCTGGACAAAGTCTTGTAAACTATCAATGGGTCCCAAATGATGTCGTTCCTGGATGGTTATTCTGGGTACAATCAAGTGATTGTTAATTATGAAGACAACCTTCACTAATAAGTGGGGAACATTTTCCTATAGGAGGATGCCATTTGGTTTGATAAACGCTGGAGCAACCTTTCAGCGATCAATGGACGTAGTGTTTAAGGATTTGATTAGTAAGTGCATCATCATTTATATGGATGACCTAATAGTATTCTCTAAATATAGACTAAACCATGCTGCATACTTGGCTAAAGTTCTTGAAAGATGTATCTAGTATGGTGTTTCTCTGAATCCTAAAAAGTGTATGTTCAAGATTTTTGAAGGGAAACTTTTGGGACACATAATCTCGGAAAGAGGGATATGGATAGATCTTGATTGAGTTGATTCTATTCTAAAGTTAACCATGCTAGGAAGTAAGAAGGAGATGAGATCTTTCTTCAAAAATATCAACTTTGTGAGGAAGTTTATCACAGGTTTTGTAGAAATTGTTAAACCTTTGAACGAAATGATGAAGAAAGACACTAGAATAGAATGGAGTAATGGGGAAAAGGCTACTTTTTCTTAGGTTAAGCAATCCATTTTAGAGGCACCAGTCCTCACCAGTCCTGACTATGTGAAGTCATTTTATATTTATTCTTTTGCTTCTAAACACTCATGTGCAACTGTCCTGACACAACGAAGAGAGGAGGGGGATGAAAGGCCAATTGCCTTCATGAGCTCTCCATTTAAGAATGCTGAAGTCAAGTACCCACCTCTTGAGAGACAAGCTTTTTCATTGGTTAGAGCTATCAAGAAGTTTAGGCATTATATCCTTCAAAGTTAGATCATTGTTGTGGTTCCTGATGTTGCTGTGAAGTTTTTTCTTATGCAGAGTGAGTTGGGAGAACGAAGGGGGAAATGGATGGCTATTTTGTAGGAGTTCGATCTGGAGATTCACCCTATGAAACTTGTCTGAGGTCAAGGCATGTCTAACGCAATGGTGGATGCTGGTAAGAACATTACTTGTCACCAGTACACAACACATTCCTTCTAATGACCCTTGGTATGCCGATATTATTCATTTCATGCTTAGTAATGGGTGCCCAGAGGGAATGAATACAACTCAGAAGAGAGCACTGAGAATGAAAATCTCATCTTATACGCTCAAAGGAGGATTTTTATACAGAAATAATTTTGAGGGGATTTATCTACGATGCCTTGATCAACAAGAAGCTAAGCACGCCATTGTTGAATTTCATGGGAAACATGACATGGGTCATGGTTCTACAAACTCTTTAGCACATCAGATCCTCATATCTGGTTATTATTGGCCATGCGTGTTTAAGGATTCCCACCAACATGTAAGGAAATGCCATATATGTCAAACTTCTACATCAAGAGAGCATTCCAGCCATGCCATTATAGCCTATTTACGAGATAAGGCCATTTTCCCAATGGGCACTTGATTTTATGAGGGTAATTAACCCAAATTCTTTTGTAGGACATAAATTCATCTTGACTGCCACAGATTACTGCATGAGATGGAAAAAAGCTATACCTTGCAAGAATAGCACAACAAAGGTAGTAATCAAGTTCCTCACTAAATACATCACAACCAGGTTTGGAGTACCCTTTGCACTGGTATGTGACAATGGCCCTGCCTTTTCTTCTACCGAGTTCATTTCATGGGCTTATAATCATAAGATTGTCTTAAAGTATTCTTCAAACTATTATCCACAAGGAAATGGAGTTGTAGAATAAACTAATAAGAATCTCTTAGGAGTAATAAAAAAACTATTAGAGAACAACCCTAGAGACTGGCATACCTAGTTAAGATTTGCGTTATGGGCAGATAGGACTAGGATCAAGGCTGTGTTGAAAACTTCACCATTTAAGCTAGTGTATGGCCAAGAGCCTGTGTTCCCTATTCACTTGCAAATAACTGTTCTGAATTTTATGAAAGAATTTTACTCTAGTGATGATAGGATTGAAGTAAGGTTAGCTGGTTTGTTGAAATTAGAAGAGCAGAGAGATGCTACTTTGCAACAATTATTTAGGTACCAGGCTATTGTCAAATGTTGGTTTGAAAAAAGAGCCAAAGTCAAGGCTTTCAGGATATCAGACCTTGTCTTATTGTGGGATAAAGCTAATGGAAAGAAGGGTGACCACCTGAAGTTTGATAAGCTCTGGTTGGGTCCCTATCAAATTGCCGAAATCCAAGGAGAAAATTCTTTCCGGCTGAGTAGTTTAACCAGACAACCTATTCCATTGCTTGTAAATGGACAGTTTCTCAAACATTATTTTGGGTCATAAGCGGGTCTGGTATTTTGTTGGGTTGTAATTATGTAAGTAGTTTACTATTCCATTGGTTTTGTCTTTTCCTTATGTTTTCTTTTTTCTTTTTGTTCCTTTGTTTCTTTTTGTGGGGCCCTTCATTTTATCCAATTGAGTAAGGGGGTTGTTAGATGAAGTATACTTTGGTTACTAGGAGAGAAGCTAGTTTAGATATTTTCAAGTTTTCTGATTGGATGATTTTGTCCTAAATTCATTGTTTTATGTCCATTGTCAATGCGAGTTGTGGAAAGTCATTAAGAACAAGGTGTAAAGTAAGCAATCTTCACTAACTATGATTGAATCTGTCACAAATCGTCAGAAACATCTCCTTTTGTAATGATATATTTGTCTTAAGACGATGGTGTCGCAAGATTTGAGTGAAAAATCTGATCCCCCGAATGCTGTTATGAGGTCCATCGTAGTTTTCAACCCAGTATAGATGTTGGACATTTGACATATTGAGAAGGAATTGAATAAGAAAAAAGGAAAGAAAAGAGGACTATCTAAGAAAAGGGAACTCAATACTAAATGGGTGATTCCAGTATCTCTACCGGGGCTATGGATGCTTGACTGGCAGTAGAGCAATGCTATGAGAAAACTAGAGGTATCTCCATCAGGGCTATGGATGCTTGACTGGAAGCAAAACAATGCCCATGATATCATTGCACAACAACAAAAGGGAATCAACTCATGTAGTTCAAATCTTGCAGATTATTGTTCAAAAGATGAGAAAAACTTTATAAATGGGTGATGCACCATCAAGCACACACATAGATTCAAGGGTAGCCAGTGTCGATTTACATTTGAGATTCTAGCTCAACCTTGTTTGCTGAGACTGACCTAACTGGAATTGTGATGTCCATAAACCAGGAATTCTGGGTAACTGAATCCCTCAGTTTCTTGAGAATGGTTAAACCATTTTCCTAGCCAAGTCACCAATTGTTATGCCTTGCATAACCACTCCATTTTAAATTTGATTAAAATGGGACCCCCTCTTTTTCTTTTGCTCTTTGTGTTTTTCCCTCTTCGATTTTGAGGTTTTCTTTGCCTTGGCATGTGCTTAATATGTTTATCTTGCTTGCCCAAGTGTTTTCCCCAAGTTGCATATTGAAAATATTATGTTTTGGGCGAAGTTAAGGTTTTTAGCCTGTTTCGGGATTTTCCCATCTGTTCGGATTTTCTCGAACTTCTTTTGAACTCTGGTTTCTTGCTGTCGTTCGAGTTTTTGAGTTGGGTCAAGATTTTCCACCCCATCCAGATTTTCCTGGATTGTGTTTAGAATCTAGCCCGCCCTGTTTTACACTACAATTCAGGAATTTTGGGCCTTCCCAGAATTCCGCCTAGGCCGGATTTTTCCGAATTTCCCTCTAGCCATCGAGTTTCTGAACTTGGTTGTTTTTCGAGCTTTTTTCCATTCTACATCATCATTTGCATTCTCTTGAGTTGAGATGTTTATCTTGTTGTGCTTTACAACATTATGGTCTTGCTTGGGGTTTGAATTCCTGTGTGTTTGGGCATTTCATGGCTTACCCTGTGTGTTCATAGTCAAAATCTAGAGTTTCATGCCTAGGGCATCGCCATTTCATCTTGATCTGCTTTTGATTGAGCCTAGGATTCAAAGAAGATCTATAGGAGGTTCACGTTAAATGATTTTCATGCCCAAGGTCCTCAAATTTGTGACCTTCGATCAATTTGAGTGAAGTCATGGTTGGTGTTCGGGTTTTCTAGCAGGTTCGAGATTTTCCTACCTGGTCGGATTTTCCCGGATTCCTTCATTTGGAAGGTTCCCTTTAGTTTTCCGAAGTTCGAAGTTTTGAGCTCTTCACAGAATTCTGGCTCAGTTGGATTTTCCCGATTTCTACTTCTCCCCTTCGTTTTCCCAGAATTCATGTTGTGTTGTCATTTTCGCAGAATTCTAGTTCGTTCAGATTTTTCTAGATTTTCTGGGAGGTGCTCTAGAAGGAGGAAATTGGGTGAAATGGATGATTCTAGTGATAAATTTTTATGTTTCCTTGCTTTAATTTGGTAAATTTCATTGTCGTAAGTTGTTTGTGTTCATTTTGATGATCTAGTGTTGATGCTTAATGGCTAATTTAATGGTTTTTATCATGATTTTGAGCTAACACTTGGATGAAAATGTTGTCAACATTTGGATTCTCACATTGGTGTTTGATGAATGCAAGTTGAGTCTAGCAAGGCAGCGGTTGGAGGGGTTAAGAGAGACATAGAGGGATCCTCCATCTCTGAAGCAGCAAAGAAAAATGAAGCTAGACAAAAAGGGTAGGATTCCTGAGGGAAGGATGTCATTAGTCTAGTTCAAGGTTTCAGATCTGAACTTGAACACCCTGCAACGAGAGGGACTGGAACAATACTATGGGGCAGCTGGAAAATAACATTAATGCAGTTGAATAGCAAACTAGGGTTTCTCCTATGCCACTTGTGGACAGCTTGCAGAGGACCTTCTTGATGACAAAGGACAAGATGGAGCAAGGTATGGGCAACATGGAGGAAGCAGTTGATGCAAAGCTAAATCGAAGGTCATGCTTCCACATCATTTTGCTTTGCCTCTTCTTCGCACGTTTTGGTCTGTTTCTTGCCTCTAGTCGGTGCCCTCACATTTAATGCATGTTGACTTTGTTTTGAATTCTTCTAGGGCCAATGTGTTATGGAATCGACTCATTTTGTAACCCTAAACTGTGCCGACGCATCTAACGTGTTTGATATATATTTCATTTTTGTGTCTTTTAAAAAAGGGAGATCTTTTCGAGCGGTTGGAGAAATCGAATCTTTTGTTAAGGTTAGAAGGTTGTTAGAAAGTTAGAGATTGAATGTTAGAATGAATTTAGTAGTAGAGTAGAAGTAGAATAGGAGTTATAAGTTATTTTCTTTCTGAGCAGTCACTGTAATACAAAAGACTCAAATTATTGTTATCTTTGGGATTTGATACAACTGGAGACATTGTGTTCTTGGTGAATTCATTGTGTTAATCCATCTTGCATGATTCTTGCAATTTATCTTTTGTTAAGAAGTTCAGCAGGAGGAAGAGGTGATGTATTTTCCAGATTTTCTTAGCATAAATGGAGATAATTTGAAGACATGGTTTTCTTTACACTGGTGATCTTCCCATATTTGTAAATGCTGCTTATCTGTTTTATTGATAGTAGGAGTAGCCAGATTTAAACCTTCTTTATATTATGCTCTAGAATGGTATTAATTTAGGGTTAATCATTTGATTTGAAAGGGTTACAAGGAATACAATTTTATCTTATGTTTTGTTTGAGTGACGATTTTCAATATCCTGTTAAAGTTTGCACTGTGAATGAATGAAACTTTGTATCAATTACAAGTTAATTTTATTTTGCAGTTCTACTTTAGGAACTCCTTGGAAGGTAACAAGTCTTATTAGTTGAATGAATCAACATTCTTTTCAGTTTAAAAACCTTGATGCCATTTTTATATATGGGCATACACTTGATTATTAGATAATTTGATATATATAGAAGTTGACAATCGAAATTTAATTTCCTCCTCATGTGCATGATTAAACTCTTTGAAAATTTAATCAAGTGAGCAATGGTTAAATATCAATGTACAATAGCATAAAAAGAATGGTTAAATATTATGTAGTTTATATTCATATTGCTGATTACATTGCATTGCACATCTTTCAAACTCAAAGCATTATTTCACATTGCATAAGTAACAACTAGATACTCATATGATTAACCCTACACCATCTGATTTTCTTCTTTGTCAACTTTCCCATGCCTTAGTAAATTTGGTGGTCCATTTGTAACCATCAATTTTTTTATATAACATAAATTCACCTTTTTCAAAAAATTAATATGGCTAGACTCCCATATGAATACAAATAATATATCATATGACCATTCTTCATATACTTACTGGCACTTTGTGTCTTCTTAGATGAGCCAAAAGTTGTTGCCCAACTACCTCTCCTTCATCAATGTTCCATATTTTAATCATTCCATCCCAAGATGTTGTGACCAATTGTTGACTTTGGAACATTTTATGTATGGGTCTAAGAAAGCTTTTAGTAGACTTGAGGATTTGTTGCATCTGTCAACAACTTATGTTCTCAGTGCATGAAAAAGTGAGGATTTATCAAGGACTTTAACATTTGGATTGGTTATCTTTGTGAAAAGAGTCTGGAAGGAATTGGTTAAACAAAAGAATCTATTCTTATTTGTTAATATAATGCCATCGTATTAATGTTTTGACTTTATATAGAACAACAAGAAGTTCATAAACTAGGAAACACTTTACAGGTATCTGCAAAATGTGAAGATAAAGTTTATCAATCTGTCATTCGTCACTGATTTTAAGTCTGACTTGTCAGAACTGATTAAAGTAATTCAAGACTTATTTCATAGGATGAGAAAATTTTACCATAGGCTCAATGATAAATGCAATGATCCTTAACTAAATTATTCATACAAATTTCTTAGATCTGGAATAATTCAATCAAAATCAGCCAAAACATTTAAACAATATATTTAGATCTAAAACATTCACATATGATAAATAGATCTACACATATAAGTTGGCTGGAATAGAGTATTTAATTCAAATAACTCACTTCATGATTACAATTTTTTTGCTTCAATTTTTTGCTCATAACCAAGATTACAATGATCAAATTTTTTTTTAGAAAAATATTGGGATGCTGAAATGCCTAAATGCTGAAATCCACTATGCTTGGCGTATAGATGCAACCTTTGTGTGAAATTTCCCTCACAAATCCAAACAAGTTTCATCCTCCAAACTCTAGGAAACCAATGGGGTTTCGTCGAAAAATCTCCATAACCTAAGGGTTTTTGTCCTTAGATTCAACAAGTGAACGCAAGTGTTTGACTTTGCAATTTTGGATTTGTTGAGATGATGTCCAAAGATTATCCAAACTAATGAAGTTGTATTCCTTATATAGAGGTTGAAGGCCTAACATGGGTCCAAAGTTTCTTGCCATTTTCTCACATTCAAATTTGGGCTCATTAATTGCATTCTTGGTTAGTCGTGGTCATGGGTGGAGTCCATTCAAATGGTGAGGTTTTGTGAAAGTGCATGCTTGAGTGTGGAGATCTAGGGAAATGATTGCTTTAAGTTCAAGCAAATAATTATCCCAAGGTCCAACATCAAGGGTTCAGGCGATGGGATTCTTGGGTGTTAGGACACAAGACAATGGGGATCTAGGGGTTTGAGGATTAGGATACCCCATTGGCTGTTTTACAAATGTAAGACATCATCAAAAGGCCCAAAGATCCAAAGAGGAATGTATGGTTTGAGAAGTGGTGGTCAAGGTATTAGGGTGTTATGCGAATGGAAAGGAAAAATTTCAAAGGCCCACAAGAGAAGGAAGTGGGAGGTGGAGGCACAAGGAATGAAAGAAATGCATGATAGTATTAGAGAGTCTAAAATCCCACCCAAAGTAGGAAAGTGACCCATCTTTCAAACTCAAAGCATTATTTTGTATCATTGTTACATTGGTCTTTAGAGTGGTAGCTTAATATAGGTCTGGACAATACAAATCCTGGTTTACCTGTGCAGTGTAACAGTGGCATAGGAAGAGAGATGTTGAAGAGTACATCAAGTCAGTGAGAACCAAAGTGTAATGTGTTTTAGTTTGTGGTACTCCTTTGTTTCTCTACAGATGTGTGATAAATTCTTAGTTCAATGATGTTGAACAATTTTAGAAAAAATAAAGTTGTGTCACGGTCTGCATTCAATCCAACAAGCAAAAATCAAAGCTTAGCCTCTTGGAATGAAAATGCTTGTTTGCAAAAAAAATGAATAAGAATGAGGTAGTTAAGGTGTTTGAAGTTATTTAGAGGTCACTTTTAGGGTGGAAGGATTAAAACTCCATTTTAAATGCACAAAAAAGAATGAAATTACTTCAAACCAAGTTTGTGAAGAAGTTAACTATGTTGCCCACTAGTTTCCCTTTAGAGTCCAAAGTGCTAAAAGGCAACAATCTTTGAAGGGCTATTTATCAGAGACCGTGATGCTTATAGACTCTCTGTCCAAGGCTATGGCATCGTGTTGGTACCATCTACAAAAACCTCTCTCTTTTTTTGCTATCTCGGAGGAATTTTCCTATGGTGATGACTTTTCAGTGGAGGGAAAAGTTGCCAGATGCAAGCAGTGTAAAGTTGTAAAGTGGTGCAACTTTCATTCCGCAACTCGTACGACCAAAAAAACTGTTCCAACACATTCGGATGGGTACGTTTACACTAAGGATGGTCCTCTCTTGCACCCAAATATGCCGAATCACTCCAAGCTACATTGGACTAACGATTTCCCTTAAGAGTCCAAAGTGCTAAAAGAAAGCAATCTTTGAAGGTCTATTTCTCGGAGACCGTGATGCTTAAAAATTCTCCGTCTAAGGCTATGGAATCGTGTTGGGACCATCTACAAAAACCTCTCTAGGTTTTTGCTATCTCAGAGGCATTTTCCTGTGGTGATGACTTTTCAGTGGAGGGAAAAGTTGCCAGATTGAAGCAATGTAAAGTTGCAAAGTGGTGCAACTTTCATTCTGCAACTCGTATGACCAAACGGACTATTCCAACACGTTCAAATGGGTACGTTTACACTAGGGATGGTCCTATCTTGCACCTAAATACGCCGAATCACTCCGAGCTACATTGGACTGACGATTTCCCTTAAGAGTCCAAAGTGCTAAAAGGCAACAATCTTTGAAAATCTATTTCTCGGAGACCGTGATGCTTACAGACTCTCTGTCTGAGGCTATGGGATCATGTTGGGACCATCTACAAAAATTCTCTTGGTTTTTGCTATCTCGAAGGCGTTTTCCTGTGGTGATGACTTTTCAATGGAGGGAAAAGTTGCCAGATGTAAGCAGTGTAAAGTTGCAAAGTGGTGCAACTTTCATTCCGCAACTCGTACGAGCAAACATACTATTCCAACACGTCCAAAGGGGTATGTTTACGCTAGGGATGGTCCTCTCTTGCACCCAAATATGCCGAATCACTCCGAGCTACATTGGACCGATGATTTCCCTTAAGAGTCCAAAGTGCTAAAACGCAACAATCTTTGAAAGTCTATTTATCAGAGACCATGATGCTTACAAAATATCTGTCAAAGGCTATGGGATTGTGTTGGGACCATCTACAAAAACCTCTCTTGGTTTTTCCTATCTAGGAAGAATTTTCCTGTGGTGATGACTTTTCAGTGGAGGGAAAAGTTGCCAGATGCAAGCAGTGTAAAGTTGCAAAGTGGTGCAACTTTCATTCCACAACTCATACGACCAAACAGATTGTTCCAAAACGTTCAGATGGGTACGTTTACACTAGGGATGGTCCTCTCTTCCACCCAAATATGCCAAATCACTCTGAGCTACATTGGACCAATGATTTCCCTTAATAGTCCAAAGTGCTAAGAGGCAACAATCTTTGAAGGTCTATTTTTCAGAGATGGTTATGCTTATAGACTCCCAGTCTGAGGCTATGGGATCATGTTGGGATCATCTACAAAAACCTCTCTCAATTTTTGCTATCTCGATGGTGTTTTCCAGTGGTGATGAGTTTTCAGTGGAGGGAAAAGTTGTCAGACTGGTGCAACTTTCATTCCGCAAGTTGTACGACCAAACTGACCATTCCAACACGTCCGAATGGGTACTTTTACACTAGGGATGGTCCTCTCTTGCACCCAAATATGCCGAATCACTCCGAGCTACATTGGATCGATGATTTCCCTTAAGAGTCCAAAGTGCTAAAAGGTAGCAATCTTTGAAGGTCTATTTCTTGGAGACCGTGATGCTTACAGACTCTCCATCTAAGGCTATGGGATTGTGTTGGGACCATCTACAAAAACCTCTCTCAGTTTTTGCTATCTCGGAGGAATTTTCCTGTGGTGATGAGTTTTTAGTGGAGGGAAAAGTTGCCAGATGCAAGCAGTGTAAAGTTGCAAAGTGGTGCAACTTTCATTCTGCAACTCGTACGACCAAACAAATTGTTCCAACATGTCTATATGGGTACGTTTATGCTAGGGATGGTCCTCTCTTGCACCCAAATATGCCAAATCACTCCGAGCTACATTGGACTGAGTGAAATTAGGTGAAAAATTGATGCAGACACAAGGGCACAATCACAAACTCTTTGCAACCTGCCTATTTGATGCATCTAACAAGATTATTCTGACCTCTTTGGACAGTCCAAAACTCCCTTAAAAATTGACAAGCAACTAAATACACATTTCCCTCTCTAACCCCTTTAAACCCTTGTAATAGTGAGATACTAGTTTTTGTCCAATTACTCCACAATTTTCCAAAACACTAGACGAACACATGACTGATTCAAACACCCATATCAAAGTTACACAAAATATATGAGAAATAGCATAGACTCCTTTGGACCAGCATTGACTTCCTATACATTCACCCTTCAACAGGCTACTTAATTAGCCCAAAAATGCAAAGCAACATACCTTCAAACACCACACAGACCCCTAAAACCTTGGGGCAGCAAATAAATTGCCAAGAAAACAAAGATTCTGCAATTGGATTCCATTTGTACGGACCTGTAACCGTCAAATCAAAAAACCCTTGTTTTTAGTGTAATTCTTGAGGGTTTATTGGATGTAGCACTTCCACAACCTTTCAGAATTTTCCATCACCTTAGAAACCTTTATTTAGGCCCCAATATGCTTAGAAAACAAAGAAACTTCTGGTATCTCATAACGAGCATTAGGTTTGAGGAGCAAAAGTTGCAAGCCACTATAATTTATTATATATAAATGGGAAATATTACAAAACTTGGTTCAAACGAGCATACCGACAAGAAAGAACTAGGAAGAAAACCTTCGGTTGTAGCTCAATTAAGTACAAAAATAGACCCCTTTAAAAAAGCTATGAGTTTCCAAAATATAGGCCCCTTTACATTTTAAACATACCCTTTATACAATGCTAGACATTTGACCCATATTTCAAAAAACATCACTAGGTATAGATTATGCCCATACACAATTATGACCATTTTACATTGTTTCCAATTTGACAATTCAAATTTTACAAAATTTTCCTATTAGAGGCATTCAGGGAAAATTCTTCAACAACAGTAGTATGTTCATGTTCTGGACTGACAAGCACCTATACAAACCATCAAGGTAGCTTAGAATAACCAATCTATATTATTCTAAATGACACAAAATATGATGAGATGGTAATGCAAACTATAAAAGATGCTTAGAATAACCAATCTATATTGTTGTAATCTGTTGCATACCTCTCTGAAACGATTAGAGTTGGCTATTGTTGCAGCGGGTCCATGATCAATCATGCCAGGAATATCGCAAAAGTGGGAAAATGAGAAATCTATATTGTCACAATAGAAAATATGCTTAGAATAACGTATCTATATTAATCTAAACAACTTGAATGATGATGAGCTAGTGATGCAAACTATAAAAGACGCATACCTCTTCGAAAGGATC
>VDFB02252616.1:134917544-134949317 GCA_007258455.2 Sequoia sempervirens
GGAAGAAGGGTAGAGAGAGAGAAAGAGAAAGAGATAATATTTAAATATTTTATATGTTAGTAATATTAATTAGTTATATAATATTTTATATATTAGTAATATATATATACATTAACTAGAATATAGAAATAATATTTAAATATTATACATAATAATATAATATATTATATATTAAATTATAAACTATATTGTATATTCTAAACTAGATATATTAAAATAAACTATAAAATATTTATTGCATTTTCTAAATCATATATTATAAAGTATAAAACATTTTTAAAATCATATATAAACCAAATCGGATATCCGATTTAAAATGGATATCCGATTTGACACAGATATCTGATATTTCTAACAAAGAATTTATTGCCTAGGGATTAGCCTCAGGCTTGCTTTGGTATTTGGCTTGGACATGCCAATCCTAAGAAGTCAACGCAAAAAACGTGTTTGACAACTCACCTTGTTTTTCTAGACTTCGTCCATGTGGCTGACGACTTTATTTTTAGCCAAAATTGATGAAACAAAAAGGGTTTGTAAAGGAGACTCTTAGCTTTCCACCAATATAAATTATTCTTTACTTTGAATTTAATAAATAATTATTATTCATTTTCTATTAGAATTATGACTAAAGTCCTAATTGATAGGCTGATTGAAAAATATCTATAACTTTCAAACGGTATCATATTTTTGAATCCAAAATATTCGGCACATTCTATGCTTCGTATACTATAGGATTAAAAAAATTGAATTTCATGAAGTTTTGACCAAGTTAAGGTGGTCGACATACGAGTTTTTATATTTTTTAAAAGTTGTAATAAAAAATTCATAATTAATTATTTACTTGGTAAAAAATTACAAAAAAATATGCGTAACATCTAGACATGAGTTCTCTACTTATATCTAAAATATTATAAAAAAATATTATCATTTTATTGTGGTTAGGGTGGTCAGACAGACACCTACTTCTTATTTTTTCCCTGAAATTTAAGTACTACTGCATTGAAATTTCAAATTTTCACCAAATAGACTTAAAAAAAATAAAATAAACTTAGTAGTTTAGAAACTAAATTCAATTTTCCACAGATTCTATTCTTACATATTTTTGAAATAATACAGATAACTTATTCAAATTTTTATGTCAAGTTGCCTAACTCTGATTTTTTTGAATTTTCATTGCCACTTAAGGGCCTATTTTTTGCATGATGATCCTGCACATACCCATTACCAGGACAAGGCTATCTAATTCTTGGTCCCCACAATGTGTAGGGAAATAATGAGCTGAGGTATGTGATGGGAAAGATCATGTAATGGTGAGAATACATGATTCTACAGCTATTACATGACAAGGAGCAGAAGGGTATGCTATGCAATTTTTGGGTGACAGTCATTGTTATCAAAGTGGAATTTGTTTAAAATTATTTTGAATGCACAAAAATCATCAGTACTATGTCCAAGAGTTCTATGGTATCAGAAATGTGGAACATTTGCATCTTTAGGATATAGTATTACCTTTTCTTTCATGGGTGGTAATAGTATAAGTCCTTGGTTTAGAAGTATTTGTAATTTTCTTTCAATTTTAGGTGGCAAACAAGGGAATTTTAATTGCTTTAATTTGTAATGCCTTCTATGCTTGCTAGATTCACCAATTTCTCTAGTTAAATGTGGAGGAGGACCTAAGATTATGCTATCATACTTATCATCATTAGGAGGCATTGGTTGCTCTTTAGGAAGGACACTCATATTTGGAGGAGGATCTGGATATCCTAATCCTTTAGTATCTTCAGTTGGAATTTTCTCTAAAAGTTGATGAATTTCATGTTCACTTGTTGTGTCACATCTTTTTTTACTCAAGATCTTGAACCCTTTTACACATTTCTCTTCTAGGTTGATGGGAGTGTTTGTCATTTTGTTAATGTAAAATGCTTCAATGTTTGTTTGACTAGAGGAGCTAGGCTCATCTATTGTAGGGAACTTAGGTTCAACTTTTGTTCCAACTTAATGATGTAAATAACCAAACATCTCAAGTGGTGGTATTATAGGGGGGTGTTGGTTGTTCCATGGATGGATAAAATGATGCATTAGCTTTGAGGTCATGAAGGCAATCATTTAGGAATTTATTCATGCTTTCATCATCTTCTCTAATGATGTTAACATCACGAGGAGCACATGCATTAGGAGTTGAGTAAGCATGAGTAAGTTCAACTTCATTAGGGTCATTTCCAAAGCTTGCACAACTTGACACATCCACTAAGGACTTCAAGGACATCCATAGTTTACCAAAGAAGATATCCATGATGAAATGCAATGCAAATTTTAGATTCTAAACTATGCAACAATGTGAAATGAAATGTTCTAGATGCAATTAAGCAATGCACAAGATTCCAGACCAATTTGAACTAGATGCAATGAAGTAAATGAAACAAAAAGTCTGTAAACTGAAATAGAAGGATATCAATTTAGAAAATAGAAGCACAAAAACAAAGTTTTAAATTCTGTAAAATGCAATTTAAAATCTGCATTGGGGCTAAATCGCTCGAAGAGGCGTATGAGTCCTAGTGAGGGTTTTTATCAAAATTTTTAGAATTTTTCAAGTGATTTTTATGCTTTCTAGATTGTATGCTGTGTAAACTAAGCACAAATGCATATTTTATATGATTTTCAATGATTTTATATGCAAAAATGCAAGCTATATGCACTTTTCACTAATGTAAGATTTAGAAACCCTAGAATGTTAATTAACTAGTGTAAATCCTAATGCAAAGTTAATGCAAGAAAGATCTAGGATGATGATGCACTCCAAATTAGAATTATGATGTTCTAAATGTAGGCTCACCAAAATGAAACATAAAAAAATTGGATTTTCTTCTTATGGTTTAGGACATATATCAAACACATCTCCTAATCATTTCATTGAAGGGAAACCCTAGAGATCTCAATCTAAGATATGCAAAGGAGAAAGATATGTGCAATAGGGCTATCCTAGGGTCTAATTATAAACTAAAAAGGGGTTCACTACCAAGCTACAACTTGGAAATACAAATGAAATGCAAGATCTAATGCATAACCCTAATATGATGTGACACTTCTCTAAATGACCTAAAAATGCATGTAAATCAGAACAAAAATCTGAGAGATGAAAGGTGTGCACCTAGAAATATGAGGATGACTAGAAGAAGGCTTGAAATGGTGAAAAAACTAATTTTAAAGCCTATTGGGACTCATATTCTAGTCTGGGTGTTTTAGTCCTAGATTAGGGTTTCTGGACAAGAATAGGTTTCTGAAAGTGGTGAGTCTCAATCTGTAAAAATCTAGAAATTGACCTATACTGGGACTCATATGCCAAAAGTGGCGTATTAGTCTAGTTAGGGTTTTCTGGAAATTCAAGATCTAATTCTTCTCTTCAAGATCTACTCTATACTTTCCACCTAATTTTTGGGTTTGAATCTTTAATTTGCATCCTATAGGTGTTCTCCAATGATCTCTAATGCAAGGTGCCAACTTTGACAACTTTGAACACTTCGAAAACTTTCTCTAAAATTTCTCTTGAATGTGTATTCAACCTAAATCTATAAATAACACACTAAAAATGGGGGAAAATATTATTTTGTTTGTAGAAAGGGGTTTTCCTTGGTCAAAGCCCATTTTGGTATTCAAACCTTGAAATGAAAAAAAAAAGATGAAGGGATGATAAATGAACAAAAAGAAATGTTGCAACTCCCCAAACCCTAGCAATAAAGTGTTGTAAATAGGTATGGAATGGCTCCAATGGATGTAGATAGTTACTTTTTCTTGAATATGATAGATCTTGAATTGAATGCTAGCTTGAATCATAAAATCCTACATCACAAAAGTTAGCTCAAAACAAACATGATGCATGAAGACTTTGATATGATGCTTGATGTTTGAATAATACTCTAAAACACTTGATAATCAACACTTGAAGACTCTTATTGCTCTTGTAAACACTTGAATGTTGTTGTGAACTCAAATTCACTAGGCTATATTCTCTCACAAAAGTATTAGGTAAAAATGAGTGAAAGAACCTTGTATTTATACTTAATTATGCCAAATTTATCAAAATTACAACACTACAAGCCAACATTAGATCTAGGAGGATAAAATTCCACCAAGAATTTGAATTAATTTTAATTTTGCGCCACACGGGACTCATATTCCCAAGGTGGCATATGAATCCCATTAGGCATAACTTATGGGACCATTTTAAAAAATGCTTAGAAAGGTGTAAAATCCAAATCGGGACACCTAAACGCCCAAGGTGGCATATGAGTTCTAGATCACTAAATCTAGGCCACACAACCTAAAAACACATGAATTATGATTGTATGTTGATTTATGTTAGGATGATCCTAAAAAAGATTCATTAAATGAGGCTTGTGGATGCAAAATAAGGCCAATTAAAACATAAAGAAGCCCAATTATTTAAGAAAACCCTAGAAAAGTGTGAAAGTGTGTTACAACACTCTAAATAAGGTACAACTAAGTTCATTTAGTTCACAAGGGCCCAAGACCTAATGTGAATGCTTCAAACACATTACAATACTAAATCAAGGCAACATTATGCTTAATTTAACAAGGAGGGCCTAAACAAAGCAAGGAAAATTAGAGTGATACTTTTTTCGTTACCACGTTTTCTAGTATACTTAAATTGAAAACAAGGTACACAATATTTTTTCAACCAAATCAACTTCTAATATATCAAAAACATACATGATGCTAGTTATTAGATGGTTTATGTGAAAATATGACACAAATTTCTCTATCCACCAAGCCAACTTCTAGTGAATCAAGAGAATACATTCTATTTCCTCCTTTATGACTGAGCAAATACATTCTATTTCCTCCTTTATGACTGAGCATAGTATCAAATCACTTGATAATATTATGGTATCTTTTTAGGATTGTACTTTAATTTTATTATGACATAACCATAAACTTATTTTCTTAATAGAGTATCATTTTTTCATTTGAGGATGGCATGACACAACTTCTTCAAAGTTGAAGTTTAAGACTACCCAAAAATAATGTATTAAAATAATTTTAAATTTTAATTTATAGTATTATTGTAATATTTTTTATATTTAATATCTTTCAATATAAATAATTAATTCATATTTATCAATTTTAAACAACCTATCAATTTGTACATTGAAATTTCATTATATATTTCTTTGTAAATACGATTTAATGTTCAAGGCAAGTAATTATATTAAGTTCATTGATAAGATAAAAATTGATGTTATATACTATGGACTCGAGGATCAAATGTAGAAAAAAAAAATTAAATTCATATAAACAATAAAAGAATGCATAAAGGGTGATGCCACAATACTAGTTTACAATTTTTGGCCAAACTAGACACTGAACTGATTTTTTCTAGCTAAATCTTCACTTTCAAGCACCTATAGCGGCTAAAACATGAGGAATTTGAAGATGATGTAAGCTAGTGATTTGTGACATTTTGTTTGTAGATTCTAAATATATTTTTTCAAAATTTTTGGAATCAGATTGCATTTCTTTTTCCATCTGCTTCAAAAACTATTTTTTTTCAGTAAACACCATTTTTAAGGAGTGACACTCACCGTATACAACATAACATTTTTTCCATGAAGGATAAAATTCTATTTTTTTAAAATTTAGATTTTTAACTATGATGTCTAGTGCTTCCAATTGGTTTCATAGAGTTTTATTGAATATTTTTTCCTTAATCAAGTTTCAAAGACAAACTAATTACAATTCAGACATAGGCGGATCGTATACAACATAACTTTTTTTTGTATCAAAATTCAATTTTTTTTTGTTGGATCAAGGACATCAATATCTAGTGCACTGATATTTTCAATTTTTTTTTTTGATAATTTTCTATTTTCCCACATGTGTAGAATGAAGAGCTTGTTTTCGGTGAAAAATCTATTTTTAATCAAACTAAAAAAACAAATATATAATAAAACCTAAAACATATTAAAATTATATTCATTGGATAGCTCATTCCTAGGAATACCATCATCCAGTTGGGTTTGTGAAGTCTCCTCCATTTTCATCCTCAAATTGAGCTTCAAAGGAAAAAATTCTAGAGTTTTTTGGTGCCAGAGGGGGAGAAGGGGGATTCGAGCAAAGCCCCCTTGGAGGTTCGTTCAAACCAAGGTTCGAGTGAACCCCCTTTCCACAACCCTTTCCTTTTTTTTTTTTGAGAAATGTGGGACCCAACATTTAATGGGTTCACTTGAAGGGGGCTTCTAGCGAACCCACCTTTGGGTTCGCTTGAACCAAGTGTTCGTTCGAACCCCCAAAAACCAGAATTTTTTGCATGGGGGCATTTTTTGCAATTTTCCTTCTTCACTGGAATTGTAAACTAGTTTTGTGGGTTTACCCTAAAATATAATATGTTTGGGTTTTCTAGATTGATTACATTATTGATAGACCTTACTAAAGGCCTCCACACTTTTGAAACTTACTAGAATTTTTTTGTAGGAACCAACTACTCACCACCCAACACAAACTATAAATAACTAAACTAGCAACATTAAGGAACTATAAATTAACACTTTGGATCATAACCTAACAAAACCTCTTTATTAAAAGGGAAACATTTAAGATGATCTAAAAACATCTATTACTTTGACAAATCCTACCACTCTATAAACTTGATCTCTTGTCTCTTGGTCCTAACTAATGAGTGTTAACATGTATATGCATCCTCTTGATGCCTAACCCTTTGTATCACATTCCTATCTGAGAAACACCTATCGATCATATGCATTTAGTCTCCTATGCCATTGCCTTTGACAATTTGAAGATCTATTGTGTCTTCCTTATGCTTTCTAACATAATCATATTAAAATTCATCAATCAACATACCTCTAACCATCTATACCACATATACTATGAGCAATATTCTTCATTACCCAACCACAATGGCCACTATCCTCATGATTTTCTTAATCTACAACTCTTAAATACATCCTCAAGCAATAACCAACTACCTAATCACATATTAGCTAACTACATTTTGTCTCTACTTCTTTGACATATGTAACACCTATCAAAAATATAAAGCCACTCATTAATTGATCATGAAGTTACTTTCCCCTTATCATTAATCATGTAAAAATAAGATAACAAAACTATAACAAACTACTAATCCACATCAATTCTCAACAAAAGAAAATAAAAAATGAACATAAAAAGTAATAATACAATACTAAACTAAAGCATAAACCCTAGAATTGCAAACTAAAGTATATACTCTTACCAAAAATATTATTTGACTATTTTTTATCCATTCTCTAAATAAATAAATAAATAACTAAAAAAGGGAATGGTCCTAAACCACCTAATGAGCCTTTCAAACTTTTGATTATTAGATCTTATCTACCATAATATAATCATCAACAAGACAAACATAAAAAAAATGCAATGTTTTCTATAAATGACATAAACAAAGATTACTATCGTCTTTTCTATAAATGACATAAACAAAGATTACTTCTCCTTCAACAATGTCAAATTTTGACAATAATATGCCCAAAACAAAATGAACAATCGCTTTGTAAATATGCCCAAATCAAAATGAACAATCGCTTTGTAATGCTTGCATAACAATTTTGATTTAATATACCAACATGAAATTTTTTTATGGAGTAAACACCTTTATAACCTTACCTAGTTGTATGCACAATAATGGCAGGAAATTAATAAGCTATAGAGGCACGATATTGAGAGTCCCCCCTTAAATTGTATCTGGCGCTTGAAAACAATCCAGTTCTCTTTCCTTCCCAAAGTAAGGTGGCTATTTGGGAACTCAAACAGAGGTGATTTTTTTCAGTTACAATAATCAGAAGCTTAATACACAATGCCTTCAAACAAAACCCATATTAATGATAATAAATTTTCATGAATCTGTTTTTAAAATTGATTGTGTTAAAGCTTTTTCATCAACGTTTCGGATCACACTTCGTAATCCATCATCAAGATGGTAGAAAGCAAAAGAACATATTCATCATCAATATGGTAGAAAGCAAAAGAACACATGTAAATCACTAGAAATTTCATCAACAGAACATAGCAGATGCAAATATATGTGAGACCCATTGAACCTTTCTATATCTGTTTGGACTTCTCCTTTCAACCAGATGCGCACTTCACTCTGGCAAAGGCGTACACCACTGTTATGCCTGTCTTTTGATTTGGATGGCTTATCTTGTAGATTTCTTGATAACACTAATATATTTCTAGTATGAAAATTAAGAAATAGAGTACCAATACATAATAGAGTGACTTTTGATGATAAAAAGCTAAAAAGATGTCTCTCCCATCGTCAAATGTCTAGAGCAGTAATCAAGAAACCAAGCATGTGACATTCTTTATAATGAAAACAAATGAGCCTGATTTGAACATGAAAAAAATACGTACAAGTCTATCTTCTCACACTTGATTTGTATCAATATAAACTTTCCATTCTTTTTTGTGTAGCCAATTTATACAACGCAATAAGCATATTTTCTCACACTTGATTTGCATCAATATAAGCTTTCCATTCTTTTTTGTGTAGCCAATTTATACAATGCAATAAGCATATTTCATCAACATTTATTTTGCTTCTATTTTTGTCATGGTTGTGGTACCAATGTGAGCTCAAGGCTGAGACAAAGACATAAATTTAGGAATTACATTTACAAATAATTAAAAATCTTTAGTTTTCTATAGTGATTGTATTATTCAACGACCTTTATAAAGGTCTTTTGGTATCCAAATTTCCCACCCTTACAAAATTGTGTTTCATCATATCTATAGTCAAATGTTAGGTATTTTCATCAATGCTAACTAGGTTATCCTTTATGTCAAAATTGTTGCTCTTAGGTGTTGTTCTATCTTGATCTACTAACGATATATGCAAGGTGCTCATCATGAAAATTATCAATCTATAAATCTTGATAGATGTTTCAATGCTAGTAAAAAAATAGACAGAATGAAGTTAAAAGGTTGTGATTGTATATACCAAGCATAAACAACAAGGATTAATGCAAGGAAAATATTCGGACCCTATATATTGAGGATCATCTTTCCAATATATATTTATGAAAGTTCAATATTTAAGACAAGTTTTAGTGAAGTTCAAAGATGGAATTTTTCATTTTTATAAAGTTTATATATTTAAAAAAAATATATTTTTTACTTATTTTTCTATTGTGTTTCAAATTGAAGTGATAAGTACAAAAATCACAACTTTTAAAGTTGTTTTTTATTTTCTACTTTAAAAGAAAATCAATAAATGACAAAGGAAATAAGTTATTAGAATAGTTTTAAGCTTTGTCACATGAAAATGAAATTAAAAAAATGAAAAACAATAAGAAATGAAATTGTTATTAACTAAATGTTCAAAAAATAAATAAATAAATTCAAATTTGTCAGTTAATCAATCAAAAATTGTTCTTAATGAACCAAAACTTCCTCTAAAAATAAAATGAGCACCTAGAATAAATCAAGCACAAGATGACATTTTTCTTGACAAAATAAAGTGGGAAATAAAATAGAAGTAGTGCCTAAATTAGTATATGGACTTAAATGAAAGATAAGACATCAAATAAAATGAAATAAAAGAGAAAAAGTGATGAATCTAAGCCCTTCATTCAAAGTGATATCCAAACAATGATTGATAATTAATTAATACAAATTAAAGAAAAATGAGACATTTCTAGCAACAACTAATTTATTCAGATGAGACTGTCATGATCAAATCTCTTGGTTATATGAATATTTAAGATTAGAAACATAAGTGGAAAGAAAATAATATTTTATATTATTTTTAAAGGATGGAGATAGAATTGCTTTCAAATAAATTATTTTTGTTATTTTTAAGCTTCCAGAAGCTACAATTGAAAGGTTATAAATATGTGTCATTTACACATACGATGCAATAAGAGATTCATTCAAGTTCAAGCTCAATTAAATTGTTAGTTTCCTTATGTGCAGAGAATGTGAAGTGAAGTTTGTTTATATTAATGAGTTTTATTCAAGTCAAATTTTTTTGTTGTAGTTATTCAAGTTGAAAGCCGAGTATTAAAAAATTTCATGATAACTTCATGTAGCATTAACTTTTGAACTCTCAAAGTTTCTTTGAATGCTTTGTAACAATTACATGTCTTTATATAGCTTATGCAGAAATGGAGGCACACGAGCACGGGCACGGGCGGGAAAAAAGGGATTTTGAAAATCCAAGCAACGGAAATGGAGATGGAGCAAGATCAGAGAAATCTTAGACGAATCAGGAGCTAGAATCGAGTAAGAAATAAGGTAAGGAGGATTAGGATGAGGTGGACTCTGGAAACAAAATCCAGGTGGAACCAGGTGGAAATGATATTCCGGTAACTAATCCTGCGGTTTCCCCTGCCGGTCAAAAAAATGAGAAAGCTAAAGATGCGGTGGGGACCACTGGTGGTATTGGAGGTAATCGCAAACCCTGGACCTCTCTATTCAGGGTAAAACCAAATGGAAAATCATCTTTCCCTCCAGTGAAAAATATCTCTTCCCTGGAAAGAGGTAAGTTTGCTATTTCTATGCCAGACTTGTTAATTGATCATAATATTGGTCTAATGGAAAGAACCCTGGTTGGGAATTTTATGGGTCCTAGACCAAATATTGAAGTGGTCAGGGAGTTCATCAAAAATAAATGGAGAATGAATGGAAAAGTCTCAGTTGCTGCTCTTCCAAAGGGTTTCTTTGCGTTTGAATTTACTTGCAGAGAGGACATCTTGGCTGTAAGAAGTGGGGGTCCTTGGGTAATAGGGAAATCTTCCCTGGCTCTAAAGAAGTGGTCCTCTAACTTGGACCTTTCATACTCCATTTTTGAGAATGTCCCAGTCTGGGTTAGACTTCTAGGCCTACCCCTGGAGTATTGGAATGAAGATATCTTTTATTGTATCATGAGCTCCTTTGGTGAGCTCCTTTCTATTGATACAATGACAACTGCTAGAAAGAGATTGGTTTTTGCTAGAATATGTGTGGGGGTCTCTCAAGAAGCCGAACTTCCTTCGTCAATCGAGATCCAGTCTAAACTTGGCTCCTAGTTGTAGGATATAGAGTTTGAAACCATCCCATTTGCCTATTTCAAGTGCAGGAAATTTGGGCATTGGGCTAAAAAATGTCCCTTAAATGCCACCAAAGAGAAAGAGAAACCAACTAGTTCTTTAAAACTAGTATGGTGAAAGAAATCAGGAGGAGACAGTTTGGAAAATAAAGAGTCTAACATTCAGGGCTTGGAAAATAAAGAGTCCAATGTGCAGAGCACCTCTTTTGAGACTGAAGTGGTCATGAAAAATATTGGAGAGATTTCGCTGGAACCCCAAATCATGAATCTTGTAAAAACCTTTTCTACTAAGGTAAATTGACCCAATGAGGATCTTTCGGCTGGGGAAGAAGAGCTGAACCAAAAAGAAAAACCCTTTTCCTAGGCAACAATCCCAACAGAGAAAAATGTTGAGACTCTGAGCTTGGAGGATATTCCTATTCAGGGTTTGTCCCTGGAACTAAACATCCCTCTCCCTTTCCCATCTTCTAAGGGTCTTTCTCCTCTGGGTGATGTGTATGTTTCAGATCCTAATTCCTTCAATGTGGTCAAGGACTCCCTCAAAAACCTGGACCAGTCTATTGATCTCTCCAGTAACTTCTTGTCTTTTCATGTGAATGGTAATATGGATACATTACCCTAGGAACAAAGGATCCTAGCTAATAAGGAATGGGAATCTAGTAAAGAGATGGATAGCCAAGAAGAGACTGATAAAGAAGAGAACTTATTAAAGAAGAAGAAAGAAAGAAAAAAACATTGGAAGACTCCAAGTGGCATTTTTACCAAATTAAAAGCAAAGGAAGACTGTGGAGCACTAAAGAACTCACAAGGGAAAAAATCTTCTAAAAGGACAAGAGAACATAATAGTTTTCAGGATATAGCGGATGGGTCTTAGAAAACCATCCCAGAATGCCTTAATTCCCCTAGTAATTCATGAAGATAATGTCTTGGAATATCAGGGGACTCAATAGCCCCCACAAGCAGGATGTTCTACACAATTTTGTTAGAGATCACAAGCCTGATATTCTTCTTATTCAGGAGACTAAAATGTCAACGGAAAAAGTTGAAAAGGTGAAACTTTTTCAGCACTATAGTACTCATGGTAATAATTCGATTGGTGCTTCTGGAGGTATTGCTACCTTCTGGAATAGTCACATAATCAAAGGGGATCCGATTATGGAAGGGACAAACCATACTGCCACTAGATTGACACATATTAGGGACAACTTCAACTGGATTCAATTGAATATCTATGCCCCCAATGGTAAAGGAATGAGAAAATCCTTTTGGTTGGAGATGGCTGCCTTTAGGAGGGTTTTTGATAAAGAGGCTTGGATTGTTATGGGTGACTTCAATACGCCCCTAATGAATGGAGAAAAATTTGGAGGGTCCCAGATCAATGTGGAGAGCAAAGAGGATCTTCAAAATTTCATTGACAACCAGGGGCTAATAGATCTGGATTTACATGGAGCTTCCTATACTTGGTCAAATCACAGAAAGGGGTTGGATCTTATACATGTCAGATTAGATAGATCTTTAGTTTCCAATCATTGGTTTTTTTATTATTACTGCTCTCTCACAACCCTCTCTAGGATTGGATGTGATCATTTCCCAATTAGTTTTGTTGCGGATCCCATAAAAAAGAAGAAAAATATCCCTTTCATATTTGAAAAAATGTGGCTCTCTCATACTGCTCTTAAAGAGGAAATTAGGAAATGGTGGAACATAAGTATCTCTGGTACTGCTATGTTTAGAATAGCTAAAAAACTAAGGGAAGTGAAATGCAATTTAAAAAAATGGAAAAAGGAGTCCTTTGGGAATATCTTTAGGATCAAGTCTGACCTCCAAACGGATTTGGGAGAGATTCAATATAAAATCCAGAAGGAGGGATATTTGAAAGATACTAAGGAAAGAGAGAATAAACTACTCATTAAGATGCATGACATTATCGGAAAAGAGGAGGAGTTCTGGAGGCAAAGATCTAGAGCGATCAACAAAATATCTCAAATTGAAGTGAATGGTACTAGGTATGAGGAGGAGGAGGATATTAGAAAGCATGTTGTTTTATTCTTCAAAAATATTCTTTCTGCGAATGATGAAATTAACCAAAATGATTAGGATCAGTTAGTTGAAGCTATACCGAGAATTATCAACCAGGAAAATAACTCTATGCTGTCTATTATCTCCACCAATGAGGAAGTCAAATGGGCTATTTTTTCCTTTGATGGGAGTAAAGCTCTGGGTTCGAATGGTTTCCCTTTATTTTTCCTCCAATGTCTTTGGGAGATTGTTGGTGACGATGTGGCAAATACGGTTAAATAATTTTTTTGGTTCCAGAAGTCTCCTAAAAGAATTAAATGCCACTTTCTTGGTTCTTATCCCCAAGATTCCTGGAGCTGTAAACTTTGAGGCTTTCAGACCCATAAGCCTTTGTAATTTGATCTATAAAATAATTTCTAAGGTTTTGACTTCAAGATTTTTAAATCTTCTGCCTTCTTTGATTTCTCCTCAACAAAATGGCTTCGTTCCTGGCAAACAAATCCTAGATTCTATTATCACTGTGCATGAAAATATCCATTCCTTAGTGGAATCTAAGACTGAAGGTTTTTTGTTAAAGCTTGATATATCAAAAGCCTATGACAGAGTTGACTGAATATTCTTATTTAAAATATTAAAGGCTTTTGGATTTTGTAATAGGGTCCTTCAAATGGTGGAACAACTTGTGTCTACTGCTACTATATCGATTATGGTTAATGGATCCCCCACTTCATTTTTCCAAAGTACCAGAGGTCTAAGACAGGGTGATCCTATTTCTCCTATTTTATTCACTATTATGGCTGAAAGTCTTGGCAGGAACTTGAAAAAGTTGGTTGACTTTCGATTTCTTCTTGGTCTCAACCCTTCCTCTGTTAACCTGGTTTGCTCTTATCAAAAATTTGTCGATGATACTATGCTGATTGGTAAAGCTTCGGTCTTTGAAGGTAAAACTTTAAAACAACTGCTCGATAAATATGGGAGAGTTTCAGGATAGCTGATTAATAATCAAAAAAGTTCTTTGTTCTTCTTCAACACACCGATTCATAGACAGACCAAAATTGCCAGAATACTTGATTGTGGGGTGGAATCCTTACCTACTACCTATCTTGGTTTACCCTTAAGCCTTAAACCTCCTAAAGCCTTTTGGACTTCATTTCTTGAGAGATTTAGCAAGCACCTTGTTGGTTGCAAAGGATCTCTGTTAAGTCAAGCGGGAAAACTTCAACTTCTCAAAGCATTGCTTCAGAATTTTCCTATTTATGCTCTGAGCCTCTTTAAGATTCTTGCTAAATTCGTAGATGCTATAGAAAAGATTCAAAAAGGATTTCTATGGTTGGGGGTTGAAGAAAAGAAAAGACTTCCTTTAATTGGTTGGGATCTAGTTTTTAGACCAAAAAAGGCTGGAGGATTAGGTCTTAGAAGAATCAAAATGGTTAATAAGATCCTACTAGCAAAACAAACATGGAGAATATTCTCATCTTCAGGGGAATGGACAGATATTCTTGCTAGCAAATATTTAGAAAACAATCGTTCCTTTATTATTCTAAAGGATTCCCACCTTCTTCCAAGAGGTTCAACTTGCTGGAATAATCTAATCAATGGAAAAAATATAGTGGACTTAGGAACTGGTTGGCAAGTTAGAAGCAGAAACCATATTAGATTTTGGGAGGATAGATGGCTTTTTAAGGAACCCCTTATAAAAATCAATTCCTTTAGTGAATGGGCTGAGAATTGCAAGGCTCGTTTTGATTCTTATGTGAAAGATTACAAAGTGAATGGAAAATGGGTGGATCTGTGCCTTGTCAGTCAGGCTCTAGCTCCTATTCAGTTTTCTTTGCTGGCTATTAGACTTTGCTCTGATCAGTTGGAAGATCATCTTGTCTGGCTTGACGAACCCTCGGGCAATTATTCTATTTTGTCTACCTTTGCTAGGATTAATTCTTCCCAAGACCCTCCTCCCTTCTGGTTGAAGGCTTGGTTCAAACATTTGGTCCCTAAAATCAACATCTTTTTCTGGATCCTTCTCCAAAATAAGGTGCTCACAATTGATAACCTTTGCAAACGCGGATTTCAAATTCCTAATAGATGTTTTCTTTGTAAGACGAAAGCCGAGTTTGTGCATCATTTGTTCCTTCATTGCTCTTTTGTTGCGGCAATTTGAGAAAAAAATTTCAGTGTCTGGCATCTTTCTTGGGTTTTCCCTTCATCTATTGAAGACTTCTTCCTTCAATGGAAAGCCCCGACTAAAAATTTTGTGCTCAGGATTTTATGGGATTTCTCTTTCCCTCATGTTGTTGGGGTCTTTGGAAAGAACACAACAATAGAATTTACAGAGATAAAGAAGCTCTTGTGGAAATTGTTTTTGAAAATATTTTTATATTCTTGAAAGAAAATGTCAATGTCATCTCCTAGAAGGTTTTCAATTCTAAGAAAGCGGTTCACTCATCCTATGACCTTATAGTTGCTAAGGAATGGAATATTAGCCTTGATCTGCCTTGCGCCCCTAAGAAAGCCAAGAAGGATAGAGAGGATGTTCGCTGGTCTTTTCCACCTAATGGATGGGTCAAAGCTAACTTTGATAGTGCGGCTAAAGGTAATCCGGGGGAGGCGGGCTGTGGTGGAGTCATAAGGGACTCCTTTGGCAATTTCCTTGGGGTGACGGCCTCCCCTCTTGGGTCCCAAACCAATCATTTAGCTGAGGCAGCTGGTGCTTTTCACATTATAAATCTAGCCCAAAGTCTTAACTTTAAAAATCTCTGGCTTGAAGGAGATTCCAAAAATATTATTGATTGCCTCCGTGGCAAGTTTCCCCCCTTGTGGACAATTAAATCATGGATTGATGACGCCATCTTGACTCTTGCTAAGTTTGATAAAATTAAAATATCACATGCTTATAGAGAAGCAAATGCTATTGCGAATTTTTTCACTAATGAAGGGGTTAGGAGTAATGATTTGAGCGCTTGGATAAATACTAGTGATCTATGTTCTAATGTCTGCGCTTTATTGAATTATGATAAATCACATGGACAAGAGGCGTGTTATCCCTTTAATGAGGACAGGTTGGAATTATTACATCGCAATCATTAGATTGTATGGGACTGAGCCCAGTTGCTTAGTCTGCAAGTAAGCTGCGCACGCTTTGTGGGTTCTTAGATTTGGCGGGGCTAGATCTAGCAAAGATTTCATCTCTGTCTACTCCACTATGCTTGCCAAGATGGGTGGAGACAGGAAAAGAACTGAGCCAGACAACTATGAGATGCACACAAAAAATGTTAAGGCTTGGAATAAAGTTAAAAGTGGGGGGTTACTTCCTTTCCCGGAGAAGCTCCATGGTTCCAAACATGAGGCTACGGATCTTTTTGAGAAAAAATGGAATAATGGGGATCTCACCCTCTTTGGTAGAAAAGTGGAGCTCAATGAAAATTTGATAGCTGAAGTGACGGGTTTGTCTACTGATGGGAAGAATTTTTTTAGGGCAAGGTTTTTTCTGACGATGCGGTTATCAGATTTCCTAAAAAAGAAAAAGAAAGGCTGAATATTGTGAAAATTGCCAATAGTTACTTTGAAGCAGACACCATAAAATCCCTTTGGAGAAAGGTCCTACGGGTCATCATGGAGTACATAACAGTGGATGGTCGTTTTACCAGGGTCTATGGCTACCACTTCGCCCTGCTCAACCACTTACGCTACAAGGTAAGGGTTTCTTTCCCCTACTATCTTTGCTGTTCTCTGAGGAAAAGTTTGGATGATCATAAGAAAAATCCTAGAAGATTCCCTATTTTGCATACTGGGCTGATAAGATTAATTGTTGAGCATTACCAAAAAATACCCATCCCTGCTAATCTGGAAGCCCCTCCTGAGTTCAAGGAAGACGATATTGAACCCAGCTGCTTGGGGTTTCTGCCCAATTTAAGTCTGGCTAGAACTGTCCCTAGCTCGCCTGTTGTCCTTTCTGGAAAAAAATCCTAACCCTATCTCTATTAAAGCTCGTGCTATGTTTGAACTGGGAAGCCCCTCCCTCAAGACCAATCTTGTTGATAAGAATCCCTAGGGCAAAAACCTTGTCTCCTATTTTGAAGATTCCCCTGAATCTGAGGAGTTTGGTGCCAACAATACTAAGCCAAGTGTCGACCGATTGTTGGATAGAACTGAAAGAGTCGGGTCCCCTGTTATTCCTGACCCTGTTAAAACTTGTTCCAACTCTGGTAGGGATCCCTCTATGGATGTTATAAATTTAGCTAAAAATAATGCTGATACCCATTTCAAACTTTCGAAATGGACTTTCAATGTAATTAATGAGCTAAAGATAAAAAAATTGGGCCCTTCAAAGCAAATTGGAAGAGTTGGGAACCAAGATTGCTACGATTGAAAAGAAAGATGAGGAACGAAGAGATTATGGTCTCAGCAAAGACATTCTATACCACATTGACAAGAACAAAATTATTGATACAAAGGTTGAGAAAATGAAAAACACCATCAAAACCATTGCAGAGAAAAATAATCGAATGGCTAGACACAATGCCAAAATAATTAATGCGATGAACGAGAAGTTAGACAGAGCCCAATAGGGATCTCTGGTGGTGGATCTAGAGGAAACCAATGATAAAAGCAATGAGACGGATGTCGGTATCTCAAAGAGAACCAGGGCCAATCTGAAGAGAAAGGCTCCCCCCACTCCGAAGATGATTCAAATTTTTCAGAAGGGAGTTCATGGCATGCAGAACTTGGAGGTGGAGACAGAGTTTGTCCTTAAGACTCTGGGCTAATTGCGGTCGGTTTTTTGTTGTTTGCTCTGCTGGCTCTTTTTGCTTGACCTTCCTGGTCTATTGCGGTTGGCTACTGCGTGTTTTGGTCTTTTCCTTTTATGTAGCTGGTGTTTTTGGTTGGACTTTTATTTCCTATCTTTATTTTTGTAAACTTTGTGGTTTCAGGTCCCTGTAAAACCCATTTTACCCTTTATCAAAAACAATTACATGTCTTTATCTCTTTTATGTCATTATTATAAATGTTATGTTTTCTTATTCAATCAAAATTGATTGTTAATGTCTAGTTTATTATCCCAATTTTAATCCTCAATTAACATGTTTTTCAATGCATGATAGTTTAGTTGTTAACACTTTTTATTAGGCGAGAATAGGTGTTATTTAAATTATCATAAAGTTATAGAGTAGTTTCAAGCTTTCTTACATGAAAATACAATTCATAAAGATGAAACACAATGAGAAATGAAATTTTTAATTAAAGTAAGTATTCTAAAATAAATAAAAAACATATAAATTTTAAATAAATTCAATATTGTGAGTTAATCATTCAAAAATTGGTGTTAATTAACCAAACCTTCAATCAAAAATAAAATAGGCAACTAACTTAATCAAACATATAAATGGCATGTTTTTTCTAGCCAAAATAAAGAGAAAACCAAAATAGAAGTAGCCTAAGTTAGTATATGAGCTCAAAAATAAAATAGACATCAAATAAAGTGAAACAAAGGAGAAAAGTGATGAATATGAATCCTTACCTCATGTCCCAATGTGATTGTTTAAGTGCATTTTTTACTTATGGAAATAAGCAACAACTATGTATTGAAAAATATGTTAGGTGGCTCCATAAATTAATTTCTCTCTTTTTCATTTTCCTCCAAATTTACCTACAAAATGATATTACTAATATTATTCAATCATACATGGAAATAAGCAACAATTGCATATTTTTAAGATGAATCCTTAAAAATAAGCAACAAAATGAAATATTCATGGGGCTACTAGTTCTACAAATTACTCCTAGAAAAATTGAGCAAAAGTTGCTAGTCAAAATAAGCTAAGTAGCCACATGAGGACCTGCTCTTAATTCAAAGTGATACCCTAGCCAAGATTGAGAATTAGTTAAAGAAAATTAAAAACAAAATCAAAATACTAAAACCCTTGATTTAGATGAGTGCTCAAAATGATAAGCATAAATGGAAAAAGGTAATATTTTATATTATCTCTAGAAGATGAGGATAACATTGATTTCAAAGCAATAATAAAATTATTTTTTAAAATTCATGAAGAAGTTACAACTAGTCTAAGGTTATAACTATGTGTCATTTATACATATAATACAATTAGAGTTGATACAACCTTATGTTGTAGATATGTCACTCAAGTTCAATGTTAATTAAATTGTTAAGTTTCTTTGTGTAAAGAATGTTAAGTTGTAGTTAAATTGGTATAGCATTGATTTTAAAACTCTTAGAGTATCTCTAAATGTTTTCATAATAATCATTTATTTTCATCATATTGTCATAAGTGTTATTTTTTCTTACTCAGTCAAAATCAAATGTTAATGTCTAATTAATGATCTTTATTTTAATAATTAGTTTTAACATTTTTGTTTAATGTACATGTTATAGTTTAGTTGTGAAAACTAAAAATTCAATGGTGAGAATATGAGATCTTCAAATTCATGTCTTCTATCCTTTAAGATCTAAACAAATAGATCAAGTTTCCTGATTTGTTTAATCCTTATGCAAAATTACAAAGAATAGATTGTTTCATTTAGTAGGCTTGTTTTAGTTTGAGATTTTAAAGCAGATAAAAATCAAGAAGTTTCCTCTATTAATTTGGAGAGAGAATTTCATCATCTATAGTTTTGTTTTGTTTGTTTATGAGATCTCACTTCAATTTTCATATCACATGTTGAAGTCTGATTGTTGATGTGTGTTGTAATCATTAGTTAACATTGTTGTTCAATGCATGTTATAGTTTAGTTACTAAAACTAAGAATTCATGGTTGAGAATAAGTTAATTTTAAAATCTCATGCTCTAGTTTTGAAGATTAAAATAGATAGGTCAAGTTTACATATTTATTTTATCTTTATGCAAAACCTCAACAAATAGATTGTACAATGTTCATTCTAAAGATATTTTTTTGTTTTAAATTAAATTAAAGTAGATTAAGTTAAGAAGCTTCCCCTTATAAATTTGAAAAGAGGATTTCATCATCCACTATTCTATTTTACATGTTACCACAAAAATGACAAATTAAAACACTAACAAGACCTTCACATGTTTTAATTATGAATCAACTATTAAATACCAAAAATGAATCATAAATAACTAAACTAATAAAATTAAATAATTATATACTAACACTTTTTGATCACAAACCTATCCATATACATACTAATCATACAATAATTGAAAAAAAAATTGGAGGGTGGTACACATGTAATTAAAAACAAACGGCAGAATTGCAATGGCCTCCCTTAGCAACCCTTTTCTCGCAGGCTTCTAAATCGAGCCAGCCATTGGGGTCTTCATCTTGAAACTCTTCCACAGTGTAACTCGCTTTCTTTTGGTTGTAAAAGATTGAATACTTGCACATTAGTCCTGAAGCATGCTGGTCAGATAGAAGTTGCTCTATAATATAGTCGTTTATATTACTTTCTTGTCTACCGCTTGTTACTATCTCCAAGGCTTTCCTGGATGCTAGTCTTGTGTAGAATACTGATAAACTCCAAGTAGATTCTCCACTCCCTAGAAAAGCTTTGGCTCTTAAGCACATTTCCTGTTCCACAAAGGACACCATCTGATTTGCTTTTATCTTACAAGACTTATTCAGTCCCAATTTATTGGAGTCAAAATAAGTGCCATCTGAGAAGTTTGGAACTCCTTCCATTTTCCACAGACCTGCAACATTTATTCCTTCCATGCGAAGTGTTCTAATCGCCTGTAAAATGATCAATCATCCATAAATGATGATTCACAAGAACTCATTAATACCATTGGTATTACTAAACTCAAATCTGTTTAGTCACAATGTTTTTCTTTTATCACAGCTGATTAACTTCCTAAGAATTGTCAAATATTGTAGTTTATCAACCATATTACAGGCATTATACCTATGAACAATCTGTTTTTTAGCTCTGTAGTTCTTTATTCTGTGCATACTTTGTTTTCTATGTTTGTAAGGACTATCAAACTTACATTAGCAAGTAACATTTGGGCCTTGGGGCCTCTAATCCATCCGTCTGTTGCCAGATACACTGAATCTACGTTTTGCTCCTTCGCCTTGTCAAGTATAGCAGCAACAATGTCCTCCATTGTGGTTGTAACGCCCACACAATTCCAAGGGTGTTTTTTCCACTGCGTAAACTGCAATCCGGAACTGATTATGGATCCATCTCTACATCTCACAAAGCATAATCCCAAATCGTGCTTCTTGCAGCTGGCTTCCTCAAACCTCCAATGAACTGTACAGAAAGATTAAGATTAGATCAGATGCATCAGTAATTCATGGAAGATGCTGCCTTAGTTTAATTTATATATACCATAAATCTCAAGAGTGAGAAAATATGACCTACAAGATTGAAGAAGTATGTAATTTAAAATGATTGCAAGATTTCATTACATAAAACAAGAAATCTTCTAGCCTGGATTTGGAAATTGGGAACAGAGTACTACCATAGAACAATGAGAAAGTTCACCCAGGTGAGAGAATGACAGTAATTAGTTGAAGAAGAGAATTAATGAATGTATCCTCACCAAGATAACCCTTAAAAACATTCTTGTCAGGGTCGGAACAAACCCTATTGTGATTAGTCACAAGGGAACCTCTACAAGATACTCTTGTGGGCATTGAGAATGACTCTTAGTATTCAAATATCTTTAATCAGTTTCTAATGAGCATGAGACTAAAGAAATCGCCGGATCTTCTAAGTTCTCCCAAACCTACTGCCATCAAAGTTTTAAGACTTCCCTGTCAATCTGTTTCCAGAGTATTCAATTCTAAATTAAAATTTTGACAAGGCCCACAAAAAATACGAACTAGTTCTCAAATTAAAGTTGGATGAAAAGATTGGATTACCTCCAAGAAAATTTGGCTTGCCTGGGCCAAAGGCATGTGCCTGGAGAGCTGAAACTGCAGCTGAAATACAATCTGAAGGCTTGAGGAATGCAGATACAGCCAGGAATGCCCCTCTCCAACCATGGCCTGGGAAAAGCCCTGATATGCCTGCACAATGGCCCCTGTTCGTGGCCTCCATCTGATTGGATATATCTTTACTGGACCTCCAGTTTTTGAAAGCCCACCCAAGCTCAATAATTTCCTATTCATGCACCCAAACAAATCCTTTTGTTTAGCGTTAGAGAATCCATGGGGTGTAAGAAAATTCGTCTTTTTCTCTACACCCAAAAGATTCAAAATTATGACACGTATAAGCAATTCTTTTGGTTTTATTTTTCAGAAACTGCAACACATCGAATTGCCAAAAGAGACCAAAATTTTACTGTTTCTTAATAATATAGACAAGACGCGTAGGGGAAGATGACTCACAGGTGTGTAATTGGATGACTTAGGAGATGATCCAAAAACATTATAATTTTTGTTTTCAGCTCTCAGTTTCCAAAACATGTCCACCTTATTTTCACAGGCATTGGCACATTGGATCATAGAAGATACTCTCACAAACTTAGAGAGCTCTTTCAAATCGAATCTATGGTCCAGAGGAATTGCGACTTCATTCCTTGTGTCCTTTGAAAGTATTCCTAAATCCAAGATACAAGAAGATCATGCACTACTATTAATCACAAATCAGCAATAACCCATTTTTAGCATTGAAGAAAGTAAGCATACCAGTCTAAGGCATTTCAAGAGAAGGGATCCAATAGATCAACAAGGGAGCTATTAAACAGAACTAAGAATTCTTTAACTATGAAGTAGTAAAGAAAAGGCTTTAGACACAAATAGAGAGCTTTTCTCCATAATTTGTTGTTTTAATAATAGTAATAGACATAGATCTTATCAATAATGAAATTACACCTAATTATAAGAAGAATAATCTCATCTCATAATGTTTGTTTGGTTAAGCATTAATTGAATGAGAAAGTACTCCGTGGGTGTGTGACCTTGCTCATTACAAGATCTGCAGCGTTCCAAGTAGTATTAACTGCTACCCCAATAAATATATACAATCATTTCCAACTTGTCAGTGAACTTGCTGAAATTCAAACTAGAAATAGAATAACTTGAATTAAATACCTTGATGTTTTAATGGGCCTCTGAATAATGGTAAAAGGCAGAGTGTCCGGCCTGTAGCACGAGCAATGACAGCAGCAGATATATACTCCACCAATTGGTTGTTTATCCCCAAGTAGCCAGTTACAACAGGCACTAAAAACTGCTCCTTGTTTACATCAGGCACTAAAAGTTGCTCCTTTTTTGCATCAGGCACTAAAAACTGCTCCTTGTTTACATCAGGCACCAAAAGTTGCTCCTTTTTTACATCAGGCACTAAAAACTGCTCCTTGTTTACATCAGGCACCAAAAGTTGCTCCTTTTTTACATCAGGTGCTAAAAACTGCTCCTGCTTCTTGTTTACATCAGGCACCAAAAGTTGCTCCTTTTTTACTTCAGGCACTAAAAACTGCTCCTTGTTTACATCAGGCACCAAAAGTTGCTCCTTTTTAACATCAGGCACTAAATGCTGCTCCTTGTCTACATCAGGTGCTGAAAATTGCTCCTTGTTTACAACCTGCATCACAAACAAAACAGCCAACCCAAATACACATATCATATGCTTTCAATCACAAACCTAACAGCAATCCAAACCAACTCCAAAGTTTATTTGCCTTCAATCTGTAATATCTACTTGTGACAAATGATTTAAATTGGGAAATAGTGGCGAGATAGAGTGCAATAACCTCTTGTGTATCAGTATTCTTCATTGTAACTAAGTAATAACCATTGGGGATTCTCGTACAAAAAGCCATGTACAACAAAACAAATATGGATCCTGTAATCACTAAAGTCCATGTGTTAACATACTCCACAGCCTCCCCCATCGGGGATATTAACTCTCTTGTTTCCCAGAATCCACAGTACACGAGAGTTTTTAATTCTTGTTTTGCTTTACCAGGTACAAATCTATATAATAATTGAAGAGCTGTTCATAGGATAAACAGGCATTATACTAGGAATTCCAGAAGCGCAATCAACGGTATACAGAGAGCTGTATGTGTGGGGATCTCTAGTTAAAGCTAGTTCGTTGATACTATATATAACCCAGTGAGTTAAATCCCGCTTGTTTGTCCTGTAATTCTCAACATAATTAGGATCCTGAAGAGAGTATCCTGGCGCGATTGTTCCAATTACATTTGCTGACGATTAGAGCAGTTCAGATAAACCATCTTGGCTGGGCCTTGAGAATACTAGTATTAGTGAATATATAATAGATCGAGCCGGCCTGAGCGGTGACCATTAAATTGTTTCTGTTGGAAACGATGGAAAAGTTATATGGGAGTTTCAGTGCGATTTTACTTGACCTGTTGGGGAGGAGTGACCAAATGCGGCGAATTCTCAAAGTGCTATTCAGATTTTATAGCCAAGTTTGTAAGGGCACCTTCAGTGCATCTAAAGAATCATGATAGGTAAGTTATCGAAAAACACCTCCCAATATGTTCAAGTGGTAAAGGGATGATAAATACATGTGTGAATTCTGTAATCATAATAGAAATGATATGTTTTTTTCCTATGTTTGGAAGGATATCAAAGTTATAAGTTAGACAAACATTACTCATGCAATCATGTAAATTAAATATTTTTGATAGTTCTTGCATGCATAATATTATTGCTATCACTAATACTCAATTATTATTATAGAGTCGATGAATTAATCAATGACTTTTGTTTCTAATGGTATTGTTCATAGTTCAAATTAAATAGATACTATTATTGGTAACTTCAAAATTATGAATTATATTTTTTATATAGATCTCATATGCTTGATAATGATTGAATATAAAATAAAAGAAGAAATATTAGTGGTTGACTAGAATTAGCATGATATTCTTAAAAAAATAGTATCATTATTGATTAAGAAAAAGTAGCAAATGGATGAGTACAAAATATTGCTTATAATATTTTACTAAAAGATAGAATGTTTGGTCAATAAATAAACTCTTATTAGAAATATAGTTCAAATAAATCGAAAAAGTTTTCAAAAAAAAAAGGCATGTAAGGTCGAGGGCATAAATTTAAAGATTTTTATTATTCTTATTGGCACAAAAGCTACTGTTTCCATTTTAGAAATTTAAGTTTGTTTTGTTTTGTTTTTTTTTTTTTCCGTTTTAAAGCTTCCTAAATCTTTACCACATGCGAATGCATGTAAAGTGTATTGTTTTAATTAGTTTTTTTCTATTTTTTTCTATTTTTTTTAGTTTTTAGTTTTCTTGTTTTGAAAAAAATGATATTTAGTTTTTTGTTTGTTGCAATTTCTATGTGTGGTATTGATAAGAGCTGAGAATATTTATTTGCTATTTGCTATCATATTTATTTAACCCAATCAATTCAGAAATAAGGTTGATGTCGAAATTCTTCAAGGAGAACAAATACATGCAAGTATTTAGAAAGTTCATGTCTTAGCCCTGGATGGTGAGCCAAACATTGACTTTAGCCAAGATGTTAAATCCAAGCAAAATGGTGGTTGTGAAGTGGTCAAGGAACTATAAAATATAAGCATTACAGATAAGTATATATTTATCAGCAATTTTATTTATTTTTGTTATGATTTATAGTAAATATTAGCATTTGAAAGTGCAAATTTATTTTACAAACTCTTAGAAAATTGAAATTGAGAAAATTGGAGAAGATTGTTAATGCATCTGTAAACGGGTCTTGAGATCTAAAAACATATTTTTTAGCCTTAGTCAGTTAAGGGTGAAGAAATTTTTAGCCTCGATCTAAAAGCTCAAATGACAATCCAAAACAAATCAAACACTGCTGCAAGTCTTGATCAACGCCTCCTTTTGAATAGTCATTTGTATAATTAAATATGGGTTTGGTTAAAAATAGAAGAGAATGTGAAAATCGGTAAAAAAATTTTATGGATAAATTAGGTAAAACATAGTAATAGCTCTACTTGCACATATATTCTTGTATGCTGCTGTTTCTTGAGATTTGTAGGTCAGGCTGTTAACTTTTGATGTTTTAAATCTGCCTCATAAGGAAAAAGGTAATTATAAATTGGTCTAAAAAGTTGTGGCTATAATTCTGTCACAACTCGTGTTCTTGCTAACAGAAAATGGATTTACATATGAGCTTCAAACTTCAAACATATTTGGGAAGATGATAGAGATTATTATTTTTTTCAATGGAAAAGAAGATGGGTTAGGAATTATTATGCATGAAGAACGATGAAGATCTATTATTTTTATTCATTTAATCATTTTTCAAGAATTATGAAACCAAACACCAAAACAATACATTTGAAACATAAACACCATATACAATATAAGTCAATCTAAATATCATTATAGATTTTGCAGATAAATAGATTAGTTTCATTTTTTCCATATCATGTGGTAAATCACGTTTTCATTGAAGTTGTGATTAAATCAAAATTAAACTGCTTGCACACAATTGGGATCCATGATAAATGCTTTATGGGTTTTGTTCCTCACTCTTTTCTCATTCCAAAACATATTAAACTTTTCAATTTGGTGAAACAGAGTGAGAGTTATGTTCATTTTAGTATCGTCTTGTATTGCTGTCAGTTTATAGAAATCTAGTGAGTTTAATTGCAGTCAAAATTGCTCTTTATTGGTTTGATTTTATAAAAAAATATTTGTGGGTTTTGTCTGTCATTCTTTCCCATTTTCAAATCATATTGAAGTTTAAAATTTGATTTAATATCATAAAAGTTATCACTATTTTAACAGTGCATTTTTTTTAATTACAATCAGCAAATTGAAATTTATAGAATGATTATATGTTTGATTTATTGTCAAAATTCTTTGTGAGAGTTTATAATATGATATGATTATTTACTTCTTATGAGTATTAAAATTTTAATTGATGATCTATTTTTAAAGTGAATCAGTCCTTATTAATATATTTTCTTTATATTTCATTTTTATTTTGTAAATAGATTAAAGAAGGAATTGGTTACTGATATGTTCAATTAGAATACATTATCTTTTTATGAAATGGACATATTCAAAAAGAGAGAGACAAAACTACTAGAGATGATAATCAGATATTTTTATTCTATTTTATTATTTATTAAAATGAAGCTATTTCTTTGCTTATATATATTCCTACATTTAATTTCCAAAAATAACTAAATCCCTTCAGTACTATAAGAGAAAACAAAAGTTGTTAATTTATAGATGAGATTTAGGAAATGATATCTAATATGTCACACTATTTGATAATATGTCTTTTCTTCATTATACTTATTTATTGACTAGAATTAAATGTATAGTTTCAAGAACAATATGTGAGCACTTCTATCTTTTTGTTCTTTTTTTTCTTTTTTTCTCAAGTATAAGGGTCAAATATTGAGAGTTGGGTTGCACATGATGGTTGTGTGTGTGTCATCTAGTTGTTTTCTAAGATTAATTAAGAGGTTCTATATATGTGGGTCTAGTCATTATCCTTGACCTTGAACTTGTGTTCCCTAGCATAGTTGAACCGGTAACATTAAGTACATGAGTATATTGTTGTCAAATCAATTGTGAGAGTTGCACTTATCATCCGACCAAGTGAGTGTTGGTTGAAGTCTTGTGTCAAACTACGATTCCTCTGCGATGCGCGTACGTAGGCAAGGCCATCAGAGATGATCCCCCGAGGAATTAGGTCTGGCCCCTTAGGTTCCCCTGTTTCTTTCTTGAAAGCATATAGTTATAGTGATTGGGTCTTGTGTTGTGATTGAAAATTTGAATTTCATGTTATTTAATTTAGATAAGTTTGTATTAGAAAGTTTTGGGCATTACAAAGTTTTTAAGGTGCAAGTTGTGAATTGTGGTGGATCAGACAATTAGAGGAGAGAATGAAATTGCATGTAAAAGAACAATAAGACTACCAGAGAAGAAGTTTCCAAATGAGAAGATCAGATTATGTTAAGATTTGTTATTAAAGGAGGTTAAGATTTAATTTACTCTGTTCAAATTTAAACTTTTTAATTTGTTAAATTGTTTAAAAAAAGTATATTTATCTTTAAAACAGTTTATGTAAAAGATTTTGAGAGATCATTTTCAAATGTTTATTTTTTAATGAATTATTAAAGTGGAATAGAAGAGTAAAAAATGATACTTTAAACATCTTTTACATATATATTTTTTTTAAATAGACATTTTAATTTCACCTTAAAAACACACTTCTCTTAGAATTTTTTTTGGAAAAGATGAAAGAAATGTCATTCTTGAGATGTATATTTTTTTTATGTTTTTCTATTAAAATTGAATGCACCTAGAAAATAATATCTCCAAACATCTTTTGCTAAAGATAGATATGTTAGTTTTACTTTAAACTATATAATGTTTGATGTCACTTGTGTTTACATTAATGAAACACACACACACAGATATACATATACATATACATATATATATATATATATATATATGTATATATAAGAAATATGATATTTCTATGATTCATGATAGTCTTTGACAATGCTTTTAAATGTGAGGTGTATAAAAATAGCATTAATGTTTTAGATCTCACTCTCAAGAAAATCTTGATTTATCATACAAAGCAATTTTTAATATGAAAAAAAATATTAAAAATATTAATCAATAAATAAAAAATATTTATCTTCCTCAAACTATAATAAATAAAAACGTCAAAGTATTTGTATAGTTAAACTTTTTTTTTCCCTAAGATTGTTCTTGATAATTTAAATTTCCAAGGTCACCCACTTAATATTATTTAGTGACACTTTGCATCTCATTTTGTAATTAAAGAGATTTTTCCTTTAAATTTTACATTGTTTGTCAATATTTATTTTTGTGAATTTTTATTATTAATGTTGCTTATAATATCAAAGTATATATTTTAAAATTAAGTTATATATTTTAAAATTAACTTATATAGTATAAAATAATATTGTTGACAAATGCAAATCAAGGGTAAAATTAAAAATGATATATTTTATTGTATTTTTTAAGAATGTTTATGATAATATAAGTTGCATTTACAGGGTGTAGTACCGTTTAAACAAAAAAATCCTACGAGCCAGAGTTCATTAGTTCATAGAACTAAATAAAACCTAGTAACAATAGATAGACAAAACACAAACACAATACAAAAACAACAAAGCAAAAAACCTCAAAGAGTAGACAATACCCACACCATCACCTAGCTAAGTTCTCCCATTCCTCCATAAGGAATTTATAAACATCACCACTAGCCTGACTAGTATTGGGATCAACCTTAGTCACATTCTTCTTTACTTCCTCCTTTAGCACAATAGAGAGAGTGACCACCAAGTGGTGGATAGATTTTATGGTGAAGTAAGTTATCTTGTTGAGTTTCCTCTCCAAGGTACAAATGTGAACCTATAGTCCTTTGTAGTCTTCATCCTTAGCAGCATCCAACAGATTGGTCTCCTCTTCCAAAACCTGATAATTAGAGGATTTTGGAGTGGGCTCCTCCAGGATCATCTTGCTAAGTTCCAAAAAATGACTTGGATCCTGAGTATACTCCTCAGTTTCCTCCATAGTGTCATGCTTTTTGTTCCCGCACTCATTGTCATGTTCAGAATTGCAAGAAATCTCATCAATGTGGATACCAGTTTTTTTTTTTTGCCAATCAGTTCAAATGCCTGATGCTGATAGGTTCCACACTAGTATCCCTACTTGTGTCCATTGAATTTTCCACCTCCACAAAATATTTTATGTCATTGTCACCCTCCTCATTTTTAGTGGTGGGTTCTTCCACATAGAAAGAAATGCCTTTTTTCTATTTTTCTCCCTCAAATTTGGCCTTACCCATTGGTTTTCCCCCTTCTTTGTAGGAGTGCTTTTTAATTTGCATAGCTCAGTAGCAGCATTAGTATGAGCTTTCCTAGGGTTACCCTTCTTCTTCTTGGTAGGTTGTTTGGGTTCAGTGTTTGTAGGGGGTTGGTTGGGAGGGAGGCAAAGTTTCCTCTTCGAACCAACATAAGCAATAGGGGAGGGTTTTAAGGGAGTAGATTCATAGGGTTTGGGCTCCTCAACCCTAGTGGTAGAAATAGGTTTTTGAGGAACAAGGCTAAATGAAACTGATACATGTGGAGAATGAGCCCTTAGTAAAGGGGGAGGGGGGGTTTATCCAGATTTTTGGTAGCAAGATCCAAAGTCTCTGTAATAGAGCTTTCAAGAGATGGTTATAGAAAGAAAGGGAAGCTAATGAGGATCCCATGAAAAAAAATATTAAGGAGAGACACATAGTAAAAATAATAGCATTTGAAATGGCCTTCTAAAGTAATGCATTTCATTAGGACAAGGAAAACCTGGTCCCAAGGTGTGAGGATCTTATTCCTATCATAGCCAACATGAAGTTTTGAAGGATGCTTGTTCTCCTTGAAGAACTATTGCATACTGCCCATATCCTACACCTTCATGTATTTTTTTAGTTTCTGCTTAGTGCAAGAAAACAGAGTGGCTTGGGCTATCACATGTTCACTCACTTCAAATGAAATACTACCAACTGTCAACTTTCGATCACACCAGCTATTGGTGAACTGAGTAGAGAGATTTTCATTGTGACCTTTAGGTATTCCATCAGAGGGGCCAAGCCCCCTTTGACATAGATGTTCCACAATAGAGCATCACGATGAAACTCCTCATAAGATCCTAGCTTAGTCTTGACTCTATCACCACCCATCTTCAAATCTGGAGAAGAATGAATGCTAGTGAGAGCAAGAAAATTTGAATTTTTATCAAACTATAGAATGGGAAGGCATAAGGAAAGCTTTTCCCTAGATAAACAACCCCAATTGATCTTCATACCCTATCCAATTGAGAATATTCGATCTTCCCATGTATGAGTAGTATTTTCCAAGAAGCCTAGGCTAGTAGAGCAAGTACAGAGAGTGCTAGAGTACATTGAGGCTACAAAATTAGCCATCATGAACCCAAAGTTCATTATTATAAGGTCATAATTAAACATCCATTTGAAAAGGTATGAAATCATATTAGTCGCCCACCCATTCAAACTATTTAAAAGATCATTAATAACATGATAAGCCTTGTACAAATGACTTGTAACCATATTGATCCAAGTATAAGACTGGCTAGGAAAAAGGTACAAGTCAGATCACATCCTAGTCATCCATAAGTTCCTATCTATCTCATCACTATTATTCCACCACAACTTGTTGAGACTATTGGTAGTTGGAAGAATAATCTAACCAAAGAAAGAGGTGTCAGAACTCATCATTAACGGTAATTTCTTTTTATCATCAAAGATCAATCCTTGTGCATTCATGGGAAGGGCCTCCAAATTTCTCCAACATCTTCAAGAGTTCAAAGAAGATCCAATATTGGGCAAAGATTTGACAACTTTATTATCTTCTCTATAAGTGTGAGAAAGTTTCTTTCTTTCAAATTTGGCGAGAATAAACTGAATATCAACCATAAATTCCCTAACATTCCATCGTTGAAAGCTTTTATTAGTGATGGCATCAATCATAGATTTGGAGTCCCCCTAAAAATGTAGAGACTTTAACCCAATAGAGGAAAACAATTTTGACCTCACTAAGCAAGGCCCATGCCTCTACTGTCACAAAAGATTGAATCCCTATTCCAATAGCATAACCAAAAACCATTCTTCCATCTAGATCTTTGATGATGCCACCAATGCTAGCAAGGTTGGGATTCCCCTTAGCAACACCATCAAAATTGAATTTT
>VDFB02252616.1:134951433-135045459 GCA_007258455.2 Sequoia sempervirens
AAGGCGTGAAACCAAAATAGCGGGTAAGGAAAATCCAAAGAGGAGCTTAGTCTCATAATTACAAGTCAAATCAAATTCGAAAACATAGAATTTGAAAATTCACGATCATAAGAAAATCCCCATAAGGAGATTACAAAAAGTACAGTCTAGCTTAGAGCTAATCAACCAATACTTGCCATAGTTAAAAATGATTTCCTTATTCCAAACATTCTCTAATCTATAATTTAAAAAAATCCACTTGGTATCCATCCCATCGATACAGCTAATCATCCATCTCATCAAAACAATAAGACCACAAAGCCCAACGAGAAAGCTTGTGGACCCCCCAAGAATCCAGCTAAGCACATGTTGTGTTTCCATCATGAGTCATGAAAGGGATTTGTTCCTTAACTATAATACTCTGAATATTTGGCAGAAGAAGACTTAAATCACACTAGCATTTGGATAAATTCCAGTGAGAGCCAAAATTGGCTAAGGCATTAGCCACTTGGTTCCCCTCTTTGTAGATATGATTGGCCACCTTTAATTTTAATTTAGCCACAAGCAATTTGATGTCAAGAAGAATATCCTTAGTGTTCTACCCCAGGAGTCTATCAAAATTTATAGCATCAATTATGGACTTAGAGTCACCTTCAATGTGCAGGTTCTCTATCCCCAAGGAAACCACAATTTGTAAGCCCTTTCACAACGCTCTCGCTTCTGCTATCATAGAAGAATGTTGACCAATCCCCTCAGCATAACCGGCCACCCACTTTCCTCTGTAATCTCTAATAACACCTCCTATGCTTTCTTTGCTTGAGTTTCCCTTAGTAGCCCTATCAAAGTTAGTTTAAATTAGTCTTTCTCAGGGGGTTTCCAAATAGTGGCTCTCCTAGCTAGAATTTTGGAATTGTTATACGAGTTGGCATCCAGGTTCTGATGCCAAGCTTTAGCTATGCTTATTTCCAACTTAGTGGGACCTTTATCCAAGGTTTTTCCTTTGAAGAGAGCAATATTTTCCCCAATGAGTCAAGCTCCTTTACCAAGCACCTATTTTTGATTCATCTCAGTGTTCTTGAATATCCTATTATTCCTCTCTTTCCATAAGCACCAAAAAATAATGGGAGGAACTTGATTCCATATTTCCCCAGTTAGTGGATGGGAAAAGGGTCTGGACCAACACAAAATAAAGGATGTGATGTCCTTGCACATAATCCACTGTATCCCTAATCTTCCAAAAGCTAGCTCCCACACCTCAACAACAAAGGGGCAGTGTAACATCAGATGATCGACAGATTCTTCATTGTATTTACATAAAAGGCATCTATTAGGGATATGAAATCCCATTTTTCTTAGATGATCCTGAGTAAGAATTATGTTATGACATACAATCCACCAAAAAAAGTTCACTTTCGGTATCATGTATCTATTTCACACCTTTTTCCATAGATTATTGGTCACCCCTTGATTAGTCAATTGTCTATAAGCAGTTTTAATAGTAAGATCACCTTGAATATCATGAATCCAGAAGAACTCATCCTCACGGATAGCAAGGGGTAGAGGCTAACTCCTGCAGCTTTCTAGCTAGGAGACACAGATTAGGAGATAAAGGACAACAAAGACTAATGTCATTCCATTTCCTAGATCTTAAGGGTCCAAGAAGATAATCACTAATATATATACCAAACACATGTTGGGCCCGACCCTTAAGAAACCTGAACTCTGAAGAGTCCAGGGGAGAGTCTTGAAAGCAACCAAGAATCTTCCCAGAATCTGATTTTGTTACCATTACCAATCTTCCATTTAATCCCATTCCTCATAAGGTCTTGAAGACTATAGATACCCTTCCAAACCAAGGATCCCGTAGGGTGGTCCTCCGAAAGGAATTCAATCAACGACCGATTCAAAAGGTATTTGGCATTCATTATTTCACACCAGTCCTTCATATCCCTTAGATGATCCCAACCCACTTTTAAAAGCTTTGTTAGAATTAGAAATGATTCTTATCCCAAGACCACTACACCCTTTCGGTTGGAAAACCTTATCCAATTTAACTAGAGCGAGTTTCTTTTTCTCCTTAGTGCCCGACAAGAGAAAAGACCTCTAGATTTTCTCCAATTTATCAACAATATATCTAGGTATCTTAAATATTGATAGGAAATAGATAGGGATACCTTGAAGAACAACAAAAAGAAGCTGAAGCTTACCAGCATGGCTGAGTAAAGAACCTTTCCACCCAACAAGTTTCCTTTGAATCCTCTCAAGAATGGAATTCCAAAACTTAGGAGTGACCTCTTTGATAGTTAGGGGTAGCCCAAGATAAATCGAGGGGAGATAACCACTCTGACAACCCAAAACAACAGTCTCCCAATTTTGTAGGTGAGGAGTATTGTTGAAGAAGTAAATCATGCTTTTATTGTAGTTAATGCATTGTCCAAAGCAAGTAGCATAATTGTTGAGGCATTTTTTTCATTTCCTAGCTTCTAAAACTGAGGCTTTCCCAAATTTAAAAGTATCATCCACAAATTGTTGGATCACTGTTAGCTCAAGGGTGGTAGCAGCCTTAATTCCTTTTATGGATCCCTTCGACAACATATTAGAGAAGTTCCTGCTTAGAACATCCGCGACCATTATGAACAAATAGGGAGACATGGGATCTCCCTTTTTGATTCCTCTCCCAACATGAAAGAACCTAAAGGGAGAGCCATTCACCAAAATAAAGTACTTAACAATAGTAATACATTCCATAATAAGATTGATCACTAATTGATTGAAACCGAACTTAGCCAGAACTTTAGGAACAAAATTCCAGATCACCTTGTCATAGGCCTTAGAAATGCCCTGTTTAAGGGCCATTCTAGCATAGTTGCATCTATCCATTGAATGAATTAGTTCATGTGTAGTGATGGTAGCATCAAGGATATGCCTACCAGGCACAAAACCTTTTTGAGTAGGGCTGATGATTTTATCAAGAAGAGGTCTGATACAGTTAACCAAAAATTTTGAGAGGATTTTATAAAAAGTATTACAAAGGATGATAGGGCGAAAATCAGTCATATGTTGAGGATCCGCCACCTTGGGAATAAAATTAATTAATTAGTATTTTTATGTTGTTTATAAAATTATAAAATTAATAAAATTGACAATTAAATTGTATATGTTGTTAATAAAATTAATTAGTTAGTATTTTTATGTTTTTTATTATATATAAATAATTGACAATTAAAATGTATATTATATTTAAAAAATAAGTAAATTAGAAAATAATTTAATTTGTTAATTTGATTACAAAATCAATTTATTTAAAGTATTTACCATACAATTTTCTCATTATTAAGAATTCATTTGTGTAAATTTTGTTTTCAAGCAAAATGAACTTTGTTCTTTTAATCATATCACCACTTTAATGCACTATAATTTTATTAATACCATCATTAATATTATGTGTGATTGTATTACTATTAGTTGAAATGCTAGATCAAGAAAAAAACAATTTAATTCAAGACAAATATAATTGAAACTTTTGAAAATTATAATTTTACAAATATGAACACCTCCATTTATGGTTTCCTATTTCTCTTTTTAATTTGCAAAAATCGTGTTTAATGACTAATCTATTTTGTATAACACTCTTTTAAAAAAACTTCTAAATTAACTTATATTTATAAATCAAAGTTAGTCAATTGGGATCCAATGCAAATAGGAAGAGAGAGTTGACTTTGTAGTAGTGTCAAAAAGACTATTTTTTTACTAAATTTCTAAATTTCAATGAGATATAAATTAATATTAAGATGTAGTTAATCAAATATTTGAACGAGTTAATGATTATCAAAATAGTTTACTATAATAGTTTTTAAGTAAAAGAATAAGAATTTCATTGTCAAATTTGGAGATTAGACATAAAATAGATTGAATATTTATATAGAGAATTCAATTGGAAAAGTTCTTGTAATCTTATTTTTTATGGATAGTATAGAATATATACTTTAATTAAAACTTGTATTTGATGATCTGCACTCACTCAAATATCTAAAATAAAAAATAGAGAATATTTGTTATTATTTCGACATTATTTACTATATTTAAAAAAGATAAAACAAAATATACTTTAATTATCATTGATAATCTTCAAAATTAAGAGCTTATAAGAACATTAAATGGGTATGTGTAGGATCATCATGGAAAAAGCAGGGCCTTAAGTGGCAAAAAAAAAAAGAAAAATTAGAGTTAGGCAACTTGACGTAAAAATTTGAATAAGCATTTCATTATTTCAAAATATGTAAGAATAGAATATGTAGAAATTGAATGTAAAGTTTCAACCATTACAGTTTGTTTAAAAAAGATCTATTTGGTGAAAATTTGAAATTTCAATGAGGTACTTAAATTTTAGGGAAAAAATAAGAAGTAGGTGTTTGTCCTAATTAACTGGACACAATAAACAGATAATATTTTTTAAAAGGATTCTAGATATAAGTGCAGAGGACCTACGCCCTGATGTGTGATGCATTTGTTTTGTAATTTTTTCCAAGTAAATAATTAATTATGAATTTTTATTATGTCTCTAAAAGCAAAAACTCCCATGTCCTAATCACCTTAACTTCACAAAACCTCCATGAAATCTCAAATTTTCTTTTTTTTAATCCTATAGCATGGAAGCTATTGGAATTTTAATATAAAGTTTTGGATTCAAAAAAATGTGATACCTGCTTTTGAAAGTTATAGATTTTTTTCAATTAGCCTATCAATCAAGACTTTAGCTGTAATTTGAACAGAAAAACAAATACAACACATTAAATCTCAAAGCAGCAATTTATATTGTGTGGAAAAACTAAGAATCTCCTTTAAAAAAACCATTTTCAAGCTTCATCAATTTTGGGTTAAAAAAAAGTCGCCAGCCACATACCCATCATATTGCCACTTTTTGGCCCATCATGATCTTGCACATACCGAAATTATAGAATTTAATAAAATTACTTCTCATATTATTAAATAAAAACTATGTTTAAAATAAATATATATTAAAAATTACTGTTCTAATATTATTTAAATTATTTTGTTAAAATTAAATAAATGAAATTATATAAATATTTTATTATCAAATCATCTTTTTATAATTTTCCAATCAAAATTATCATGTAAATGTTAAGGAATTTTTTTAATACTATTGATTATAGAATTTATTTATATATTTTTTCCTAAATAATTGTCACATAATCTCCCCTTTCATGTGATATGATCTTCCTTTATTTTGTTTTTATTAACTTATAATAACATTTCATTAGAGAACTTTTTAATAGTTAAATTTTTAATTACATGGAAAATGATAGAAAATGCATGTTTGTTTTCTAAAATGTATGATTATTTTTTAAATGGATATTTTGTAGGGTGGAAATAAGGCAATATTCCATGTGTAATGGATTTTTCAATTATCATTCAAATATAAAACTTTCAGTGCATGATTAAAAAAATAGTAATTTATAAAATGTATAAATTGATTCAACTAAAAAATGATAAAAAAACCATCTTTAAGAGTTTGAATCATAAAATATGCAATAATTTCATCTAATATTTCATAAATAACCATCCTCAAATATAATAATGTCAACATTAAGTTTTCTAGTCATTTGATAATAGAAAAATATATTAAATTTGCAATGTCTGTTTTAGAAACTTTAATGGATTTCCAAGACTTGGATGAGAAATGCTAGATTTTATGCATACAAAATTATTCAAATTAGACTACTTTAAGAATACAAAAAATATGGTATAAATTATGATTATTATATGCTAAGAATACATGGGAAAATAGATAATGGATAAGGTTTACAATTATACAATTGAAGTCATTTTGAAGATTTCATTGAGAAGGATACTTGAGTGCATCAAATTGAGGTGTTAAAACATTGAATAATGGTTCTAAGTATATGATCCCCATTTAATTATTCTCATTTGATAGATAAATCAAAGAGGAATTGGTGAGACACAATATTCCCTAGTAACTTTAAATATTTTTTGGTTCTACCAATAGACATTATAAATATTTGACTATGAAAACAATCATTTCTTGGGACACATATCCAAATGTGGTCACATTCCTTAGTTCACTTGTGTTCTTGTAGGTCCATATTTAACATATAGGTAAAATCATATTCAAAAATATCGACACTACATTTTAGATAATGCCATATTATATGACTTTTTGATGAATTTCTATGTATCGTTTACTTTGTCTTATAAGTAGGCATGAAAGGTAGTATAAATTATCTAAGTACATATATTTTTCACAATAAACTTGATAACATTAAAAAAAAAAAAAAAAATTATCAAAAGGATAATTTCATTGTAAAATAAAAATTTAATTGTCAAAGCTATATAAAAAACATTTTTTACTTAATAAAGGTGGTAAAGATCAAGTGAATATATCAATAGTATACCTAGAATTTAATACATGTAGTTATTTTAGAATTAAATCAACAACAAAAAATAGTGTGAAAAATGGTATCATTTATTGAGTGATGGTCTCAATTATTATTAATTTATTTTCAAGCTATACAACTTTAAACCTTACACATGTCATGTATTCTTTAGAATTGTAACCTTCCCATTGCAGGGTGATCCCACAAAGCTAGTTTACAATTTTTGGGAGATTCTGATTTTTGTTGAAATCACATATTTTTAGAAAATATAATGATTTAAGCCTTTAAAATTTTCATTTAAAGCATTCCAATTGAAGAGGGTTTGATCAAACTACCTTAGATCAAACCCCCTTGGATAGAACCCCACTAGTTTTAAACCATACCTATAACAGAGTCTCCTTTACACCTATCAAAATGTTGATAAAAAAAAAATTGATTTACCTTTTGGGGGATCAAATGAATTCATTTAAAATTTATTTTTTGTAAGTATGTAACTTCTTTATTATAAGCTTCCCAAAAAGTATAATTTTAAATAAATTTAATTTTATTATTATATTTTTTTTCTTGTGAATGTAGGTTTTTCATCGAAAATCAAACTCTTTGTTTTGCACATGTGAAAAAATAGTGGATTTTAAAAAAAAAAAATTGAAAATATATGCACCCAATATTAAAGTCCTTGATCCAACAAAAAAGAATTTTGATACATACAAAAGCTACGCCAAGCATAATGCATCTGCTAAGGTCCTAATTCATTGTAATTGGTTTGACTTCAAACCTGGGATTAAAGAAAAAATATTGAATAAAAAACCATTTTCCAACCAAGTGTAGTAACTGTATTATCAGAGCTATAAATCTAAATTTGAAAGAATTATAATTTTATCCTTTATGAAAAAATTATGCATTATAATACTGAAAGTGTCACTTCTTGGGGTAACAAGGTTTTATGAAAAAAAACTAGTTTTTGAGGAGATGGAAAAAGAAGGTAATTTGATTCCAAATTTTGAAAAATATTTGGGACCCACAAAAATTTCACTGAAATCAGCCTTAATCATCTTCAAATTCCTCATGGTTTGTAGCCAAGAGTTCCAAAAGTGAAGATTTAGTTAAAAAAAATATTTTCAGTGTTTAGTTTGGCCAAAAATTGCAAATCACTATTGTGGGATCACCCTACATGGAAAAGGGATTTACCATATTATAATTTCTAAAAAGGAGACAAAAATAAGATAAAACAAGAATTTTTTAGGAAACTATTTATCACAATGCTGAAATTTATCATTAAAACTTGTATACTTAATTGTCATATGCAAGAAAACTTGTTAATTAACAAATAATTTTAAAATAATGTGAGGTGAAAATTCAATCCATAATACTTATATTGCATACCATGAATCTAGGAATATATATACATCATCTAGCATTATATACTTGATAGGAAACTTAAGCCATGATTACTATGATAACATCCAACATATAAATCAATACATAAAACTCTAAAATGACTAAATATTCAACTTCCTAAACTACATCATGAGGAATTTCATCCAATTCACTCAACATTCTATCAACATTTGCAACCACACACTCTACGAGAATTTGGTTGAAATCCCCTCTCACCACAACATGCAAAAGTGTGATGTATGGAGCATCTAGATCTATTGCATGCTCTAGAACAATCCACCAGTTGCTCTTATATTTCATAATCATCATGCTCATTTTTCATCCTTGAGCTAGAAGGCCACCACTTGCATGTCCACAAAGTTGGATAATATGTTGATTTTTCTTGAGTGTTTGTCAATTGTTTATTTTTTAATTTTAATTATAAATTATTAATTAGATAAAGGTGGGTTAAGATTTTTAGATACATGATTTTTAAATTTTAATATTTAAATTATTTATCTACATTCAATATAAAGACTCTATATGTTGTAGTCAATATATTTGTTACATTAATAGTAAATATGACCCTCATCTGAAATAGTTGGCATGTTGATCACAACATGTTGACTCTTTAAACTCTTCTACTAACTACAACAATAATAGTTACAAATTTCCTTAATGCATAAAAATAAATAAATATAATTGAATTACCTTTAGAGAAGTTGAAAGTAAATGTGGATTGATCAACTCCTAAATAGTTATTGTGTAAAAATAAATTCGTTGAACAAATCTTGTATACTTGACCAAACAACACACCCCATATTAACATATACAAGCTCGATTTTTTGATCAATCACATAATTTATACTTCTTACTAATAAAAATAAATAAATAAATCATATTCTAAATTTTAATATAAAAATAACAAAAAAAAGACTAGGTCTATTAGATATAAATGTCCCATTTACACACCTACACATACAAAAAAAAAAACTTTCTATATATCAAATTTTAATTATCATTAATTAATAAATATTTAATATTATTGTCTCAATGAACCAATTCCCCATCCCTCTTTTTTAATAAATTGTATTAAATGCTAATCCATGTGATTTCTTAGTTTATCTATTACACTTTTTATATTATAACATTTGACTTCTTCCTATCAAATTATTAGTTTATGCAATTAAATTATTGTATTCATTAATTACATTAAATATAAATAAAATTGTTAATGTTGCATAAGATTGTTTTGTTTATACTTTGATTAATAACTACAAATTTTAATTGTCTTTTAACAGTCACATAATCTTTAACATGGTTTGAAAACTTAAGGACAAAAAGCATATGTAAGAGACCTTTTCTTTTTAAATTGTTTATTTTAAAAATTATTTTTAACAAGTATGATTTGCCCTATTTTGGTTTTATTAAGAGTATATTATTTTTTAGACTGCAAGAATCGGGTAGCACGACCCCATATAAATTGCAGTGCACCTGGTAAAATTTTTAACGTGACCGGTGGTGCTGGCGTGACACGCCCTCCGATACCACGGGGGTGGGGGAGACTAGACCTCGTGACCAACCTCCTGCAACAGGAAAGATTTAGCCAACCGAGCTAGGGCCCCAACCCCATTAAGAGTATATTATTCATCTTTATATATAATTATAGTTTTTTGCATGTCAAAATATTTTTTCTTCTTATATTCTTAATGTTTTTATTAAGTAGACATTAATATGTTGCACTTGTATTTTTTATATAAGAGTATACATATTTGTGTCTCATAAATTCAAACTTACATTTTTCCACCTAAATGCATATATTTCATAAACCCTAAATCTTAATTCATGTCTCACTATCAAGTTTGGTCTAAATGTTGAGTAGTTAGACTAAAATGAAAAAAAACTCATCTCACCTAGCACCTCTAGCACACACAAGTACCAATGTTAGGCATTTAGTATGAGATTTGTCTATAAGAAAACTTTCACACAATTAAAGTTTGAAGAATGTAATGTGATTGATATTCTAATATGGATGCAAATGCATTGACAAGGATGCTCAAGAGTGAACTATAAATGGGGGTAGAACACCAAGAGATATGAATGTATTACCAATGCAAGATAAAGAGGATGTAGTCAAGAGTGCAAAGTACATTTCCACCAAACAAGGAAAGTACAAGTTGTATGATGTTAGTGCAATCTACCTAAGTAGATACCCACCTAAGCATGTTCATTTTAGGTGTACACCAATGTAATAAAATAAATAAACTAAATGCAAAAAAATAAATATGCACCAACATCTAGAACCTTTTTTAGTTATCTTAGGCTTTCTTCACTATTGCACTCACCACCTACCTCCATTGCAATAACGACATATACCAACACTCAGTGCTACAAACCTAAAACCTATTTTATATTTTTTTATTCATTCAACCTAGAGATTTGGCGAAGGCATGGCCTAAATGTACCTCACGCACCAAATTTTTCTATTTTTAGAATTTTATTGGTATTAGAATATGAACAAAATATGTTGATAAGCACAATGAAATGACAAAAAAGTATATAAGATAGAACTATACATTGGTACATAAATTTGACATGTTGTATTGGACACCATTGTACTAGAAAGAGCACTAATGCATGTGAAAGACCACAAACAAATGATTTAATCTCTAATTAAACTCTAACAACACATAATCCTAATTTCAATATAACAATGCAAAATTCTTCTATCTTCTAACATTTGAACCATCCAACAACAAAATCAAGCATATCTCTCATCCCCTTTCTTTTTATTTTCAAACTCCATTTTCTATGTTGATAAAATCTCAAAAAAAATATATTTATTAATAAATCAAAATCTAAAATATATTAAATATCTTATTTACTATTGTAAATCACATTATTGAAAAAACTTATATATTTAATAATTAGATGTAAAAATAACTACTAAATGTTTTATTTTTAGTTACATCCACATTAAATCCTTATAGAAGTCCCATACTACTTATTTAATCTTTGATGGAAAGATATTTCTCAAATTAAAATGACTTTTCATCGGGACATGGTAGTCAATAGTTAAAATGTATAATTATCCAAGTTGGCAAAATTAGTACACATTGGATGTATTAGTCATCCAAGGTGTTCTAACAATGAAGGTTTAGAGGGTTATGTATGTGGGTTCCACTTGAAAGATGGAGTATTACTCATTGAAAGAATCTAAGAATGAAAAATGAAAGTGAGATGTCTTGTTTCTTATGTTTTGTGGATGATTTTTTTTGTATGATTAAATATATATTTTAGTTTCTTATTGTATTTATTGATTTTAGTTATTGATTTAATATTGTGATGTATAAAATATTTTAATTTAGATTGTTAACTTAATTCTTAATATACATATTAGATTAACTTGTATATTAAAAATGTATAAATATCCAAGTTGGCAAAACTAGTACACATCAAATGTATTAATCATCCAAATTGTTTTGACAATAAAAGGTTGGAATGTTATGTATGTGGGTTCCGCTAGAAAGATGGAGTGCCATTCATTGAAAGAATCTAATAATATAAAATGAAAGTGAGATGTCTTGTTTCTTATTTCTTATGTTTTGTTCGATGGTTTTTTAAATATGATTTAAATATATATAGTAGTTTCTTATTGTATTCATTAATGTTAATTATTGATTTAATATTGTGATGTACGACGACGTTACTTCCGCATGCAAATTCGCTTGTGTACACAATTTTTTTCACCCGATCAAGTTTTGTATAGAATGGCCGTACGACTATATTTGCATGTTTTTCTAAAATACAGTCCAAGTTTCTGTCAACATTGTGTGGGACGAAAGTTGATATTTTGGAGAGAGAGAGCGAGAGAAAGAGTTAAAATTTCTAAGCGATTACAGAAAATATTCGCTCTACATTCCATTTAATTGCGTTCACGCCACGATATTTTAAACAAAATACAAAATTTGACAAGTACCTGGAAGGAGAGAAACAACAGTGGGTCATTAAAGTTGCATCAGAAAATACAATTACACCCTGGTTTTATTATTTTTCTCCACCAGAAGATGATTGAAGTACTTCACATCTTCAAACTCTCCATTGTATGTGGACCCAAGCATTGGGTCCACACAAATGGTGTTTTCGGCCAACAAAATCCATCACATAATAATCCTCTTTCAGTTTAACTTTCTTGAGTTTCATAAATTTCATCTTATGAATCTATTCTGATGGTAGATTATGGAATATGATTTTAAATATCGACAATTTTTATTATAAGTAGTTAAAAGTATTCATATATAAATAAAAATTATGTTTCTTATTAATTAATTTGTTATCAATTTGAAATCGGAAAATATCTGCTCATCTTATTTATCGTATAACTTTGTAAAGACTTATGGTTTGGATTTTGACAAAACCTATCAAAAGATTTTGGCTTACATAGCATACACTAAACTTTGACTAGTTTAGGTGGCTCATTTGAAATCACACTAGCTTCTTTAGTAGGGTCCACCAATTAGTGTGATTTCAGATGAGATACCTAGGAAAGTTAGAACTTAGAGTGTGTTATTTAAGCCCTATCTACCACAAGCATTATACTCTTACATTAATAGAGTGAAAGTAACTTTTTCAATTCGCTCAATGTTCAGTTTTTTGTTCTCGTTTATTAAAAAATTATCATTGTATCAATCATCTTCAAGGTCAATCAAAATAAGAAAAAGAAAATGGCCAACAAATGTTTAGGAGATGTCTTTTGTTACATGCACATAGTTTTCAGGGTGGTGGGCATGAATTCCCTTTCTTTGCCTATGATGATGGCTATCATCACCATGCAGTTGTGTGACCTCTTGTATTTTTGGCCACTTCAACTTAGACTTATTGTCTTGAATTGCTTGAACTACCTTATGAGGAGGGTCTTCCAATTGATTCAACACTTTATCAAATTTTCCCTATGACACTTGATGAGCATTTATTTGAAGTCCTCTCTCACTACAACATGCAAAAGTGTGATGTGTGGATTGTCTAGAGCAATTGTATAGCCTGAAACAATCCACCAACTGCTTTGATATTTAACAATAATCATTCTCAATGTTTATGCCTAAGAAAGAAGACCACTAGAGGGAAAACCACAAATTTAGATAATATGTTGAATTTCCTTGAGTGTCTATCAATTGTCTAATAATCACTGATAGATTTTTACCCATTTTTTTATGACCGTCCATCGGAATTTCAACAGATGTTGGGTCAGAATTTCGACGTTTCAAATGCCGTCAAAATTTCGACGCAATAATAGCGACGAACAGCCGTCAAAATTTTGACGGACGGTCGTCGAAAAATGGGTCAAAATCTATCAGTGAATAATCTATGTATCTTTTAATTTTATAAATTATTAATTAAATAAAGGTGGATTAATATTTTTAGATATAAGTCTTCTAAATTTGAATATTTGAATCATTTAGTTAACTCAACATAAAGAGTGTATATGTTGTGGTCAATATGTCCATTGTTTATAGTAAATTTGGCTTTACTTGAAATAATTAGCATATTGATCACAATGTGTTAAATCTTTAAACTCTTGTACTAACTATAAGAATGACAGCTATAAATTTTCTTAATGTGAAGTTTGGATCATGAAGCTCATAATAAGGTTTCACAACATAATATAAATAGAGATGGAGGGAAATTCAATAGAAACATGAAGAGAGAGAGAGAGGGGGGGTTGGGGGAGATAAAGAGAGAGGGAGGATAAAGAATAAAGAGATAGAGGGGGAGGGAATGAGAGATAGAGAGGGAGAGGGAAAGGGAGAGGGAGAGAAATAGTGTGAGTGTGTGTGAGAGAGGAAGAGGCAAAGAAACTTAAATTTCTAGTGAGAGATAAAAGGATACATGGAGAGGGAGAGGGAGAAAAGTATAAAGAGAGGGAGAGATAAAGATATAGAGAGGGAGAGGGATAGATAGGGAGAGGGATAGAGATAAAGGATAGGGAGAGAAACATAAATAAATGGTGAGAGTTAGAATGAGATAAAAGGAGAGGGAAAGGGAGAGGAGGAGAGAGAGATAGAGAAGAATGAAGGGAGAGAGAGATAGGGAGAGAAATGGGGGATGGAGAGAGATAAAGGGAGGGAGGATAAAAGGATTGAGTAAGTGAGGGAGAGAGACATAAATACATGGTAAGAGAGATATAACAAGATAGAGGGAAAGATAGATAGGGAGAGTGAGAGTATGAGAGGGGGAGATAGAAAAATGCGAGCATGTTTTATAGAACATGCTTGTATTTTGTGGAGCACAAAAAATGGGTGCATTTTGTGTTCCACATGTAATGAGATCATATTTTATGGAGTGTAAATTTCACTTGTGTGATGTGTTTCATAAAATGTGAGCATATTTTTAAATTAAAAAATTTCTTACCCTTTTTACTTTGGAATAGGTTTGGATAATGAGCTTGTAGGTTTGGACAATTTATTTTCCTCCATTTCATGTGTTTTGATCTTCATTCTCATTTCTCAACTTGTACATTATGAAGTTTACACATTATATAACATTTTTTATAATATTACCACCAAAATTTCACACATATTCTAAGCTTTCTAATCATATAATTTTTTTATATTTGAAATACATTAACATATTTATTTTTAATCTCTTTTACTAATGTTTCTATATTTCTCAAATATATATAGGATTGTTCTTCATTCTTTACACATTGAAAAAAGATTACATTTTTATTATTTTAGTACAAATTACGTGACATGCGCACTCAGTGATGCAAATTTCAAGATGCATCCACTTTGAAAAATCATTAAAAATAATTCAATAAAAAACTACAAAAAATATAACTCTTCTAGTACTCACTCTTAACTATATTTCTACCAATGGGTTTTTCAAAATACTAAATGCGAGGCAAAACTTTAAGAAACCCCCCCTTGGCGAAGGTGTAAAATTCTGGCAAATCTTGTATACTTCCCGATAAAAATATTAATTTTAGTGGCAAATTTTTTGTTTTTCATGAAAAAAAAAAAATGTCCATTGGTGAATCTTTTCTAATCATTAGAAGTCTATGGAAAATCCTGGAAAAATGCAATTTTTTTAAGACCACTAAATTTTTTCCATTGGAAATTAAAATCTATTTTCAAACCAATAAAATATTTCATGTGGCGAATTAAACCTGTTTTCAAACCAGAAAAAATAATTTTGTTGGCGATTAAAACTTTTTTTCAAACTAAAAAATAAAATCTATTAGCGAATTAAACCTATTTTCAAATGATTAAGAAAAAAACATTGGCCAATTAAACATTGTTTAGTAAGTGAAGGAGGTCCAGAAGTTTCTGTAAAAAGTGAAGCATTTATGAAGGTTTTTTGTCGGCGCTGGACGTACATATGTTCTATTGATAAATTTAAAGGGGAAGGCATTTAAATGAACAAACCATCACAAAATTTAAATGAATGGGAAATCATCCTTTGCATTCGTTGCTACCCCTTTGCACCTAATAAATTGGTCTCACACCTGATTGGGGGAAATCAAGTTTTGGTGCTTTTCCTAACCTTAGTTGTAAGTCTTTCTTGGTCATCTATGTAGTCGGTGGGTCAGAAGTTTTGAAAACTTCAAAACTTCAGACTTTGGTTCTAAGGTTCCAAGTTTCAGCAACCACACGACATTATGGACCACTATTGTTCGATGAATTTTTGATGGATGGCTATAGTTGTATTCTAGAAGTATATCTCTCAAGTAGTAGATTTGTGAATTGAAACCTCCATAATTACACTAGAACTGTTCGATTCGAATGAACCTGATGGGTTGGATATTGGCAATGAGTGATAGAATAACTTAAGTGGCAGAAATATGCATGTGCATAATTTTTTTTTTAAAAGAGGGACTGCCTATGAAGAACGTAGGACCAAGGCTTAAAAACTTAAGAATGTTTTACACAAAGGATGTAAAGGAAAATCAATATAATCACGAGGTCCATGACCATTCAATGAAGTTTTGATGGATGATTGTAGTTGCATTCTAAAATTAAATCTCTGAAGTAGAAGACTTGTGAATTGAAACCTCTGAAATAACACTAGAACCGTTAGATGCGGACATGTGGCAAGATCAAGGCTCATTTCTCTCTTTTCAATGCCTCGACGCATTACATTGCATTTAATTGAAATTCTCAATCTTTTAGTTTTGAACAGGGAATCTAGATTCTAGGTGGGCTAGCTAATCAGGGAAGGTCACTTGACATAAAAGGCCTTCAGGGTGGTTTTTTGAAAAATAGAAACTCATGTAATCTTTTTTTGGTAATCAATATAGGGTGTTACCCCTAGCAGTGTTTTACCTAGCAAAAAGAAAAATTGCATGCAGATTTAAAAGTAAAACATAAAGCAATACAAATGAAAAAAGAAAACTGCCATCAAATTGACAAAAAAATTTATAAACACTAAAAGTTGAAAGTTGTCATTCTTGTTAGGGTTTACCAAAAAATTAAAATGTTATTGATTTCTAACATGTCGTTTACCTTCTCCCCTGGTTCCCAGTATCATTATTCATTTTATTAAGTCCTTTGCAATGTCAAGTTACTGGCCCCTTGGCCTTGATGTCAATCCTAGTGCATTAAAGTTTAAAACAACTTTAAAACACATGTTTATTATTTATATCATAATTCATAAATTACTCAACCGTTCAATGAACATTTGATGTATGGTTGTAGTTGCATTATGAAATGAAATGCACAGAGCGCGAGTCTTGTGAACTTAAACCTCCAGAATCACCCTTTAACCGTTAGATTTACAATGATCAACGATTTAGGATTTGCTGCCAATGCAGGACTAAATGGCTAGTGAAACAAGATTTGTAATGATTTCATATCGTTTGAATTTTGAGGGGAACTGGCAATTTTGACAATTGTCAGCTCGTCAGAGTCTAGACATCAATCAAATTAAACATTTAAATAACTATAAGGATTAAGTTATATGAATTGATTAAAATTTAAGTATGTTTGTTGGTTTGTGTGAATCATGATTATGATTCATGAATCATGATTATACCTAGCCTCACACGTGACATGTGTGAGGTGTACATAGGGACTAGGCTAGTAGTGGCACTATTGGCGGCACTGTTGCCCATAAATAAGGATAGTGAGCACAACTGAAAATGGAAATAATTTGTTGAAGGCTAAAGGCTTTACTATTGAGAATTTGAGTGCAATGTTTGAATTGTCATAAGGGTTTTCATATTTTAGGGTTAATAAGGAATAGGATTCAAGAAGAAGATGATGTGGCATTATTGGGGATACTCTAAATTCTCTTGCCTGTAGTTATGTAGTTACAGAGTAAAAAACCAATTTCCTTCAAATTAAAAATGGGTGGAATTGGAAAGAAGTTGATTTGGTTCACCTGACTTCTCAGACAGGTTTTGAGCCAGGATGAGGAGCTCTAATGGAGATAAGTGCTCTCCCAGTGCATGGAAGCTGCAAGTAGAAGATGGAAGCAGTTTTACAACCCCTCATCTTTTGCATGACTCTGATTTTCAAAGGGGAGAAGTACATTTTGTATCTTCATAGCTCCCATTTCCCCAGTTTGATTACCCTACCTTTCCCCATGCATTTATTTTTAGAGCCATGGCTGATCCCAGAAGTTTCCATTATTGTTAGGGTTTACCAGTGATCCAGTAGAAGCTTGGTGCTTGCACTTACATTTGTATTTGTACTATGTAATAATGTGATAGTGTAATTCAGTTGTAATAAAGTAAATGGTTTTGCTATTAATTTGACTTTGTAATTCCTTTTATTAAGTCCTTTGCAACGTTGAGTGTTACTATGCTATTAATGGTTGTGCTATTAACGTGAAATTTTAATTCCTTTTATTAAGTCCTTCGCAATTGTAACGTTAAGTGTTACTCTGCTTAGTGCTATTAATGGTTGTGCTACTTCTATTAATGTGACATTGCAATTAATTTTATAAAGGCCTTGATAATTCGAGCACATTAATGGTTAAAAATAAAAAAAACATTAAAACACATGTTTATTATTTATATCATAAATTACTCAACGGTTCGATAGAACATTCGATGTATCGTTGTAGACTCAAGGGAGCAAAGCAAGCTTAGTCGCTAGGCCTTCGATTTTTATAACCATTTGACATGTCGCATTGTTGTGGAGTTCTAAATTTTCATAACTATCTGATTCCCCAACTTGGTTCACTTTTTTGAGTAGCTTAAGTTCATGCACACGTAACCTTTGAGTTACGGTGTGTGGATTTAGTCGATGGGTCGAAGGTTTCGAAAAAATTGAAACTTTAGACTTTGGTTTTGAGGTTCCAAGTTTCAACAACCATGCGACATGATGGACTTATCTTGCCTTTCAAAGGCAATGTCATCTGACATCTCATTGAACGCTATGTACGGAATAAACTTGAGTTGTCTTTTTAGGAATTTCCAAAAGCATGTAGGTTTAAAGGCTATCTTTTCGAGGTATGAAATTGAATGCCGCATTTAAAGTACGTCCTATAAAAAATAATGACATACGTGGGTAGTGAATTTTTACTTAGACATTTAACCTGCATTCTCATTTTACTCCGCATTGATTGCACGTCTTGTCATTTTATATGGCTTGAAGGTGGTGATAACTTATTTGTTAAAGCCTTGACTGTACTTCTACTTGATACTATTATTTCTTTATGAATTCAAGCATCTCATTAGGCATAGTGAGCTCATGCAATATGAAATTGAAAATCGCTAGCTTGGTGTGAGGGATACGGAGCTAGGACTTTTTAAATTGGAAGAATTTTGGGCACGTCTAGACAGTAAAGAAAAATCTACTGTAGATGTGAAGGTGTTTGAAAGTGGACTAGCTCAGGCCAGAGGTTTTCTAGAAGCAGTGTTGAGTGTTGACCTAATTGTTGCATGTACGAGAAGGTACATTCCTAAAACTCGGGAAATCAAGGCCGCAGACAGAACCATTGTAGCTAAATTTTTTCCCAAGGTCGTTTCTCAAGCATTGGGAATTCTAGAGAAGGCACCCGTAAAGGAGATGTCTGTTGTAACAACTAACGAATATTTCAGGACTAATGAAACCTAGTGTAAAAATTCTATGGCTAAAGGGTGGTTAAAATCAGAGAAGAAAGGTAAGTCTCAATTTCCCAATAAACTTAAGAGGACACATTTTAAAGTAGAAATTGTTGATGTTATTGCTTTACTTCATCGTATCATTGGGAATGCACAAGTTGAATTATTTGAAGACTGGACGTTTCAATTCATTTTAGTTATTTGTGATGATAATGTGTTTATCGATTGGGCCGAGATAATTTTCTTTCACTTGCATGAGAAATTAGTTAACTTTCAGAAGACTGCTACCTTTCATCTGTGTTCTTGTTTGATATATACCATTGCTAGTCAAAGAGCTTATTGGCCTGGGTTGAAACCACAAGTACCACCAAGTCCTGGCATGCCTATGTATAAGTGTTATCCACAATTTACCAGGCAGGTTAGGATGGGAGAATATTTTCTTGTTAATGATGTTTTTTTAATGGAACTTGCGAGAAAGTTGGATGGAAATCCTGAAATGCGTTTTTCCCCTAAATCAAAATCTTTGGTGTTGAAGTTTGGAAGTTTTTATATCTAGTTTGATAGATTTTATTATTTGAGAATTGGAGGTTACAAGAAGGCTCCACTTAAATTTCCTAAGTACCCTAAGGATTTATTGGTATTTTTGGAGGTTTGCAGACAAATGGCCATAGTAAATATAAAATACATGAATATGGGAAAGCGAGGGTATACCTTCTTGTTAGTTACTCCTTCTTCCTCTTGAAAAAGTAATCAAATGGATAAGAATGTTGAAAGGATTATCAAAGAATACAATTTCCAGTACTTGTTTGTAAGAACTAATTTTGACAACAAGGGCTTTGTGAGAAAAAAATTGTATGCCTCCAGCTCGTATCAACACCAACTTTCAATCAAAGGTTTTTGGGAATATTGTGCTTATGAAAATGAAGTTTTCAAAAGGGACCATATGAGGTTAACCCTTGAGCAGATACAAATTTTTGGTCTCTCTTTCCAGATTCCTAAAAAATGTGTTTGAAGATTCGATGGTTCTTGATCTTGAATACGAGAAGTTTCCTGATAAATCACATCCCAAAGTTGACTAGGATAAAGATGAAGTTTTATATATGAGTAAACGGGCCGAACCAGTACTCAAAAGGACTCAAGATTGGCTGGAGGGAAAATGGCGTAGGGTTGCTGGTTCTATTCATGAACCAAAATCATCCTATAAAAATGAGCAAGGATCTAGCCAAGTAGTCCCTAGAGGTACATCATCGGCGAGGATAGTCATCAAGTCTTCTAGTGCCAATTCACAATCTGGGGGTGATGGTGAAAAGCCAGAGAAATCAATTAAATCAAAATCAATATGTGAACAAGACAACCCATCCACCCCTGCTCTTAAAAAGAAAAATGTCCAAACAAAACCTGTGCCAGAAGATTCAGAGAGCATCTTTAAGCATATTGTTGAAGATAGTACTTTCTCGCCCTTGTCTAAAGAATTTTCTCCTCCTATATAAACCATATCAATTATTCCTAGCAAGTCTAGAGAGGTTGTTCAAAGTGATAAAGCCCCCAGTCTAATAGAAAACTCTCTAGTATGGTTGAGGAAAGTGGTAGAAAAGAAGAGGAAATACACTCCTACGACATCCACTGGAGTAGATATAGTGACAAAATTACTCCAATCTTCCTCAGGGCCCAAGAAAGCCTAGAAAATGTCAAGAATTCTGAATGATGCTATCTCTAGTAATCAGGTGTTAGAAATTGCAAAACCTTTAAAAGATGTAGATGATAAGATAATCATGGATGATTATAAATCCATACATGTTGACATGGGTCCCCAAACACTTGAAGGTGATGTAAATCATGCCAGTTACTCAGTCAATGCTTTAGCTAAGCAGGCAAAAGAAGAAAGGAAAGAAAGGGTAAAATTGCAATCTCAAATTTTGGATTTCAAAAACTTTATCTCTTCCATTGTTTCTCCCTTTTTGTCTATTGAGGCTTCTAGTTCCCAAGAAAGAGTTATTGATAAAGCTACAATGAAGTTGATTAAGAAAAATCTAAATTATTCCAAGGCTGCTAGTGAGTGGATTGAAGAATTGTCTCAAGAAGCTATATTTTTTATTAGTAAATCTGTGATTTCCTACACTCACATTGTTGATAAAAGAAAATGATTAATAGCAGAACTACAATAGGTTAGAAAGGATCAAACCAGTTTGTATGTACTTTCAGAAGAAATGAAAGAGTTAGTTTCAATGGATTGATTGAAGTTGGTAAATGAACAGATTGTTAGTGATCCAAAGGAATTAGATCCTTCATGGCTTGATTCACTTAAATGGAAACTAAACATATATTATGACTAGGTAAAGGAAATCACAGAAGTGCTGGAGAAGTATTTGGATATGTTAGGAAAAATCAAGCGGAACTTTCATGATCTATAGGTGAAGATAATAGATGACTTTGATGAGTAAATTCTGGACACAAAAGAAATCTGCTCAAATTTTAGAGAAGTCTTCAATAGATAAGTAGTAGATCCTTCGATGATGACTAAAGAATCTTTCTCAAAGCTTGGGAGGCTAGAGCTTTATCTCAAAAAAATTAAAGTTGAAGTAGAAAGGAGGTATGACACACTAAATAATTTTGAAATTGCTCTCAGAAAATGGAGAACTGGGCTTCAGATCACATTGACACCAAGCAACAAGGAGATTTTTGCAATCATTACTAGGTACAAGGAATATAAAGCTAGAATGAAGATGCAGGAGAATTTGTTGCAACAAGGAGAGAATGAGGAGCCAAAAGCTGATGAAGTTGAAGCGGATGGGAATGATGCATAGTTTATTTTTAGCATTTTCATATACTTTCTTTAAAGTTGACACTTTTAAGTTAATGACTTCTTTTAATTTTTGGTACGATTACTTTCAAGAAACCATTACCAAAGACATTGGCTATGTTTAAATAGTGGTTCGACTAATGTGATTAAGCTCTTTTGAGAAAACTTTGATTTACCCATTAGGGAAAACTCTATTATTTTGGCTATTATCTGTTATTTTGATATAGAAGACATTGGTGGAGTTTATGCATGCATAATCTTTGAGATATGGTGTATAGATTTATTTTGTTTATATTGAATGTTTTCTAGTGTGATATCTATTATTGGGATGACAAATGATATAGTTTTTCTATATTGTTGTGGTGTTATTATCTATGAATAAAATTTCTACAATGATATTGGTTTAGTTGTTATCTTTCTTTCAGAAGTTCTATTTCTATTTACATGAGATAGATAGATACCTTTGAAGATTTCTGGTTGAAAGCCCCATCCTTTATTTTCTTTCTGGTTAAAAGCATCATTAGTTTAAAAAAATCATTCATTGAACATTAGATAAAGGTAGCTGCCACCTTTAAAAATAAGCAGAGAATCAGTTTTGAAGTTTGTAATGTTGTAATGTTACCGATTCAACTGTGGTTACATTTATCACCTTTTATGGGCATATGAATATAGAGTTAGGTGATAAATTTTTTAACCAACAGATATAAAACTCTTAGGGCATGTCTTCCCATTGGAGACCCCTTCTTTTGTGTGCAAAAAAAACTAGATGGCCAGGGGAGCTGAAGGAATTCTTAAGGAATATAACCTCTAGAATCTGTCTATGAGAGATAATTTTAATAGGAAGGGTTTTGTGAAGCATAATCTCTATGGAGGGAGCTCATATCAGAATCAACCATCTATCAAATATTTCTAGGAAGATTGTGTCAATGAGAAGGAAGTTTTGAGAAGAGATTATATGAGGCTAATGCTAAAACAGATACAAGCTTTCGGTCTTTCATTTCACATTCCTAAAAAATGTGGCTGAGGATTCAATAATAATAGATCTTGCATATGAAAAATTTCCTGATAAATCCCACCCTAGGATTGATTAGAGCCAAAGTGAAGTTTTAGATATGAGGGTGCATGCTTCCCTAGTGCTTAAAAGAACCCAAAACTGGTTGGATGGGAAATGGCGGCAAGTTGTTGGTCTTGTTCAAGAGCCTAAGTCATCACAAAAGAATGAACAGGGGTCTACACAAGCATCTGGTGCAAGTGTATCATCGGGAAAACCCTCTGTGAGGTCCTCTAGTGCAAATTATTAGTCAGGAGGTGATGGTGATAGGCTAGAAGAAACAGTCAAGTTGAAGAGCATCTGTGAACAAGACAGTGTGCTTTCTCCTACCCCTAAGAAGAAGACCAATCAAGAAAAACTTGTGGCTACATATTTTGAAGCTTTGACGCTTTTGCAGTAAAGGGTATCACCTAGGATCATGAATCGGGATGCCTTCTTCACAAAGGTATTTTTAAGGTTAGAGGTGATATCTGCTGGGAGGGTTCCTCAGCTAAAGTAGATGAATATATCATGATACAATGGGGAACTAGGACCAACGATTATACAAAAAAAAAAAAGATTATGGGATTTCAAAAGTTGGTACGAGTTGTTCTACCAAGAATTCACATTGAAGGACATTGTGTGGAATATCTAACAATGATCCAATTGTTGCCATAGCATTTGCTACCCAATTTTTTATGCAAGGATTTTGCTCAAAAGTTATGTCTATGAAAAATTCCTTGAGACTTTCTACCATCTTCTTATAAGGATTAATCTTATCATCCTTGGTTTGGTAGTCATCATTGACTTGATTGACAACTAGCTATGAGTCCCCATAGGCTTTTAACTCTTGTATCTACCATTGAACCACTATCGTTAGACCTATTATTAGGGCTTTATACTCTACAGTATTGTTAGTATAAGGAAAGGATAACTAGTATGACTTTGGGATGCAATTAACTTAAGGGCTGATCAAAAGATTACCCGCCCCTAATCCATGCTGGGTGAATGATCCATCAAAGTACATTTTCCATTGACTTACTATATTGACAAGGAACACTGATTTATCAAGAAATTTAGATATCAAAGGATTCTCTGCATAGATATGTGCTTCAACCAGTTGGTCTGTGATCACTTTTCCTTTGATTACCCTGTGCTCCATGTATTCTCTATCAAATTTAGTCAAGATTATTACCCATTTTTCCATTCGTCTAGTGAGAGTTGCTTTGAATAAGTATTTCAATGGGTCAATCTTTGCAATAAGCTTGATTTGATGTGACAACATGTATTATCTAAACTTTTTTGAAGAAAAACCCACCACTAAGCATGCTTTCTCAATGGATGAGTAATTGATTTCATAACCTACCATGGTCCTACTAATATAATAGATGGCTCTTTCTTTTCCATTCTCATCATTTTGGGCTAAAAGAGAACCTAGTGTTGTTGATGTTGCTGAGATATATAAGATTAATGGTTTGTTTGGCATCAGCAGCATGAGCACTGGAGTTGTCAATAGATAATATTTGATATGTTGGAAGGATTTATCACACTTCTCATCCCACTTATAAGTTATTCCTTTATGGAGATGATGTGAGAAAGGGTGAATTTTATCTAATAATTGTGCTATAAACCTACTAATGGATTACAAATTTTCTTGTAGCCCTCTCATCTAATTTGATGTTTGTGGTGGTTCCATTTCTAGGATGCCTTTCATTTTTGCTGGATCTATCTCTATCCCTCTTTGTGACATGATGTAGCCAAGAAGATTTCCTGATATAACCCCAAAGACACACTTTTTTGAGTTTAGTCATACCTTATACTCTTCGAGCTTGTCAAAGATGGGTCCCAATACCTCTATGTGTTCACTCATTTTCTTTGACTTGGCCAAAATATCATCCACATAGTCTTTGACTATTTTTTGGATCATGTCATGAAAATGAGGGTCATGGCTCTTTGATATATCATTCCTACGTTCATCAGCCTAAATGATATCATATTCCAACAATATATTCCCAATGGACAAGTGAATGTAGTTTTGTGTTGATCCTCCTCGGTGATCATGATTTGGTTATAGCCTAAAAAATTGTGCATGAGTGATATCATTTCATGTCTAGCTATTAAATCTACAATGATGTTAATGTTAGGAAGAGGGAAATCATCCTTCAGACATGCTTTGTTTAAGTCTCTAAAATCCATGCAAATTTTGATGCCCCTAGTGAGTTTGGAGATTGGTACCAGGTTGGAAACCCACTCAGGATAGTCAATTGATTAGATAAATCTAACGTCAAGAAGCTTTTGTAACTCAAGTTTTACCAAGAGTGTTATTTGAGGGTGCATCTTTCTCAATTTCTACTTCATTGGTTTGGCTTTAGGATACACAACTAAATGATGCACAAGCACTTTTGGATTGAGCCCTCACATATTTGTGTATGACCATGCAAAGTTGGATCTTTTCTCTTTCATGAACACTACTAAGTTTTTTTTTTTCTTCATCCAACAAGGATCCAACATAAAATTTATCTTGGGTGCTTCTTTTGTGCCTACATTTACTAGGGTAGCCTTCTCTACTAGCACTACTGAATTTTCTAGATGCATTGCACTAAGATGGAGATTGAATCCCTCATCCTTGGGTGCCTCAAAAAGGTTTTCACCCTCAGATGCATCCTTTCTTTTTACTATTTTAAGATTAGAAAGTGTCATAGTGTGGTTTTCACTGAAATATCTACATTTTATTTGCATGTTGTCAATTTTGCAACTGAAGGATTCAATCATCTCCCCATAGTATGCCTGTGTGTCTACCTCTATATCAAAACCAACTTTTTGATCTACCCATGGTAAGTTGTTATAGAGTCCCATGAATTCTGAGATTGCTTCATTGTTTTCAAATTAATCTAGAATCGGTGGCCCTTGTTGGTCCTAGTCAATGCTCATTGTGGGTATACTAGGCTTATTTTAGTGATTTGGTCATTTGGGGTGAAGGATGTTGTGGATATCATGAAGAGAGAGTTATTCTCGAGAAAATCAACAAGGTTGAGGGGAAATTTGTCCAGGGTAATATCATGTGATGTTGGTAACCAAGAGGAAGCCTCAGCTTGTTTAGCAGAATTACCTTTTCCAATAAGAGTAACCTTGGTAGTAGTACATCCTAGGCCAAGATTCTTTGGAGGTCTCTTAGGAATGATAGGTTCTAGCAAACTGTTGTCATTTTGACCTAGCTTCTCATTCTTGTTGTACCCCCATCCTTTCATTAGCTGCAAGCCTTTGTTGTCATCTTCCATGGGAAGAATGGGCATGAGTTGTTCATCTTGATATAGTAGTTTAGAGACATCCTCCTCATTGAAATATTCTTTGTTTAAATCCCCCCACTTGGTGAAGGTGGTAAATTCCATCTGTAATGTTTTAACCACTTTGTTGATAGGTACAGGTTTTAATTCACAAGTAACACCCTTTTGCATTTTCAATTAGATTCCATCTTGGTTGTTTCTTGTCCTTATGATTATGATAAAATCAACAATATTTGATTTCATGGCAAAGCGAATCAAAAGAAAATGAATTTAAATTTACTATGAAGATTCAAAATTACAAATTATAATATGACATTTTGTCAAATGCAACTAATAATAATATCATTTACTTCCACTCCAAATGTCTATCTGAACCAAACAAAATAGTGATTGAAGAGTGAACACCAAAACAAAAGCTGAATTCAAAATGAAACACTTTTGGTTGATGCAGGATCACACCTATCCTTGGATGCTCTTGCATCAAAATCCTTTCTTTGAATTCATAAGGGAGATTTCTTATTTAATCTACTTTAAAATCTAAAGCAAAAACAAGTATATTAATATGTACAATATATAAATTATTCTTTGTGATTTTGCATAAAGTTGAAATAAATAAGCAAACTTCATCTATTTATTTTAATCTTATAAGCTAGAACACAAGACTTTGAAGAAATGCTATTCTCACCAATGAATTTTTAATCTTAACAACTAAACTATAACATGCATTGAACAACAGTTTTAATTGATGATTAAAACAAATATCATCAATCAAACTTTAATAATTGATAAGAAAATTAAAGTGGAATCTCATACAAGAGAAGTGAGGAAAATTGAACAATATTTTTTGTGATGTTACTTTCATGACAACACAAAACAAAACTATGGATGATGAAACACTATCTTCAAATTCATAGGGAAAACTTCTTGATTTAACTTATTATAAAGTCTAAAACAAAGAAAAGATTACATGAACAATATATGTTTAGCAAAATTACCTTTTCTAATAAGGGTAACCTTGGTAGTAGTACATCCTAGGCCAAGATTCTTTGGATGTCTCTCAGGAATGATAGGTTCTAGTAAACTGTTGTCATTTTGACCTAGCTTCTCATTCTTGTTGTACCCCCATCCCTTCATTAGCTACAAGCCTTTGATGTCATCTTCCATGGGAAGAATGGGCACGAGTCGGTCATCTTGATATAGTAGTTTAGAGACATCCTCCTCATTGAAATCTTCTTTGTTTAACTCCCCCCACTTGGTGAAGGTGGTAAATTCCATCTGTAATGTTTCAGCCACTTTGTTGATAGGTGCAGGTTTTAATTCACGAGTAACACCCTTTAGCATTTTCAATTAGATTCCATCTTGGTCGTTTCTTGTCCTTATGATTATGATAGAATCAATAATATTTGATTCCATGGCAAATCTAATCAAAACAAAATGAATTTAAATTTACTATGAAGATTCAAAATTACAAATTATAATATGATATTTTGTCAAATGCAACTGATAATAATATCATTTAATTCCACTCCAAATATCTATCTGAACCGAACAAAATAGTGATCAAATAGTGAACACCAAAACAAAAGCTGATTTCAAAATGAAACATTTTTGGTTGATGCAAGATCGCACCTATCCTTGGATGCTCTTGCATCAAAATCCTTTCTTTGAATTCAAAAGGGAGATTTTTTATTTAATCTACTTTAAAATCTAAAGCAAAAACAAGTATATTAATATGTACAATATATAAATTATTCTTTGTGATTTCGTATAAAGTTAAAATAAATAAGCAAACTTCATCTATTTATTTTAATCTGATAAGCTAGAACACAAGACTTTGAAGAAATGCTATTCTCGCCAATGAATTTTTAATCTTAACAACTAAACTATAACATGCACTGAACAACAGTTTTAATTGATGATTAAAACAAATATCATCAATCAAACTTTAATAATTGATAAGAAAATTAAAGTGGAATCTCATACAAGAGAAGTGAGAAAATTTGAGCAATATTTTTTGTGATACCACTTTCATGACAACACAAAACAAAACTATGGAGGGAAAACTTCTTGATTTAACTTACAATAAAGTCTAAAACAAAGAAAAGATTACATGAACAATATATGTTATGTTTTGTAATTTTGCATTAAAATTAAATAAAACCAGGTTGGAATTGTCTTTTGTGATGCAACTTTAATGGCCCACTCTTGTTTCTCTCATTCCAGGTAATTGCCAAGTTTTGTATTTTGTTTAAAACATCGTACCGTGAACGGCAATTGAATGGGATGCACAGCGAATATTTTCTATAATCGCTTGGAAATTTTAACTCTTTCTGTCCAAAATATCAACTTTCGTCCCACGCAAACAGAGTCGTACGACCATTTTATATAAAACGTGGTCGAGTGAGAAAAATTCTGTGTACGCAAAGCGAATTTGCATGCAGAAGTAACGTTGTCCACTACCTTGGTCGGATGAGAATAATCATAAGCAGATTGTGGGCCTGAGGAATTTTCTTAAAAGAGAATTATATAATTTTTTATTTTATTTTTTAAGTTTTTAAGTGTCTATAAAGATTGTACAATCCATTTTTTTTAATGATTATCTCTTGAAATTATTAGTCTTTAATAATGGATTTAAAATTTAACAATTAAAAATTAAAATAAGATCAATAACAAGAAGTTTTACCATCATTTTTCATTCTTACATTCTTTTAGTGAATACCATTATCTTTCAAGTGGAACCCACGTACATAACCCTCTAACTTTTCATTGTAGGAACAACTTAGATGACTAATACATCCAATGTGTACTACTTTTTCCAACTTGGGTATTTATAAGTTTTAGCTATACATAACCCTCTAACCTTTCATTGTCAGAACACCTTGAATGACTAATACATCCAATGTGTACTACTTTTGCCAACTTGGGTATGTATAAGTTTTAGCTATTGACTACCATGTGCCAGTCGATAGTCATTTTAATTTGAGAAATATCTTTCCATTAAAGACTAAGTAGAATGGAACTTCTATGAGACTTTGATGTGGATGTAACTAAAAATAAAACATTTAGTAAGTTGTTTTTACATCTAATTATTAAATATATAAGTTTTATTAATAATATGATTTATAATAGTAAATAAGATAATTAATATAATTTAGAATTTGTTTTATTAATAAATATTAAAGTTTTGAGATTTTATTGAATTTGTTATATTGAATTTAAGATTGTGTGTCTTCTTAGAGTTTCATTAGAGATTAAATCATTTGCTTTTGTTCTTTCCTATGCATTACTGCTCTTTTGAGTACAATGGTGTCCAATACCACATGTCAAAATTATGTACCAATGTAGTTGCATCCTATATAACCCTTTGTCATTTCATTGTGCTTATCAACATATTTTGTTCATGTTCTAATACCTACAAAAGCCTAAAAATGGAAAAAGTCGGTGCCTAATGTACATTTAAGCCATGCCTTAGTCAAATCTCTAGGTTGAATGAATAAGAATAATATAAAATAGGTTTTAGGTTTCTAGCACTAAGTGTTGGTATATGTTGCTATTGCAATGGAGGTAGGTGGTGAGTGTAATAGTGAAGGAAGCCTAAGATAACTAAAAGAAGGTTATAGATGTTGGTTGCATTTTTATTTTTTTCCATTCAGTTTATTTATTTTATTGCATTAGTGTACACCTAAAATAAACATACTTTGATGGGTATCTACTTAGGTAGATTGCACTTCATCTTACAACTTGTACTTTCCTTGTTTAGTGGAGATGTACTTTACACTCTTGAGTACATCCTCTTTATCCCACATTGGTAATACATTCATATATCATGTTCTTGTGTCCCCACTTATAGTTCACTCTTGAGTATCCTTGTAAATGCATTTGCATCCATATTAGACTATCAATCACATTACATTCTTCAACATTTAATTGTGTGAAAGTTTTCTTATAGAAAAATCTCATACAAAAATCCTAGCATAGGTACTTGTGTGTGCTAGAGATGCTAGGCGAGATGAGTTTTTTTCATTTTAGTCTAATTAAACATTTAGACCAAATTTGAAAGTGAGACGTTAATTAAGATTTAGGATTTATGAAATATATGCATTTATATGAAAAAATATAATTTGAATTTATGATACACAACTATATATAATCCTATCTAAAAAATAAAAATGCAACATACTACTGTCTATATAATAAAAACATTAAAAATATAAGAAGAACAAATATTTTGCCAAATAAAAAACTATAATTATATACAAAGATGAATAATACTCTTAATAAAATTAAAATAGTTTGAATCATACTTGTTAAAAATAAGTTCTAAAATAAAGAATTTAAAAAGAAAAGGTCCCTTACAAGTGCTTTTTGTCCTTAAGTGAAAACCATGTTAAAGATTATGCAATTGTTAAAGAAAAATAAAATTTGTAGGTATTAATCAAAGTATTAACATAAACCAATAATTTGATAGGAAGAATTCAAATTTTCTAATTAAGTAAGAAATCACATGGATTAGCATTTAATACAATTTATTAAAAAAGAGGGATGAGGAATTGGTTCATTGAAAAAATAATATTAAATATTTATTAATTAATGATAATTAAAATTTGATGTATAGATTGTTTTTGGTATGTGTAGGTGTAGATAAAACATTTATATCTAATAGGTGGTCTTTCTTTGTTATTTTTATATTAAAATTTAGAATATGATTTTTACTTATTTTTTATTAGTAAGAAGTATAAATGTGACTGGTCAAAAAAATGAGCTTGTATATGTTAATATGGGGTGTATATCTACAACACACTCTAGAACAATGTACTAGTTGATTTGACATTTCATAATCATCGTGCTCATTTTTTGTCCTTGAGCTAGAAGGCCATCACATGTATGTCCACAAAGTTGGATAATATGTTGATTTTTCTTGAGTTGCTCTTTATGTATGTTGCTCACAAATTTTCTTAATGCATATAAATAAATAAATATAATTGAATTACCTTTAGAGAAGCTAATAGTAAAGGTAGATTGATCAAATCCTAAATAGTTTTTTTGGAAAAATAAGTGCTTCATGCATCACACTTTTGCATTTTGTGGTGAGAGAGGACTTCAAACAAATTCTCGTAGAGTGTGTTTGCAAATGTTGATAGAATGTTGAGTAAATTGGATGAAATTCCTCATAAGGTAGTTTAGGTATTTGAATTTTTAGTCACTTCAAAATTTTATGTATTGATTTATATGTTGGATGTTATCATATGTAGTAATCATGGCTTAATTTTCCTATCAAGTATATTATGCTAGATGATGTGTATATATTCCTAGCTTCATGGTATGCAATATAATTATTATGGATTAAATTTTCACTTCACATTATTTTAAAATTCTTTGTTAATTAATAATTTTTCTTGCATATGACAATTAAGTATCCAAGTTGTAATGATAAATTTCAGTATTGTGATAAATAGTTTCTTATAACATTCTTGTTTTATTTTAATTTTGTCTCCTTGTTAGCAATTGTAATATGATAAATCCATTTTCCATGCAATGGGAAAGTTATATAATTCTAAAGGATACATGATGTGTGTATGGTTTAAAGTTGTATAGCTTAAAAACAAATTGCTAATAATTGAGATCATCACCCAATAATTGATACCATTTTTACACTAATTTTTGTTGTTGGTTTAATTCTAAAATAACACTTTATCTTTACCATTTTTATTAAGTAAAAAAATGTTTTTTTTATATAGCTTTGACAATTAAATGTTTATTTTACAATGAAATAACCCTTTTGAAAAAATAAGAAAATTTTAATGTTAGATCTGTTGTGAAAAATATATCTACTTAGATAAATTAAATTACCTTTCATGCATACTTATAATATAAAGTAAAAGATACATAGAAGTTCATCAAAAATCATATAATATGGAATTGCCTAAAACATAGTGTTGATATTTTTTAATATGATTTTACCTTGGGAAAAACTATTTTGTATATTACATGTATTTCTCTTTGTTGATTATTGTTGGACATTTTGTGTGTGTGTGGGCACCCAATTCCTTGGTTGCCTCCTAGTTTGGAGTTGGTTGGTTTTCTATCCAAAGGTTGAGAGATGAGCATCCCATTGACCTATAGAGAAATTTTGTGTGTCTTTTGTAGGTTGGAGAATTGTATGAAATTTGTGGATTTGAAGAAGCTCACAGTTTTGGGAGTAACTATACTCTTGGAGGCTAGTGTGGGTGTTATGTAAAAATAAATCTTCCCTTTGGGGTTGTATGTTATAGCCTTAAAAGGCTGATGTAAGGAGTATATGCGATTCTATTACAGTTATATAGTAGTTGTATAAGTTATGTGCAAATCTCCATGGATGTGCAATTGTAAGAGAACATTCCTTCTTACCTCTTTGCTTTGTTATGCGTATGTTGTTTAAACAAGAAAAAGTTCCAAGAGAATGTAATCATTTTTTCTTTTCAATAAAGTTTTTATGTGAATATATGCCGCTTGAAAACCTGTCTATTTCTGTGATTGTATTGTTGAAAGAGGAAAGAATACCACTCTACAATATAGTTATGGTGGATAAATGTTGTTATGAAATTTGACAAAAGAAAAGATAAGATATTGCATTATGATGTAGGCAAGAAAATAATATTTATATAAGTATATTGCTCCCTGTATCTTTTATAAGACTTACATTTTATTTGTATTCTATAACCTCTGTAGCTTAGATATATTTTGGATAAAATGTTTAAATGCCTATTATTATCATTCTTCAGCTGTAGAAGCTTTCAGTATTAAATTTAGGCAGCAGGAAGATTGTATAGATCACCCATTGTATGACATGTTACAAAATAATTATTCCTTGGCATAGATATGCTTAAAATAAGAAATCTTTGATATAAAGTATATCTTTAATCTATTTTGCAAAAAAAATAGGATACACTGGTTCACGAGGGTTTTATGCATGTAATTCATGACACCGGTTATAAACCACTGATTTCCCTTGGTAGTTACTCCTTGGATTACTCTTGGCCTATGAACATTGGTCCTTTTCTTCCTAGGAAGGACCTCTTGTATCAAACTTATCAAAATTACAAGAGAGGGTGCTTAACATCGAGAGAGAGATACCCTCCATTGCCTTATGTTGTTTCACATAGGGCTTGCTTAAAAGTTGATAGTGATGTTGCCAAGCATGTAGAAGAAAAGAAGAGAATTGGTCTTGAGATCCTCCTTCTTCCTCTTCCACTGTTCATTCTGATGCTCCTTCTCGCCTTACTGTGGCACCATCATATTTTGTTCCATGTCTATGAGAGAATCTTGTGGTGCTCACTTGGCAAAAGTCCAAGCATCTTGTGTTTGAGCTTCCTGTTCTGCCCACGGAGCTTAGGCCCATTCTATATAGCAGGAAGAAAGGTACCAATGGGGAATATTCTATGTATCGGCCTCCACAGCCTCCTACTGCTTCTGCTCCCAAGGCAACAAATAGGAAGAGGCTCGCCACTGAGGCATTGGAGCTGACTCCCCTTATTGGTTCTCAACCTGGTCCTCCTCCCATTTAGGAGCCTATCCCTCCATTGGAAATAGTTGTGGTGGACACTCCCATGGATAAGAAAAAGCCTTCTATTCCTTCACAACCTCTGATCTCTAGCTCAAAGAGTTGTAGAAACCACCTTGTGCATGAGTGAAAGCACTAGTAAAAGGCTCTCACAATTGAGTATGTTTCCTTACAAAAGAAGGAAGAGAAGTTGATTTCCCCTGCTTCAGGGCCTCCTACCACATCCTCCTCTCTCCTCCCCTCTACTTTCATTCAATCTAGTTTAGTCTCACTTCTAACTTCTACTATGAGTATGAATGGGACTGACCACAAAAGGGTGTAGATGTTCATTGCTCCTTCCATGAAGCCACCCTTGTTGATGTCTCTTTCAGATGTCCCACCTTTCCCAAAACTCGTAGATATGTTGAACACTTTGGTAGTATCTGTTGTGGTTTTCTCCTCCTCCTCTTCCTCTACACCTTTTGCCTTGTCTATGGGGATTTCACATCTATCGACGAACTAGAAGGTGGAGGGTGGTCTTTCCAAAAATGAAGGACATAAGAGGAGCCCACCTTCTCTAGAAGGTGGTCTCATGTTTACTTGTTTTTTTTTGGTAACAGAACCAATCCTGACTTCTCCTAAGTTCATCACCACTCCTGAGTCATTGGGTGGGCCTAGCAATGAACCTCAAGCTCAACTTTCCCCATTCGTTGAGGTACGACATGGCACTCTAGTGAAGTGCATGTTTAACTCTCTAGATGAAGCTCCAGCCTTGTCAACGATCTTTGCGGAATCATTGACCATAGCTTAACAAGAGCCAAGTGGAGGAGACCTTGCAAGGCCTTCTTCCTTAGCCCTTGTTGTAGGATCAGAAACTCCTCTCCTTAACATATCACCACTACAAGTTCATCCTCCTTCCCCCTATGATGATCTAGAGTGGTAATTGGATGACCTCTTGGTCGATCAGTGTTAGGGGGAGGCCTCTTCTTTATCTTTAGATTAAATGTGTGTGTGTTGTGATGTGTTCCCCCGTGATCATGCTATGTGTGCCTGGATGAACCTTGTCACCCTTGTTGGTGCTTGGATACAAGATTGGTTTTTGTGTTGTAAACCTTCTTCTATTTCTATCATCATTCTTCCATGTTTGTGATTGACTTTCAAAAAAATTGGGGACAATGCAAAGTGTTGGGGGCATTTAGGCTTCCCTTCCATGCTGACCCAATTTTTTATTTTTACTTTGTCTTCTTGTTCATTCTTCACATGGTTCGATACAGTAGGGGGCTAATGAAAATTCATTTTATATATTACTATTTACATACATACATACATACATACATACATACATACATACATACATACATACATACATACATACATACATACATATATATATATATATATATATATATATATATATATATATATATATATATATATATATATATATATGAGTAGCTCTAACCCCAAAATATCAGATCACCCATATGTCTCTTATTTGTTATATTGTTTTTTCTCTTTTTCATTTTTCTAATCTTTCTCTCTTCTTTTCTCGAGTTGTCCCTTTAATGTGTGATAATGCCATTTCTATGACACTCTAATTTTTAGAAAATGTATTCATTGCAAATGAATCTTTTCTCAAGAATTTTTGCAAACTTTTTCAAAGAATCACATTCTTGACTTGGACCCCTAACAAAATGTGTTTCCTTCATCATGGGTTCACAAAGAAAGAACTTGAGAAGTTTCCTCTGAGGTGGGAGAAACTACGACCTTCCCATCACAATGGGGCATCTTCTTCCTTTCAAATTCCTTGATGAAGTGAACATCTTTCAAAAGAATTCCTTGATGTCAAATTCATTTGAGAAAAAAACATCTCTTCCGCACTTTCAAACAACACATCCTTTAAGTGGAACCCTTTCTTCATGTCGGGTTCCTAAGGGACCTCTTTGAAAGCTTTCCAATCTATCGACAGTCTGCATGACTTTCCACTTACTTATTACATGGTTGCTTTTAGACATGTTTTATCTGTGAGTAAACATGTCGCTTTGTAGGTGCATCTGTAAAGCTGCTTCTAGACTATATAGAGTCTCCCTTCCTTGGGTTTCCTCCATGTGAGAGATCTTGGGGGATACCTCCCTGCAGGTCTACAGGACTATAGGGAAGTTCTTCTAAGCTTCCTCCATGTGAGAGATCTTGGGGGTTGCTCCCCTGCAAGTTTGTGGGTCTATAGGGCACTCTTTTTGGGGTTTCCTCCATGTGAGAGATCTTGGGGGATACCTCCCTGCAAGTTTACAAGCCTGTACGGGAATTTTTTTGAGCTTCCTCCATGTGAGAGATCTTGGGGGTCACTCCCCTGTAGGTTTGCAGGCCTGTAGGGTGCTTTTTCCTAGGTTTCCTTCATGTGAGAGATCTTGGAGGACACCTTCCTTGTAGGTTTGTAGGTCTGTAAGGCACTTTTTTCTGGGTTTCCTTCATGTGAGAGATCTTAGAGGACACCTTCTTTGCAGGTCTGTGGGTCTGTAAGACACTTTTTTCTGGGTTTCCTTCATGTCAGAGAACTTTGAGGACACCTTCCTTGTAGGTCTACGGGTTTGTAAGGTGCTTTTTTTGGGTTTCCTTCATGTGATAGACCTTGGAGGACACTTTCCTTGTAGGTTTGTAGGCCTATGAGGCACTTAGTTCATGGGGCTTCCTTCATGTGAGAGATCTTGGGGGTCACCCCCTTACGGGTCACCCCCTTACAGGTCTGTGGGCCTATAAGATGCTTTCATTCTACAACTTCATAGTTCTACGGGGCTATGGAGTCCTTTTCCTACTCTATGCTTTTGATCTCGCCAAATTATGATCTACTTCCTTGATGGTTTAGGTATAAATTTCTAACCCTATTCACTCTTTGATCTACTTTATCAAAGCACTCATCAGTATTTGTGCTCCCTAAAGTGGGGGGAAAATGTATAGGAGCGAATTTTCACCCCTTACGCAAATTCCCCTTATACACATCCTCACCTTAGAAAACCAAATTCGAAGGAAAAATTCCACATAAACAAGTTGCCTTCCTTCTACTTGGCATCTATTTGTTGTGTCGGTAGAAGAATATTTTTCGAGGACACCCACATAATGCACAAATGTCTATGCAGTGTGCTTACGTCCCTGATAGATTCCTACGCCTAAAGCTACCAAAGGTGTTACACTTCCTATTGGGAATGATTTGTAATGCCCCTCTTCGACCAAACGACTCTAAAAATGGAAGATTCTCTCTCTTCTCCTTCAAATTCATCCATTCTTCATTCAACTCATCTCTTTTTGCAATCTTCAAGTATTCACTTCATCCTTCTTCATAGTTTCTTAACACTTCCAACATTCTCAACACTCCATTGTAGCAACAACACTCTATCAAATCTGTAAAGCAAGTGTGAAGTAACCCATTGCAGTAGGGGCTTGAGGTTTTGCAACACTTCCCTTCATCACAGTCAAGGCTATGGTGATTGTTCAATCCTTCTTTCTCCATCATTGGCTAGTGAGCTCTTGGTGGAGGTAGTAACGTTTCACTCCTCTCCTTTATGATTTGGTTGGGTAGCTATATACTATTTTGTAGTGTTATTTGCATTCCTTCCTTCTATACTTCTTTATCATACATTTCTCTATTGTTGCTACTTGGCTATCCGTGGAGGTGGAAACACCAAAATGGGGGTCTAACTAAGGCAGGCTCCTATACAACCTCAACAAATTTCCCTTCTTTCATGTGTGTAGGAGAATGTGCTTTTTGGAGCTAGCTGGTGAACAAGCACTTTGTGAGATTATCTTCGTCACCCTAGTTCTTGGAGATTTATTTTATCATTTCAGTATCTATTTTGCATACTTTCTCATTATGCTTTTTACCATCTAGATTGAACTAGCTAGGTTGTTAGTAGGTATTTTTGGTAGTTTTACTGTGTTCACTATTTTCTTCCCATACGAATGCGAGTGTGCCTGAGAGACATCATCACACCATGCTGACGTCCCAGAACTGCATTGTCATCCTTGGACAGATAGTTGTCTAAGGCACAATAACAGCTTCAAAAAACTAGCTTGCCTAGCCCAAACTAAAGTTTGGGTTTGAAGGGTGATTGAAGTACTTTATAGTCCTCATCATTCTCGTCCCTCATTTTAAACACCAATTTAGAGTGAGGTAAGTTAGGTTAGCCTTCTGCTCTTGGATCTCTATGACCTAGGGCCTTGACGTGGTTGGTCCCTCTCTCTTACACTATGTTGTTTCACTTCAGAGAAACAATCTCAATGGGTAGATTGGATCCCACTAGCAGAATGGTAGTATAACACTTATTTTCATAGCTCATAAAAAATTTCTCCATTTTTGGCACTATATGGATATCATCCTCCTTCCATCACATCATCTTTAAAGGTGTCACCAAGAGCTCAAGCAGTAGAGAACCACTTGCTTCATCAACAATGGGTACTTTCAGGACTCAAGGAAATTTAACCATGATACAAAATCGAATGAAGCAATAGGTGGACCAACATTGTAGCAAAAGAAGTTTTGAAGTTGGGGATTGGGTCTTCTTGAAATTGCAGCCTTATAAACAAATCTCACTAAAGCAATATAAAAATAATAATTTGTTTCCAAGGTATTATGGCCCATACAAAATCATATAAAAGATTGGTAGTATTTCCTACAAGCTAGAGTTTCCACCAACAACAAAGATACATCAAGTTTTTCATGTTTCTTGTTTGAAGAAGGTATTTGGGCATAATATTTCAACTCAAATAGTACTACCAGAGCTCGATGAAGAAGGAAGAATAATTTTGGAACCACAGTGCATTCGTCTTGAACTCACACAAAGAAGTTGGTGAATAAAACTCTCATTGAGTATCTCATCCGATGGAAGAATTTATTTCTTGAAGATGCCACATGGGAGGACAAGGAGTTCATTCAGAAGAATCCACACTTGATTAGCATTGAGGAAAATGGTTCTTTGAAGAGGGGGGCATGTTAATCCATTAATATTGGTGCACTTTAGGTTATGAATAGTCATCTTATGGCTATATTAACTCTTAATTAAGTCATATTATCATTATTGTATTGTTATTTAGTTATTTAGGTCAACCTAAGGCTTGTATAGGGCTATCTAAGTTAGCTTGGGTGATATCCTAGGTATAAATAGGTATATAGAGGAGGTTGTAAGTCTTATTTCATCATCATATTGTGAATGGTGTTCTCATTGGAGATATTTGGAGGTTTCTCCCTTGAAGTGGCTTATTATTCTTAGTTATTATCAAGTATTTTTAGCATATTTCATATCATATTATTCTATTATGCAATTTATTTCATTACAATTGATATATTTTTAATTGCATGTTTTAAGTTCTTTGATGATTAATTTTCAAAATAGTTATAGCTTTACATATAATTACATGGAGATGAACTTACAAAACATAAATACCTTTACATTATGTTATTATGAGATATGAAAGAGGCAACACATTACCTCTTGTATTAAGAAGCCTTTTTATTTATTAAAAATGTGTTAGTTAATTTTTACACAGTGTTACTACATTATTATGAGACAAGAATCCAATAGATCACTTCTTTTCAGATTATTTTTTTTTCCATAAAAGGTCACAGGCTTAAATTATTTTATATTAATATAATAACAAAATTATATTTGTATGATTTCTATTACAAGTAAGGGAGGGGAATATGATCATCCCTTAGTCTAGAAAGTATATGTTGAAGACCTAAAAGCCTTTGTTGCTACCTAAAACCTTCAAAATATTCCATGGCTACCTCAAAATTTGAAGCTTGATTCTCATCGCCATTTACACCAAAAATTGTTTCTCCCCAACTAGACTACCATTCACAACCACATAAGACCCAATCAAGGTATCAAATAAACACCATAAAATATATCCAACTTTGAAAAATTATCCATTACAGTATCAAAGCAACCAACACCCCAAAAACAACCCCAAAACCCTACATATTTCCACCTAGGGAAGAACATTCTACACTTCTTAGACAAAACATAACTATATGCAGACCTTATAAAAATATAAAGTATTCATTACCAAATTATTGGATATAGTTGATGAAATTTCCAACCCATTCAAAGTCCTAGATGAACGCAAGATTTAGCATTTTATTTAGAAAGCTTTCCCCCATTTTAGCCCACTCCCTATGCCTGAGCAATGTCACGCCTTTGATATCCAAAGAAAAGGGTAAAATTTTACCTTATCTGGAACAAAAAGATCTAGATGGAACGACCTAGGTATGCCACACCCTAGAGAGGAAAATTCCAACACCTCCTCTAGCCCGCCCAAGATTTCAAGTTTGAACAACTTCTGACTCATTGCCACCACAACCACCTTTGAGAATTGTAGGTCAAGGAGAGATGCCATGAACTGTGAATAGATATACGAATCCAATCAATAATGCTCCCCAATGATAGAAATTCTTGACCCATAATGAGTTTTACCACACCAATCTAAAATAAATCCATTTGCAACATAATTCTCTTTAGGAAAAGCTTCGAAATATCATTGAGGAAGGCCATCTATGTACGGTCTTTCACCAACCTAATGGGTGTATCAATACCAACACACACAACACATTCAACAAACATGCACACAATAAATTCAGACTTCTCAGCCATTTTAAAATGCACTAGTAGACAAGATTAAGCTTGTGCAATGAACCATACAAGTGTAATAATAGTCATTCGCAATCTATTTTCCATGCAATCATCTTATATATGAAAGTGGCCTTCAACCCTCTCACATGCACGACTCTTGTTAGAATAGAGAGAAAATTAGTAAATAAAATATTTCTAGGGGATGTTACAATGTGAATTGCAAATTCTTTTAAAAGCATTGCATTCCGGTGAATTACATTCCCATGAATAGCCACCGAAATTCCCTTATGGGAATAACTTCCCAGAACTAACAATTAATTTATTTATTACTAAAAACTAACCTAACAACTGATTTACTAAATGTAAAATTTAATTTCCAACAAACCCCCCCCCCCTTAAAGTTTACATAATAAACCTGCATATCCCCCACTTAAGGTTTACAACAAAAAAAAAATGAAAACCAAAATTTTGTATTAGCATCAACCCAAAATCCTCATGTCTGGATAAATGTTCGATTACCAACTCTTCATCAACATTGATCCAAACTCCTCTTGTTTGCATAAATGTCTGGATTACCAACTCATCATCAACATTGATCCAAACTCCTCTTGTTTGGATAAATGTCTAGATTACCAACTCTTCATCAACATTGATCCAAACTCCTCTCGTTTGGATTACCAACTCTACATCAACATCGATCCAAAATCCTCATGTCTAGATAAATGTTTTGATTACCAACCAAATGTGAATCGATACTAACTCCATTATCCATAGTAACACACTTGCACAAACCAACAACACAACTCTCCAAATTTGTGGATTCAATTATCCATAGACCAACAGACCACTATATGCCCCATCTTGCTCTTGAAAGGACTCGAGATGAAACAAAATTTGCTTCTCGTGCAAAATATCATCCCTGAGCAAGAAGCTAACTCGAGACAATAGTTGTCCTCCTACCTCCATTTCCTCCAACCTCCAATATGATCTTTTTAGATATTAGTCATTCATGTTTCCAAATGCACCACATTAGCAAATGCATAAAATTTTGCACACAGAGGGATGTCAGATTCAACTGATAATGCATCCATTACAATAAAATATTTAATCAATAAATTCTTATATCTCCTTGTAATTTTTAAAATCCTCTTTAATACTTTTTCTTGAAAATATTATTGCAATGTAAGGCATGTACCTATATATCATTTCATAACTCTAAAAAATAAATTTAATATATTTCCTATTCTGTCACACACCCTTTGCACAAGAAGTTTTCTCACACCTCCAAATAGCTATTGTTTCGTGCGTTGGATTCTTTCTACTTTGATAGCCATAAACCACTTTCTATTTGAGTTAAATGCAAAACCATAGATTATGACACAACAACCAGGAAATGATTAAACAACTAGAAAATCAAATGATAATGGTCAACAAAGGTAGCCAACAGACTGAATGGAGATTTCAAAAAAAATAAAAATTCACAGATAGAAAAATCACACATTGCTCTTCAAAACCATTTAATATATTCAACACATCTGTTCAATTACCACACCATTTGAGTCTTGCACAATTATAAGTACTGAACACAAAAAAACATATATATCAAATACTAATTGTTCCTTTCCCAAAACCAGCCATGTCTTTATGTTGTATTCTCTTAGGCTTCCTTTTGCATTCTTTACTCTTCACTGATCAGCATTCACCAGTATCTCTCACACCTTGTGTTTAATTGGTGCAAGAACTACTACCAAACACCCTACCTAATAAATTCCAATGGATTCCAAGAAGATTACTCTATTTCAGGCCATCATTCATAGGCAGAAAACCAAGGATGCTTTGATACTAGTGTTAAAATAGAGAGAAAATTGCACAAATTAAACCATTATTGAACAACAATAAAAACTATAATACTAAATAAAATATTTCTTTGGAATGTTACAATGTGCATTGCAAATGCTTTTAAAAGCATTGCATTCCAGTGAATTACATTCACATGAATAACCACCCAAATTCCCTAAGGGTAATAACTTCCTTGAACTAACAATTAATTTATTTATTACTAAAAACTAACCTAACAACTAATTTACTAAATGTAAACTTTAATTTCCAATAGACTCCAACCTAGGTAATTATGCCACTAACAAGTGTTGATACATTCTCATAATATTATTAAACGTGGCATAATTTCCTTGATTTAACAATATCATCTTCAAGCCAATTTAATTAATTATTGGCACCTGTCAAATCAAGAAATTTAGACAAAAACGTGATATCTACCAAAAAAGATCACCACCACCTTTGGTCATGAGGATGCAATGACCACCAAAACAACAGTCACTAAAAATTAAAAGACTTTAGTAACAAAAACAACAAACGTCAACACCATGATACACCTAGGCCATAGAAACATCCAATCTATGGCCACAAGAGAGCCTCACCACCTACCTAGGCCACCAATTGCATAAATATCAGTTTTAAGCAAAGGAAATCTAGCATTAAACCAACAAAACAACTACCTCAACAATCAAACAAATAGATTTCCACACCAATGATGTGGAAAGAAAGAATGTCTAGTCATTAACCAATCAGTTAGCCAGAGACCCCAAATACGTCACTCCCCCATTTTTTAGCATAGATTGTAATGAAGTTGACAAGTTTAGATACTGAATTTTTTTCACCCTTTAGCCATGCCAACTCCCAACTTTAAGGAAATAATTAAAGTCTTTAACACATTCCTATCTTTACCACCAATCTCCCAAGTTTGAAAATCTAAGTTATGAAAGGGATTTATGTGTTGCATATGTCATGGTCGACTTGGGTAAATCTACCATAAGGAGTAGTAACTGACCCAACACAAAAAAAAAAAAAAACATTAACATAAAACATTACATTGCTTGGCCTTCTTTGTGGATGACTTGCGCGAAGTCCTCCAAATTAAAAAAATGGATGAATCAATTTGAAGGACTTCTATCTCCATTTTACAAGCATGGTTTTCTAAAGTATTTGTTATTGAATTAGCTTCCCTTTAGCAATGTGAAATTTTTACTGATACAAAACCATCAAGAATTTCCCAAACTAGTCTCAAAATGTATGAAAGGGTGCAATTTTTTGCTTTCCTATTTTTGCTTAAGCATTAATAATATTTAATGAATCTCCTTCAATGTGAATATTTTTGAACTGCATATTGTGTTCCATCTTAACACATACTAATAGACCATGAGCCTCTCCTACATTATTAGTACCCATAGGTAACTTCAAGGACAATCCTTTTAAGAGTTATCCTTTGTTATTACGAATCACACATCCTATCCCTGATATACTCATATTGCCTTTAGATGCTCCATAAAAATTTAGTCATAGAATTTGGAGGTGGAGAACACAATTTGATTATGCTTTTGTCAAATTTCTTGACATTAGATTATGCACCCTAATTTGGAACATTGAGGATAGACCAAAGATTTAACACTTCACTATCCAAGCTTAAAAATACATTATTTAAATTTTATTTCTTCAAAAATTTTGACATAACTACTTCATATATATTCCTTGCCAACTTATTGAAGAAAGTTTTCATATCTAAAAATCCTCTTGTTATGTTTAAGCCATATATTCCAAACTAGTAATGAAGGAATCACCACCCATAAGGCATCAAAGAGAGATCCTTTATATAGTAACAATAGATCTATGTTGTTGTTGCATTGATGTCAACCTTGGTGATGCTTTGATTTGTTGCATTATATTGTCATTAGTAGTATCACTATTGTCAATCTCTAGTGTTGATTTGATAAGTATGTGTACTATTAAGTTGCTATGTTGTATGGTTTGGTTGTAATGAGGAAGTGTTGCTAGTGATAAGAATGTGTTTGTGGTGCTTGGTTTCCAAGTTCTTTCAAGAAAATTTGAAAAAAGAGAAAATAGTGTGACAAAATTGTGTTATGTGTTTTTCTCTACATTTCTTCATGGTTGAACATCTATTTGTGTGGTTCAAAGGTGCTAATAGGTGTTATATCTATATTTTTAGGTTCTGGATCATTGTGCAGAGAAAGTTGTGTTCACTAGTGTGTGAAGTGTGAAAGCAGTGTTTCCTAAGAGAAATGGTTTTGTTTTGCATTTCTCCATAGTTTAGCTTCTAGTCTTGCAGATATGAGGGTGTTCTTATATTTTTCATATCTACGTTTATTCTAAGTTTTTTGTGTTTTGATTCTCCACAAGAGTGGATTCAAATGTTTTTGTGTGTGAAAGGTTAACTAGTTATGCAATTTAATGAATATGTTCTTTTGGTGTATGATGTTGCAAAGGAGTTTTTGGATTTTAGAGTGTTTTTGGAATATTACAAATTGTGTTCAAGTGATGTATGTTTTCCATGAGTCATCTTTGGATCAAAGGAAGTGTGTACTTAACTTTTCAATGGTGTTAACATAGGTTCAAATAACCTTGGGTGTTTACTCTAATTGTGGATATGCTTTGATGTTTTTTTAAGAATGACGTGATGTGTACGAGTGAATTTGGGTATGTGTTAAGGTTTGTTGTGGTATTCCTGCATTCCTTTCCACTGTGGGGATGTTATGATGTTAACCTAATTTTAATTTGCATGGTTGAGGTGCATAGCCAACCTTTTCAATTATTTTTTAAGATTGAAGATGGTATAAATAAGTGTTGAGTTGATGGAGAATCAAAGAGAGAAGTGTGATGTGAAGTGCAAAGATGTGAAGTGTGAAAGTGTGAAATATAATGTGAGCTTTAATGCCTAAGACTACTAGAAGTAGTGAGTATGTGTATACATTCTATAGAGAAAGTGTGAATTTTCTGGTGAAGCAGTGGTGGATTTTTTTGTTGCTTTGAGATGGATTTCTCAATGTAACAATCTTCTTTCTTCTTTCTAATATGGAAGTGATCCCTTCTTTTGTTTTGGGTAGTGAGCCCTCTAATAGTGAGCCTATTGTATTTGATTTTGCAATTACTTTATATTGTGAGCTAATCCTCACTATGGTTTTTCCCTTCTTGGGTTTTCCACGTAAATCTGGTGTTCTCATGTGTTTGGATGTGTTTGCATTACTATTTCTAATGTTTACATTATGCTAATGTATGATAAGGCTTTAATGGTTGTTAAGGGTCTAAGGTTTAATGCAGATCTAAATGTTAATAAGGGTTTTGATATTTTTATGTAGAACTGATTCACCCCCCTTCTTAGTTGTCTTATGCATTCAACATGACTCTTGACAAGAACCACATAGAATGAATGATTGAGTTATACCTACCCTAAAAATCCTATAGCTTGTAAGAATCCTCTTGTGAAGAGTTGACCAAGCAAAAGAACCTAATTTAAGAAGAATTGAGGAGTGCCAATAGAGCTTATAAGGCCATTTTCCCAATTCAATTATATCTTCAAAGGTCAATTATTTGTATCCTTGTTTGACATTAAATTGACTTGATTTAGATGGGGCCCAAATTATTTTTTCCTGAAAATCTAAAAGAAAAATCATTATTGTACCTAATATTGACTCCAACTTCTTTTGATGTTGGGGGAATGGAAGGTTGTGAAATTTTTTCCATGAAACATTGGATTTTCCTTGATTACTACATAATGCTTGAATTTTGAGCCCCAAACATATTTTAGACAATCCTGAGCCTCCAAAAAACCATCAACTATAGATAAAGGAGGATTCCTATTCCATGAATCTTCACAAAAATTAACCTTTTCTCCATTGTTGATAGTCCATGATAGAAAAGGGGAGATTACATCTAAACATGCAATGATGAAATTCCATATTCTTGAACCTTCCAATGGGTTTTCAAGAGTGAATACTTTTCGGGGATACCGAGTCAAGGTATTTAGATCTCATAATCCAACTCCATTTTGATGAAGGGCTTGCATACAATTTCCAAGTTAGCTTTGTACCTAAAGCTAAATTTCTTGATTACAAATTTTGTAAACCAACACCTCCAAAAAATTTATCTTTGAACAATTTTTCCCAAGAAACTAAATGCATTTTCCTAGAATTGTCTAAATTGTATTTCCAAAGAAACTACCTAGTAGCTTTAACAATTTTCTCATGAAACCCTTTTGGCATTTTGAGCACTAATAATTTAAGTAATTTGGGATGGTAGATAATATTGCTCTGATCATAGTAAATCTCCCTACTAATGACAACCATCTACCCCTCTAGGATGCTACTCTTTTTTGAATAGCCATAAAGATCTTACCCCAAAATGAAGCTTTTTAAGCCCTTTCAAAGAAGGGAATACCCAGATAGCTACAAAGAAAATTATCTCATTTGAATTCTACAATAGAGAGAATGCAACCACTTACCAACGAGCTAGTATTCTAAAAGAATATTTTTTACTTCCCTAGATTGGTTACTTGCCTAAGAATTAGACAATAACTATCTAATACATAATATTTTTGGCTTCTCTCATAGAGGGATGTCCAAATAGTAATATATTGATCATTTGCAAATAAAGAATGTGTGCAAGAGATCTCTAATATTGGAATTTTTATACCTTTCCACTTGATGCATGGAAGGTTGAAATTTACCTACTCAAAGCTTCTGCCATCAAAATGAAGATAAATCAAGAGAGAGGGTCCCCTTTCCTTACTCCTTGAGAGGTAGAGAAAAAACCAGCCAAAGATCCATTTATGAGGATTGAGAACATTGTAGACTTAAGATAAGAAAGAATCCATTTACACCAATTTGTATAAAAACCTAGCCTTGCCAAGATCTTTGATAAGAAATCCTAATTTACTTTATTGCAGGCCTTCATCATATCTAAATTTATGATCATAGATAGAATTTTTCCTTAATGAATTGAATGCAATATTTCATGCAATATTATTTCCCCTTTAGTAGTCTCCTTTCCTAAGACAAAACCATTTTGTTCCTCTAAAATTATACCCTAAATAAGTTTTTCAATCCTTAAAGTAATAGCTTTTGGAAATATTTTATAAATGGAGTTGCAAAGGGAAATAATTCAAAAATCTACAAATGAAAAATGATATTTTTATTTTTGGAATAAGCGCAATATGAGTAGTATTGAACTTTTTTAGCATTGTACCATTTCTACGAGATTCCTCTAAATCCAACCAAATATATCTCCCCACAAAATCCCAACATTTATAATAAAATAGTGTAGTAAATCCATCCAAACCTAGAGCTTTATCTAGTGCAAGTGCAAAGACTATAGTTTTAACCTCTTCTAAGGTGAATGAAGCCAAGATAAGCATTTTATCATAAAAAATAAGCACCCTTGGAATGAAATTTAAGAATTCATGTTCTTTTTCTTCCAAATCAAGATCTTGATTCATTTGTTTAGAGAGGAGGTTAGAAAAAAAAGGAAAACCTCATTTTGAATATGTAGCTCATCTTTTAATAGCTCATTTGAAGTAGATTTAATAGAGAAGGTTGTATTAGCATTTTTCCTAACCTGAGATGAAGTGTGAAAGAACTTTGTATTTCTATCTCCCTCTTTTAGCAAATTTTTTTGTTATGTTTTATATGATATTATAGTAGAGAAAGAAGCACCTCATCTTTATCATTTACAAGTATTTTTTATCAACAAAATTTTGAGTGAAAGTAACACCTTTAGTTTGTATTCAACATATAATTAAATAACTAAAATTATAAAGTAATTATAAGATATATAACATATTTTTAAATAAAATTAATTATAAAATGGATTTTAAATTAAAAACACTTCAATAAGTAATTTTTTAATAAATAAAATAATTTTAAAGTAAAATAAAATAATTCTTATGTAAAAAATTTATTATAAATTAATTTGTAGATAAATAAAATTAGTTTTCAACTCTTGGTTAAAAATAATTTTAAAATAAAAATTGATTCAAAATTGAAATCTTTCTATAAATTTTTAAATAGATATGTTTAAGATATTTACGATAATTATAACTTTTAACACCACTTTCCTTAGATATGTTAAAGGTTGGAACTGCTTTATTAATTTTAGCACCCTTGACTATCCTTTAATTACAGGAAGATGGTAAATGTCTTTTTTGTTTCACTTCCTTTGATATGGGTGTTTAAATTTTTTTTTACTAAGAGGATGGGGGTTTTGTCAAACAACCCATCCAAGCAGCCATAACACCACCAACAATCTTACTTCAAAAATTGAAAACATTTGCAACAATTTTTTAATGAAAAATATAACCAAATATTCTTCATTCAAATTGAATAATTAATTTTTTACATACTGTGATAGGTTGGATCTATGTGCTAGAAAACGAGCAACAAGCAAAAGAGTGCAAAATAACACTAAAAACACTCTACACCTCAAGATTAGCCTAGTTGGATTCAAGACAAAGTAAAGACAACAAATGAGACTTTATACCTTGTCTCGAATCGATCCTTTGGTTGGCCCTTCGATCTTCGGTGTTGTATGCTCCTTGGATGGCAAGAAATGCAAGCTAGATGATGGTATGAGGATGAGAGGATAAGTGGAAGTGGATGCAAATGTAAAAATGGCTAAGTATGGATTCTAGGAAAATTTTGCAAGAGTTTGGCTACAATGCATGATCTCTCCTCAAAATGAGAGAAAAGAGGGGGTATTTATAGAGAATTTTGGATTCTCTAGGGAAATGGATGGTCAAGATTGAGCCACCAAGATCAAGATGTAGGGTTATGGTGAGTTGAGAACTCACAAGCCCTAACATCTTGACATGTGGCATGTGAAGTGAATCAAAAAGGTGGTGCGGGCATGAGGTGGAAAGGTAGTACATGACATGGAGGTACTATAGAGTACCTTGGGATTGGGACAAGATCTCCTTATAAAGGAGGTACTTGTCCCCATGTGGGTGAAATGACATATGGGGAATTAAAAATTCCTCAAATATTCTCATGGGGATGAGAGAAGGAATTTAAAATTCTTTTAAATGCATTCGGGGATTAAATGTGAATTAAAAATTCACATGGAGAATGGAGATGCTTTGTTCAAAAGGAAAAAAACATTTAATAGGGTTGACTTAGTTAAGTGATTAAGATTGTGCAAGTACTTGATTAGACTAATTAATGAAGATTAGAAAAGGGTTAGATTTCACATGTGACTTGAAGTGACAAGTTAAAGATCACATGGGGAAGAGAAAAATGAATTTAATATTTCGTGGAAGGATAAAAGGAATTAAAAATTCCTTGAGAGGTTGATTAGTCTAGTTAATGAAGGATTAGAGGAGGGTTAGGTGGCTAAGAGAGATTAGAGGCCAACTTGCAAAAGTTGGAGGATGTGACACATCATAATCAAGGATTAGGCATGTGCACATCCCTAATGATGAGATTAGAAGATGGATTAGGATTAGATAAAAAAAAGATGGAGGATGTGACATGGGAATTAAATAAATGGTATATTTATTTAATTCATTTGATGAAAGGGGGAAGGTATTTAATTATTTAACTAAATACCTTAGGGATTAAAAGAAATTTAGAGGATATTAATTAAATAATAGCGATATTACTTAATTAATGCGGATAAGGGGATGTTTAGATGAAAGGGGATAAATTTGGATAAATAAAGTGTCCAAATTTAGGTGTCTACACATACAACATTCAGCCACAACAACAACATATGCTACTGGCATTCCATAAGCTAAACTGGAATCAATTCTACAAACAAGAATCACTACAATTCCATAAACCCATCACTTATGTCTCTTACTGCTCCCTAATTATCATGAATGTTTTAAAACACCTTTTGGGTTTGGTGTGCCTCGTTCTCAACTTTCTAGATAATTTTGAAATTCTTGATTTCATTAGCATATGAGAATTATATGCCCAATTTACTAAAACTTGGTCTCATAGTCATGACAAACAATCTTTCTCTCTCCCAAAAATGCCAGTCCAACCTCTAGATTGCTCCTTCTTCCTTCTTGGGCATGGGTAACCTCCCTCATTCAATTTTTCCTACAAAAACCAATTCATTTTCCCTATTTTTCTTCTCCACTACCTCTTTTTCTGGCATCTCCAACTCTTATCATTATTTCAATGTATTTTTTTTAAAAATGTATTATGGAGTTACATCACCCTATAATAGCTCCCTCATTCCTAGGTGCATGGTATTTTGTAACTCTCAATATTTTCATTAATTCACACCTCCTAGCACTTCCAATTTGAATTTGAATTAAATCCAAATTCACCCATAAGATTTTTACATTTGAGGAGATTTTAAAATAATTGAAGTTACTGCCTACAAGATGCCACCAACAAACCAAAATAAATAAATCAAAAATCAAAATGACAAAATTTAAATATGTTTTTGGGGATGCAAGATTATTTGGTACCCCCTGCATCAACTACTTATTTAAATGGTTTAGTACTTCTCTATGGTTTGATAGGGTGGAATTGTAAAGTATTTGGGTTAAATAATTTGTTGTTTTCTCTTTTATTTTAGAGTATATGGATAATTTTTTAATTTTATTTGTTTTTATAATTATTTTGAGAAAGATATTTATTAACATATTTTATATAATAGTGGCTGCAACCTATCATGGACTCAAAAGGGCTCAAAGCAAAGGGTATAGGAAGGTCTGGTTGGAGGGTGACTCTCTAAACATTATAAATAATTTGAAGAATGAATCACCTCCATCTTGGACTATTGAGGCCTTGGTTAGGGACTCCATTGAAATTATCAATTCCTTTGATACTTTTTATATCTCCCACCTATTGAGAGAGGGAAATATGTTAGCTGATTTCTTTGCTAACTTTGGTGTTAGAGAAAGAAAGGAGTGGGATTTAAATGATCTTATTCCTTTTGAGGCAATGGCTATTATTAATAATGAATGCTAATCTCAAGTTGCTATTGATCTTGTTTTGCATTGAGTTGTGCATGTCCTTATTCATGTGGCCTAATTTTATGAATGGGGATGTTCAAGTATTAAGTATGGGGTACAACTTTCACATGGACTGAAGTTCAAGTTCATCATTTCATATTTGTCCTTTTGCTAGCTTCGCATGGATTTTGTGTGATATTCATCTTAGTTTCTAGAGTCTTCTGTGTTATAATGTTTCTCTAGGTGGTATATATCTTAGTTTCCTGAGGTTTTTTCTTTGTGCTTGGCCTCTATTTTTTAAGTATTCTATGATGGGTGGGGATAGAAACTGTGTCGAGCCTAAGTCATGTGTTTCTACTAAGTAGAGGAAGGAAGTGTGGGAGATTTTAGAGAAGGGTGGCTTAACTTCATATATGGAGAAACTGCATGGTAACAACCCCTAGGTCACTAATCTGTTTGCTCATGGGTGGAATGAAAGAACCCTGAATTTGGGAAAAAGGGAAGTTGTGGTTGATGAAGAATTCATAGCCCAAATTACTAGCTTGGCTATGCATGGTATGAAATTGTTTAAAAACAAAAAAGAATCACAGACTAGGATGTCTATTTTCTTTAAAGGGAATGAGGTTGTTGATTTGAAGACGGTGAAGAGTCGTGGTTATCAAAGGAGCTCCTTAAAAGCATTGTGGTGTGATGTTGTTGAAGATATTATGAGGTATGTCACCTTGGAAGGTAGGTATACAATAGTTAACACTTACCATTTCCTTTTGCTTAACCATTTTCGACATAAGAAATGGATTTCCTTTCCATACTACTTGTTGATGTTGCTTGACTCGGGGATTAAGGATCATATGAAAAATCCTAGCAACCCTATCCTATATGTGGGGTTAATTCTCTCAATATATGAACACATCAAAGTTCATGAGGTGCAAAAACCTCTTGTGTCCCCAAAGGAAGATATTGCTAAACCCCAGGAGGGTTATGAGACAGTGTTAGAAGAGGAAAGTGTTAGTAAAAAATCTAAGAAGAGGAGGCTTATTTTAAACAAAGAGTTTGAGTCTGATAGGGATGATGATGTTGATTATGTCACATATTTGTATGCCTCTTTTGAGGAGGGCCCCAATTCCCCTGTTCTGGGTAAGTTTGGAAAAAGGAATCTAGATGTCAAAGAGGGCTATACGACATGCAGTGATGAGGTGCTAGTGAATGTTCTTTCTAAGGGGGTTAAGGACAAAAATGAACTTTATGGGGAAGCTTCGTCTCCTCCCCCAACAACTAGACAACTACAAGAGACTAAGGATGGGATTAAGAAGAGAAGGGTGTTTAGAACTGTTGGCCAACTCTTGGAGAAGGGTTTCCCTCTTTCCTTGGCTAGTGGTATCTTTGGTGAGGCTTCTCCAAGTGCTGACATTAGGATTTAGAAGTAGGCGAAGGAAAGGGTTGTGGGTGGGGGACATACTATGGGAACTAGAAAAGAGGATGTGGATAGGTTGATGAAAAGGAAGGTTGTTGTAGAGGAAATCACCTACTCCATTCAAAATATGAAGACTCATGTCTTTGATGGAAAAGGCAAGGATATTTCTGCCGATAAGGTTAATTTTAGTTCTCCTGATGAGGACATTGTTGTGGGGAAAGGGATTGAGAATTTTGACAGAGAGGAGTCTTTTGATGTGTCGGGCTTGGCTCGTGATAGTGCTAATGTATTGTTTAAACTTTTTAAGTGGTTCTTCCATGAGATTAACATGACTAATGTTAGAATTAGAGGTATTGCTAGTAAGGTTGAGGGTCCTTGTGTCCAAAGCCAAATTGATGATCTAATGGACTCTCTTAATATTGTGGCAAAGGAAACCATCAATTTGAAATAGAACTTGGAAGGGATAATCTTATCCCTTGAGGATAAAATTGATAAAATGTGGAATGTTGTGATGAAGAGTGGAGATGTCCCTAAGGTTTTGGGCATTTTTTACTCTTCCAAGGTGATCTCCCCTATGATTACTGTGAAAAAGAGAAAGGATATTGTGTCTACTGATGATACTGTTGTTGTGGGTAAGTTGTTGGATGTGGATTGTGTTGGTGAGAAGGGTGGTATTAAAGGTAGTGTTTTGAGTGGTAAGGTAAAAATTGGTTGGTTGGGGGCCAGAACTAGAAACACAATGAAAGCTCAGGGAAAGGCCTCTGGTATAGAGGTGTCTGATACTGTGGATAATGTGTAAAAGATGGCTGCTAGTGAAATGGAGGTTATTGAGATTTTGAACAATATGTAGTGTTGTTGGCTAGCTGCCTTCTTTTTAGCTGCTTTTTGGTTATTAGTTTACTGTCATTGGGTTAAATGTTACATAATGTTTCTTTCTTTTTTTATTAGCTGCTTTGCTTTGTAAAGGGTTTTGGGCCCCTTCAAAACCCATTTTTTACCTCTAATCAAAACATATTTTATATATTTTTTGAAAGATATATATGTTTTTGATAAAAGGGGTAAAACGGGTTTTACAGGGACCCAAAACCACAACGTTTACAAAACAGAAAAGAGGACACAAAAGTCCAACCAAAAAGACCAATTGCCCAAGAAAAGATCAGCAGCAACCAAACGAAAAAGACCAGAAAGGTCAAACCAAAAGGAACAACAAAGTAAGCACCAAAAACCCCAGCCGTTAATTCAGAGTCTTGAGGACAGACTCCGTCTCCGCCTCCAGATTCTGCATATCATTGACTCCCTTTTTAAAAATTTGAATCATCTTCGAAGTAGGGGGGAACTTGTGCTTTAGATTGGCTCTGGTTCTTTTGGAAATGCCCGCATCCGTATCCTGGCTTTTGTCCTATGTTTCCTCTAGATCCACCACCAGAGATCCCTACTGGGCTTTATCTAGCTTTTCAGTCATCGCATTAATGATAACGACACTGTGTCTTGCCATTCGGTTGTTTTGCTTAGCAATGGTTTTGATGGTATTCCTTATGTTCTCAACCTTGGAGTCTATATTTCTATTACTGTGATCCACATCTTTCTTTTCAATCTCTGCCATCTTAGCACCTAGCTCTTCAATCTTGCTTTGAAGGGCCCAATTTTTTATTTTCAACTCATTAATTTTAATGAAAGTCCATTCCAAGAGTTTGAAGTGGGACTCAGAATTGGTTTTGGCAAGGTTCAGAACATCCAGAGAGGGCTCTTTTCCAGTATTAGGACAAGTTTTCTCAGGGTTAGGAATAACAGGGGAGTCATCATTAGCATGTTTATCTGACAGAGGTTCAGCATAAAGTTTAGTTTTGTTGGCATCAGACTCCTCCGACTCAGAGGATTCTTCGGAGTAGGAAACAAGGCTTTTGGCCTGGGGTTTCTTATCAATAGAACTTTTCTTAAGGGAGGGGCTATTAGGCTCAAGCTCAGCACAGGTTTTACCAAAAAGGGAAGTAGGGTTTTTGTTCCCAGAAGCGACAGCATGCAAGCTAAGGACTTTTCTAGCCGGACTAAAGTTAGGCAGATACTCCGAGCCACTGGGCTCAGTGTTGTCACTCTTAGAATCAGGGATATTTTCCAGGATAGCGGGGGCAGGCATTTTTTGGAAATGTTCAACAATAAACCTTATTAACCTAGTGTGCAAAATGGGGAATCTTTTAGGGTTTTTCTTATTATCCTCCAAGCTTTTCTTCAAGGAACAAAAAATATAATAGGGAAGAGAGACCCTAACCTTGTATCAGAAGTGGTTGAGAAGAGCAAAGTGGTAGCCATAGACTTTGGTGAAGTGCCTGTCCACTGTAATGTACTCCATGATGACCTGCAGAACCTTTCTCCAAATGGCCTTTATGGTTTCTGCATCGAAGTAGCTATTTGCAATTTTAACTAGACTTAGCCTTTCTTTGTCCTTTTTAGGAAATCTGATCACAATTTCATCAGAAAAATCCCTATCCCTGAAGAACTTCTTCCCTTCAGTAGATAATCCTGTAACATCAACAATAAGATTTTCGCTGAGCTCCACATTCCTACCAAATAGGGTCAAGTTTCCATTATTCCAATTTTTAACAAAGAGGTCTGTAGCCTCCTGGTTAAATCCATGGAGCTTCTCTAGAAAAGGAAGCAACCCTCCGTTTTTAACCTTATTCCAAGCCTTGGCATTTTTCATGTGTGTATCATAGCTGTCTGGCTCAATTCGCTTTTTGTCTCCTCCCATTTCAGCCAACACAGTGGGGTAGACCCAATCGAAAGCTTTACTAAAATTGGCCCCACCAAATCTAAGAACCCACAAAGCATGCGGATCTTTCTTGCAGGTTAAGCCACTGGGCTCGGTCCCATGCACTCTAATGATTGTGATGTGAAAGATCCAACCTGTCCTCATTAAAGGGATAACACATCACTTTTCCATGTGATTTATCATAATTTAATAGGGTGCATACATTAGAGTTTATATCGCTAATATTAAGCCAGGTGCTCACATCTTTACTCCTAACTCCTTCGTTAGCAAAAAACTCCGCAACAGCATTGGCTTCTCTATAAGCATGTGATATTTTAATTTTATCAAATTTAGCCAAAGTCAATATGGCATCCTCAACCCATGATTTAATGGTCCACAAGGGGGGAGACTTGCCACAGAGGTAGTCTATTATGTTTTTGGAATCTCCTTCAAGCCACAAATTTTTAATGTTAAGACTTTGGGCTAAATTTATGATGTGAAAAGCTCCAATAGCCTCCGCCAGATGATTTGTTTGGGAACCAAGAGGAGAGGCAATCGCTCCAATGAAATTTCCAAAGGAATTTCTTATAACTCCACCATAGCCCGCCGCCCCCGGATTACCTTTAGCCGCACCATCAAAGTTAGCTTTGATCCAACCGTTTGGCAAAAAAGACCAGCAAACACCCTCTCTATCCTTCTTGGCCTTCATTATGGTTCTAGACAATTCTAGACTTATGTTTCAATCCTTCGCAACAATTAGGTCATAGAGTGAATGCTCCGCTTTCATGGGCATGTTGTCCTTCTGAACCAAGGCATTGAAGTTTTCCTTCAAGAATCTGACAATTTTATCAAAGACAATATCCATAGAGGCTTCTTTACCCCTATAAATTCTATTGTTGTGTTCTTTCCAAAGGCCCCAAGCAACATGAGGGAAGGATAAATCCCATAAAAGCCTGAGCATAGGATTTCTTGTCGGGGCTTTCCATTGAGTGAAGAAGTCTTCAATGGTCGAAGGGAAAACCCAAGGAAGGTGCCATAACCTGATAATTTTTTCCTAGATAGAAGCAACAAATGAGCAATGAAGGAATAAATGACGCACAGATTCAACCTCCATCTTACAAAGAAAGCATCTATTAGGAATTTGAAATCCACATTTACACAGGTTATCAATCATGAGCACCTTGTTTTGGAGAAGGATCTAGAAGAAGATATTAATTTTAGGTATCAAATGTTTGAACCAAGCTTTAGACCAGAAAGGAGGATGGTCTAGAGAAGAAGTAATCCTGGAAAAAGTAGAAGACACTGAAAATTTTCCAGAGGGTTCATCTATCCAAACCACACGATCATCCAGTTACTCAGAACTAAGTCTAACTACCAGCAGAGAAGACTGGATAGGAGCCAAAGCCTGACTAACACTGCACAAGTCCACCCAATTACCATTTGCTTTGTAATTTTTCACATAGGTTCCAAGCCGTACCTTACAAATTTCTTCCCATTCACTGAAGGAGTTGGTTTTTATAATGGGCTCCTTAAAAAGCCATCTGTCCTCCCAGAATCTAGTATGATAACCATTTCTCACTTGCCATCCAATACCATTATCCACAATCTTTTTTCCATTGATTATATGTTAGTTATTATGTTGAGGAACATTCTATAATGACAACATAATGACCATGTACATAGAAACTAAAATACAACTAATATATATTTAAAAAATGAAATTTAGATAAATATATCTCCATTTTATTTTAAATTTTAGATAAAATAAAGTTTTTAATTAATTTTTTTTAATTATTTTCAAAATAAAAAGAAAATAAAAAATTATAGAAAATATTGAATGATAGTTTTTAGAAAAAAAATTTAAAAAATGAGAATAAATAAAATATATATAATTAAAACCAAAACTAAGACCATAGTTGGACAACATTGAATACACATGTTATAGGTTTTGTGTAAAATATCATGTACTAATTGAAATTGTGGCTTTATGAGTGTGTAGTGAGATTTTTTCAAAGCAAAATAGTGTAAACATATCATGCCACTAGTATAACATAAATAATATGCACCTTTCATTGGAAAAGTGTGTTCAACTTTAACTTATTATATTCTAATCCCTTTTCCCTTAATTGACTCTTAACTTGTTTTAATGTGAAAGACAAATATGTACTATATAATAATAATAACAGTACATAATAATAATAATGTATATCATGTGCATTTATTTTTATTGCTTTGATGTTTAAATAGATTGGTTCATCTTGTAGTAATGATGATCATTTTGTATGATATTAGTCATTAGAACAATTTGATAATTGTCTTTGTTATTATTATTGGAATTTTGATTTGATGTTTATATTTTGTTATAATGGGTGAATATGATTTTTTTAGGAAAATTATAATATTATGTTAATTTGTTTGTAAATATATTATATGGAATTTTCATCTTTAATATTTAATAAGTGAAAAGGAGAAAATTGTAAATTATTTGTGATTTTTTAAAATTATGAATTAGTTTCATGATTCAAGAATGACTTTCAAATTAAAGGTTCAAATTCCAATGTTCATATCTTAGTAATCTTAGTATGACTCAACATGCTATTTTTAGTAGATATTTATATATTGTCATAATTTGACATAATTTTGTTAGAGAAAACTCACCAATTTGGGTTCTTTATTTTGGCTTCATTATCTCCATTAAAAGATGTCTTATGATGCATCATAACACATCACAAGTTGGTTGAGAACTCAAAACAATAATATAACTACACTCTTACATGCTTGTACACTCATCATAGACTATGTTACATCTCTAACACACTTATACATTGTCATGAATTTTCTTAAACATCCTACATGACAAGATATTCTCTTACAAATTTTGTATCAATGTATACACGTGGCATAATATTAAGTCATGGTGGGATGCCCATTTCTGCAATGATTCATAAATAATTAATAAATAAATAATGAACCAAATTTTATCTTGGAAGGTGTATACCACACCTATTACAACAATAAATCCATAAAGTAATAACTAGGGAATTGTTAGGTCAACCTTGTACTCCAAATCAAAACACATTTTTCTAGAGAAAATAAAATAAAGGCATGTGCTTTGTGATGAAAATTAATGCCCTTGTTGATATAGGTGGACATGTTCAACTTTCAAATCCTTTGAATTCAAGACCTACAATTTTCTCAAACAATCAATTATAACTATGAATATTTGAAATTTCAATGTTGGCTCTACTTAGAACAACCTTAAAATTTTCTTAAAGTGATTTTGATTATACAACAATAAGAAGAATTCAAAGGATCTTACACATAATTAACACTTAGATCTATTGTTATTTCATTTCACAATATGTAATCTAAATCACAACATGTCATCTTTCACATTGACTAATGTAACACCTTATACAAAAGCAACATTATAAAGAAATATATTTCAATGCATTTTGTATATGCAAAGAAAATCTTGTAGATTGCATGCACATAAGAGGTAACAAAATAAAATTTATCTTTTCTTATCATAAACATGCATTTCTATAATAAATGTATTGCATATAGGTTTTTTCAAAAGATGATATTTTGATATTCAAAGCATATAACTTAATCAAAATACTAACACAATATTGTAAATTAATTTTCAAAGAACCTATAATGGTAGGTCTTGTCACATGAAATTGCACCCTGCTAAACATAGGCTCAACATTCTAATGACACAATGGAAATGACCTCAATGTGTGGGACCTTGCAAGTTGAGGTCAAGTCTTCAAAGAAGATTGGCTTTCTCTTCTGGTCCAATCCAATACATATAATCCTACCACTATCCTACTCTTACCAACTCATTGGGGAAAAGGGAGAGAAATAATGCAGAGAAGGAAAAAGGGGAGGTGATACACCAAGATAGAAATTTTTCTTTCAATCAATGATTGCACAAAGTATCAATAAAACTAGTAAAAAAGTTTACATAGTTCTTTGTTTCACCAACTATACAAGAGGGCATGAAGGATAGGGTCTAAAAGATCCTAAAAAGGGAACATATTACCCATAATTAACACTTATAACAGATTAACACACTCATATATCTCATAAAAAATGATAAAAAATCATGCATGCATAGAGGTATCAAATGTCACACTAGACACAAACATAGAGAAGAGGTGAAAATAGTAATTTTATTAACATAGAGGCATGAAAGCCAAATTTTCAGTTATAAAATAGAAAGTTTGCATAAATCTACTAGAGAAAATCTTAAGAGGATCATCCTAGTGAATAACCCTTCAAATGAATACAATAGTTTCCTTTATAGTTTAGGAATAACTAAAGATATTTTGTAACCAAACCCTAACTTAGGGTTAGTAGCTAGTAGGAAATCCAGTCAGATTGGATGCAAATGGTTGGATCCTCAAATTCCATGCTAAAAGTTAGCTAGAATGACCTAGACATGACCACCATTCTTTTGCATTGATGATATTTTTAACTATAGAATGAAAACCTCATGAAATATGCCATGAAATTTGGTCTTGAACCACTTTTAGGAAAAGGTGACATACATGCAACATGTAAAGGAGCATGGTCACAACCTTTGCATTGAATATGGCATGAAAATTCACATAAAACTACTTTGTAACTTGAGAGATATGATCTGCTAGCTAAAGCATAATTGTAACCTCCTTGCAAATCTTCCCATGAACATGAGCACATAGTCATTTTCCTAGTTTTAATTCAGGTTGTAGATCTATTGGGAAGAGACATAGATTGATGATCTAATGTATTGATTAGGTTTTAACAAGTTTGAAAAGTCTTAGCTAATTGGGAAGTGCCATGTCAAAGTGTCTTTATGCATCATCAAGGCTGGCCAGTGAAGAAAAGTCATTGAAAATGTTTTTGATGTCATTGAATGATACACATGTAAGATTTTTTGTATCTCCACAACCTAAAGAGGGGTCTACCATAAAGAACTTGTGGACCTGCAGAATCCATGCCATGTTTCAACCTCCCACACCTCCACCATTGGAAACTAGACCTGTACTAAAAACTCACAGAGATGTAGAACTAACAAAAAGTTACTGGGTGTCAATATTTCTGCAATTTTGCATCCTAAAATGGGACCTGCCTCAAAAATTCGACTAGCTTATATAAATCATGCCATGTGTTTCCATTTCACACTTCCATGGCTAAAAATTGGCACCCTTCAAAAAGCTTGCAAGCTCACGAAAACATGCTTGACAAGTTTCAAGCTATCTACACTTAAATTGCACTTGATACTGGGAGTTCTTTTAAAGTTTTGTGAGAGAGCAAGAAAAATTAGACGTTTCCATGCATCACCATCCTATGATTCCATGCTCAGAAAAGAGACTTTCCTAAGAATTTTGTGGGCTTACAGAATTCATGACACATGTTGCCCTCTTATGTTTCTACAAAAAAATTGGGTGCTCTTTAAAAAAGCTTGTAGGCATGCAAAATTAACTAAATACCTCCACATGTCAATATTTTTGCACCTCCATAGTTGAATCTTACCTTAGTGAAAATTATCCCATAAATACATAGATCTTGCACCAAATGTAACCCTTTTCGTGCCTTTGTGTTTTGAATTTTCTTTAATAAAAATGCTTGTGGGGATGCAAAAACCAATAAAAATGCAAAGGATGGTGGGAGTGAGGATTAAAACTGGACTTGGAATTTTAAACCAAAAGTTGAAAAACCCAAAAAGAGTCTAAAAATCTAAAGAAGGAAGAAGTCAGGATTGGGAAAATGAAATGGACTTGGACCTTTAGACCAAAGGTCCACAAATCCAAATGAAACTCAAAAGTTTGAAAGAACATAGGAAGAAATAAGGTAGAAGTTGGGATTGGAGATCTTGAATAGATTCAAAACTTTGAATAAAAGGTTCAAATGTTTGAAAGAAACCCAAAGTCCTAAAATAAAAGAATTAGAACTAGAAAATGAAAATGGACACTTGGAAAAAGTGTGCAAACGTTTGATCTAGTCTCAAAAGTCTGAAGGAACCAAAGAAGAAAGTGGGAACTTAAGAAATTTTTTTTTGGAATTGATCCAAAAATCCATCTAGGACTCGAAGTTTCCAATGGGAAAGATTTAAAGAAAGAAGAAATTGGGGAAGTGGGATGGATTTAGACATGAGTTTGAATTTTTGATTGAGATCTAAAGCTCTTAAAGGTATGAAAGGAAAAAAAAAAGGGAAAATTGGGAAGAACAAAAACATTTGGAAATGGTCGAAATTCCCATTTAGGGCTCAAAACTTTGAAGGGACTTTGAGAAGAAAAAAGAAGGAAGAAAATCCATCCTTTGAACATTTTACAAAAATAGGGTTTTGAGTGTAGATTAGCAAGGGGTAATGCAAAAATTAGAGGCCTTTCTTATTTATTATAATCCATATAGGATCTCTTAAATTAGTTAATAACTAATCCAGGTTAGGCAAGAAAAGAGGGGTTGTCATAAAGTGACAACAATTTGGTGACTTTTGTGGGATGATTGCATGATATTCATGGAATCCAAGGGCCTTATTGGTCCATTGGGCATAGAGGACCATAAGGGAAAACTTCAAAATAGATTTCCTTAGACAAAAAAAACTTGTGCAAGATGCACTTGGAGGAAAACAAAAGGAAGCTAAGAACATAGATTAACTTAAGGAGAATGCAGGGTGTGTAAATACACTTCTTGGAAAGAAAATACAACAAACAAGAGCATGACTCTAAAAATAGAAACTACAAAAAAAATCCTCTATCAAAAATCAACCTTTTGAAAGATTTGATCTCTCTCCAACCATAGTTGCATTCTTCACCCAGCTACAACCATTGAATAAAAATACTTGTGTGTAAGGAGTTGCACACACTATCTGCATGGTGTAGGATCACCTTATTATAAACCTTATTACTGTAGGGGGGCCATATAGCACAAGTGTCTTATTAATCTGACATTGGTTCCTCAGGAGAACATACAACAAGGGTGAAGCTTTTAGGGGAGAAGTCAATATTTAGGAGCAAATTCCTTGTAAAGGAAAAATAAACCTCCTTACACAAGGGTAAGCCACTTCCATAACCATTGACCTCCTCAGATATATGGTTCTCACAAACTTCCCCCTCAAGGGATGATGTTATGATATCCAAGCTTGAACAAAATACCTCAAAATCATCACAAAAGAGGTCCTCCTCAATCTCTTATTTATTTTTATGTATAAGAGGGTTGATTTTGACTTCATAACAATCTTCCTTCCTAATTTGGTCGCTGACTGCAACAACTCTAGGATTATGGCCTAAATTGTCCATTATGTCTCCTAGGTCTCCTTGAGTTTTCAGAGGCTAGGGATAGGAACATTCTCCTCATGAATGCAGTAAATGCCAAGACTAAACTCCTCTACCTTAGTGAGTGGATAAAATTGAAATACATTTCCCCAATCATATGAAAACCAATCAGGTACCCCTCCCAAAAGAGTAGTAGGTTCATGAAAAAACACTCATCCTCTTGGTCATGCATTAATTTGCAATTCATATGTATGGAGCTAGGATTATAAGGATTAATGTTATCTTTTGAAATGGGATTAGCTTTGATGATCACTTTGGTAACATACCTAGTCTTGAATAACATATGGGACCAATTATAAGATAGGTACCCACCTATCTTAGCAATGAATTCTTTGGACAAGCATATGGAAAATAAAGAAGGGAGGTCTATGACTGAAATATCTTGCAACATATTGCAACCAAGACATGCGTGTAGGATCAAAATTAGGTCTTTAATCACCCCCATTGTCTTAATAGTAGTGCCATCCAATTTCACAACTCCTTTTGTCATAGGCTCATACTTGATGTCAATCATATCAACTATCTTTTTGGGCATACTAGAGCTGCTAGCCCTTGAATCTATCATACAGTTATGCAATATATGATTTCCAATAATTAAGGATAAATAGGAGGGAGGTGGATTACGGATTTTACTTGAATTCCCTTCTTCTTTAGGTTGCACTAGGATGATTGGTGGAGTAGATAGATCCTTATTTGGCACATCTTTTGGTTGCTTGAATTCTCCCAAGGCTTGTTGCAATAGATCCCTTTGAGATGGGATAGAAAAATCCTCCCACATATTGACATTAAGGTTAACTTTCTTCATTTGGTCAACTTTATTGAAAGGAGGTTGACTAACCTTAGATGAAACCTTTGAGGCTGTAAGATCTAGTTTGTATGATTGAATGACCTAAGGTTGTTCTAATGTATTATTAATCCTACTTGTAGGTTGATTTGATTGTAGGATAATTATCTTACATGTTTTTCTAGTAGCTGCATCTTACTTGGATAGTTGTGGAAGATGTATGACCCTCCATTGCTCTTTTCCTTGACCTTGTAATCTGAGTTATTGCATCAAAATTCAACTAATTTACACCACATAAATCCTCTTGATTCCAATTGACCAATGTGTCCAATCTCATTGCATATGTTCTTTCCTATTAGCAATTTCCTAGTTTACATTAAATTTCTATCCTAAAGTTGAGGTTTCATTATGAACCACTAGGGTTTGTACAAACTCTCCATTTTGATAAGAATTTTGATTATGGGGCTGATTCCATGGGTAGCACCATTCATGCTCTTGATCTAGATTGTTCTAAACTAGAACCATGGCCTTTGAAGTGTTAGTAATCACTGGATTTACACTATTCAAGGTTTTGGCATATTCCATTGATTTTTCCCTTGATATGGTTGCTTATTCTATTGATAATTTGATTTCAGTGCTAATAAGGTCTATTTTTTTTATTTTTTCTCCTTTCTACCACTAGCTCATTATTCAAACTCTAAATTAAGGTTTACAATTCATCTAGAGGTACATCATGAGTAGATGGTTGATTTGTAGAGGCCACTAGAATAGGATACAATGTGGGACTATAACCTGGAAGAAGTTCTGGAAATAGAGGCATTGGTGGCCTTGGATCCATTTTCTTAGCTTGTATTAAGTAGTTTTCTATCCTAATGACAGTCATATGCATTTGGAAAGGCTACCCCACCCATAGGTTGAATCATAACAAATATATCATTGTTAAGAGCTCTTAGATAGTATAGGAATATATAGTTGGAAGAAGGTTTTTCCAAGGAAAGGATTCTATCCCAAGTCTTCTAAAATTTGTAGTTAAAATCTCCCATGAATTCATGTGGTGCTCTCTTAATTGTGGTCAGTTTCTCTACCAGAGACAAATAATCACTCTTGTCTTCAAAGTGTTTACATAGTTTCTAACCTAACTCATCCCAGTTATGAATGGAGTTATGTTGCAGAACCCTACACCACTGCAATTCTTTTCCTTTGAAGGAGGTGGCTAAGAGTCTAACAACTACATTATCTTTTGTAACATTATGCACAAAACATATATTTTCCACATCAAGAATGTGTTTCGCTAGAGTAGTAGATGTTTCACCAATGAAATGGGGAATACTCTTTAAGGAATTAATATGTATTTCATCTCTTTGGGATAATACTAGACTACTACTACCATTGAAGGAAACAAAACCTTGATTACTTGGGATAGCCATATGGAATAATGATCTGGTTATTTGAGTAGAAAGTGTCCTATTTTGAAGCAATATACCAAAAAGAGGTGTAGACTAAGCTCTAGGAGATGGATTTACAATACCTCTACTTCTCCTTACCAGTGATAAGGAATGCTTATTTATTATTCTAGATGTAGAAATTTATAGCTCATTATAATGGAAAATTCCTCTAGAATATACTCTTGTTTGAATCCTTTGCATGAATTTGTAGGTCTGATCTAGAACTAAGAGTTTTGAGTTGCAACATGATCAACCAAACTAATTGCATAGTCTCTTACTTGACTATAGAGTCTCTAGGTACTTTGGTGAATGTCTCTTCAAGGCTGAAAGTATTGAGAGAAACATAACCTTGTCAAAAAAATGAGATAAAGTTCATAGAATAGTCCCATAGGGTATGATAAAAGTGTTGTCACATGAAATTGTACCTTTCTAAACATAGGCTCAACATTCCAATGAAACAATGGAAATGAATTCAAGGTGTGGGACCTTTCAAGTTGAGGTCAAATCTCTAGAGAAGGCCAGCTTTATCTTTTGATCCAAGTGCAGATGTGTTGGTCCAACCCAACACATATAATCCTACCACTATCCTACTCTAACAAATCATAGGGGGAAAGGGAGATAAACAATGCATAGAAGGGAAAAGGGGAGGTGATACACCAAGATATTAATATTTCTTCCTCTTGTGGTTACACAAAGTATCAACAAAAACACTAATTATTTTTACAAAGTTCTTTGTTTTGCTAGTTTTACAGGAGGGAATGAAGGCTAGGGTCTAAAAGATCCTAAAAGGGGTGTAGATTACCCACAATTAACACTTAGAACATATTAGCACACTCATATAACTTGTTAAAAATGATAAAAATCCATGCATGCATAGAGGTATCAAATATTGTACACAAGACACAAGCATAAAGAAGAGGTAAAAATAGCAATTTAATTAATTTACAAAAGTATGAAATCCAATTTTATAGTTGCAAAATGAAAAATTTGCATATGTTTTCTAGAGAGAATCTTAGGAGGAGCCCAAGGAAGAACCCTTCAAATGAATACAATAGTTTTCTTTAAAGTTCAAGCATAAATGAAGATAGTTTGCAATCAAACCATACCTTAGGGTTAGTAGCCAGTAGGTAATATGATCAAATTGGATGCAAATGGTTGGCTCCTCAAATTATACACCAAAATTCAGCTAAAATGACCTCGATGTGACCGCCATGCCTCTGCATTGATGAGCTCTATAACTGTAAAATGGAAACACCAAAAAATCCTTCATGAAATTTGGTCTTGAACCACCCTTAGGAAGAGGTGGTATACCTGAAACATGCAAAGGACCATGGTTACCAGCTTTGCATTGAATATGGCATGGAAATCCACATGAAAATTGCTATGTAACTTGAGATATTAGACTTGGTAGGTGGAGCATAATTGCAACCTCCTCACAAATATCATGCCATGTGTCTCCATGTTATGCTTTTGAAACTAAAAATTGGCACCCTTTGAAAAGCTTGCATACTCATGGAAACATGCTTGACAGGTGTCAAGCTATTTGCACTTCTACACATGAAATTAGGAGTTCTTTAAAAGATTTGTGGGTGAGTAGAAACAATGAGATACTACCACACGTCATCATCCTACACTTCCATGATAAGAAAAGAGACTTTCCTTAGAATTCCACTAGCTTTTGGAATTCATGACATGTGTCACCCTCTTGTGTTTCTACAAAAAATTTGGGTGCTCTTCGAAAATCCTATCGATGGACATGATTAACCAGATACCTCCACGTGTTGATATTTCCACACCTTTGTAGTTGAATCTTGCCTTAGTGAAAATTATCCCATAGATATGTGGAGCTTGCACCAAACGTCACCCTTTTGTGCCTCTATGCTTTGAATTTTCTTTAATAAAAAATATTACTAGATATGGAAACCAATCAAAATAAAAGGGATGGGGGGAGCAGTGATTGAAATTGAACTTGGACATTTGGACCAAAAGTCCAAAAATTAAAAAAAAAATCTAAAACTTTAAAGAAGGAAGAAGCTGAGATCAAGAAACTGAAACAAACTTGTACCTTTAGACCAAAGGTCCAAAATTCCAAATTAAACTCTAAAGTATGTAAGAATGAACTTGGAAGAAATAGTGGTGGAAGTAAGGATTAGAGATCTTGAATGGATTTAGACCTTTGAACATTATAATCCACACATAAAACTTTGGAGATCACTTTCCCTCCATTTCAAATTGAGCATTATTTAATCATTAGGGAAAGATGATAATCAATGTTAAAATGTTACTTCATAGACTAGGGAAATTTTAGGTATCTACACCCATAAATGACTTGACCACCATTATAACCCACAAAAGCTATGGAGGCAAACAAACACAACAAGAAACCTTAAGGGTTGACCTAGCTTTAACATAACTCAAACTCCTACCAAAACAAACTTCCCTCCAAATCTCACACAACTTGGCTTTGAAAAAGTCAAAGGAATTTAAGATCTTAGCACGTAAGACTCCTTTTAAAGGTAGAAGGAATCTCTTACTAACCTTATACAATGAATATAAGACACCTTATGAAAAGTATTCTTTGAATACTTTTCAATATTCTTATGACCTAAGACTTGGACCAAGACCCTCAACCTTTTAAGAGAATCATGTTATTTTATCTATTTAGGTCCAAAGGGGAAAATATGCTAACAATAAGACCTATGGAAAAAATGAGGTGCCCATTATAATTCATTATCCCACCCAAACATGTTGGAACTGTTAGTTTGGTCCACAAGCTATGTAAAAAATAACATGTCTATTTATAACTTTGCATTGCTCTCAAATGATGTATTTTACAAGAATGCATCCATTGTGGGCATGGTCAAATGGTTTATATTTGGAAAAAAATGAGATAGGCCATTGTAGATGAGCCTAAAATCCACCCATAGGCACAAAAGAGACATTCCTAGGTGCAATAATTTTGGAGAATCATTGTGTCAAAGTTTGGAAATTTTTCTCCTAGGTCTCTTAAGAGACTCTCTCATTCAAATGTATCTTGGAAGGATTGATAGAACTACAGAAAAAATGAGGCCTCCAATAACATTCACTAGCCTACCCTAATGTGTTGGCACTATTGGTTTGGTCCCATGAGGTGTGGAAGAAATAATATGGTTATTGGCAACTTTATGTTGCTCTTAAATGAGGCATTTTGTAGGAATACATTCATTATGGGCATAGTCAAATGGTCTATCTTTGACAAAAAATGGGATAGCATATTATAGATGGGTCTAACATCCAACAATAGGAACAAACAAAACATTCCTAGGTGCCATATATTTTGAGAACTGTTGTGTCAAATTTTGACAACTTTTTGCTCTTAGGTCTCTTAAGAGACTCTCTTGATCCAATGTAGCTCAATATATTGAAGATGGGTTTGAAATGCACCTATATAGGAACAAAAGAGGCATTCCTTGGTGCCATAATTTTTTAGAATAATTTTGTCAAACTTTGGAAAGTTTTTGCTCTTAGGTCTCTTAAGAGATTCTCTGAGTCTAATGTATCTTGGAAGTATTGAGAGAACTACAAAAAAAGTGAGGCTTCCAATAACATTCACTAGCCTACACCTAATATTTTGGCACTATTGGTTTGGTCCCACGAGGTGTGGAAGAAACAATATGGCTATTGGCAACTTTATGTTGCTCTTAAATGAGGCATTTTGTAAGAATACATTCATTATAGACATGTTCAAATGGTCTGTATTTAACAAGAATGAGATAGAATATTATAGATGGGCCTAACATCTACCTATAGGCATCACGATACATTCTTGGGTGCCATAGATTTTGAGAACCGTTGTGTCAAATTTTGAAAACTTTTTGCTCTTAAGTTTCTTAAGAATGTCTCAATCCAATGTATCTCGAAACCATTGAAAGACCTATGGAAGAAAATGAGGCCTTTAATAGCATTCACTATTCCACCCTAAAGTGTTGGAATTATTATTTTGTCCCACAAGGTGTGGAAGAAACAACATGGCTATTGGTAACTTTACATTGTTTTGAAATGAGACATTTTGTAAGAATGCATTTATTGTTGGCATAGTCAAATGGTTTGTAGTTGAAAAAAATGAGATAGGATATTGTAAATGGGCTTGACATCCACCTATAGGGGCAAATAAAAAATTCCTAGGTGCCAAAAATTATGAGAATCACTATGTCAAAGATTCAAAACCTTTTTCTTATAAGTCTCTTAAGAAACTCTCTCAATAAAATATAGACTAGAAGGATTGAGAGACCTAGGGAATGAAACAAGGCTTACAATATAATTCACTAACCTACCCTAACATGTTGGAACTGTTAGTTTGGACGAATGATATTTGAAAGAAAAAATATGGATTCTAGAAACTTAAAATGTGGCATTTTGTGCCATGAGCATTAATTTCTTCACCTCGTGGGGCCTAATTGATTGTGCCAAGATGTTGGAGTAGAGTGGTGAATTATAGAGGAGGCCTTTTTGTACTTTTAAATGTTGTAATCATTTTGGACTACAAGCTTTTGAGAAAGTACTTTAAGAGACTTAAGAGTGAAAATGTGTCAAAATTTGATGGACTAGCTCTTAGAGTCCATGACACTTGTGAGTGTTATATTTATACCTATAGCTACATGTGGCTTCCCTCCACAATAAGATCTCTTAATTTTTGTCAACTCAAAATAGTTTTATCATGCTAACAATGGATGCATTCTTTCAAAATTCTTTAGTGGCATTCAACATAACCTTTCCAAGAGCCATTTTTTTTTTCTTCACCTCATGGGACTAAATTGACTATGTCAAAACATCAAGATGTTTGGGTGAATTCTATAGGAGGTATCATTTCATACCCTAAGTGTCCTAATCATTTTAGAGTATAAGCTTTCAAAAAAGACTCTTAAAATACTGAAGAGCAAAAAGTGCTTAACTTGACAAAGTAGTTCTTAGAGTTCATGAAACATAAAAATGCTCTTTTTGGAATTAAAACTGCATGTGGGGGTCTATTGGTGGTCTGAGTTGTAGGATCCAAATCCACAAGGCATGTTAATCTCTCAAGTGCCAAGGGTCTCAAAATTGGGAAGATCACCACAAACTTGTCCTTAGGTTGGGGACTAAGGACCAATGGTTGAGGTGGGTAAGACCTCCTTCACTTGAAGATTTGCAAGACCAAGGGGAGTTTCCTTGAGGTGCTAGATGATATAAATATTGAATACTCCCTTAAAACATACCCATTGCACAGTGTATCCCAATACTAGTGTTGCAAATATACCTATGTGCTAGTTTGGACATGTAAGGCTTAACACCCTAATAACATATAACTTGCCATATATTTATCAATGAATGTGTTTAATGATAACCCCTTTTAGCTGCTACATACATTCAAACATGGTAGTAGAAGATACAAACTAATAATATTATAGTTGTTGAAATTGATTAATTTTTTGAGTGTATTGAGGATGGGGGGAGAGAAAACTAGTAAGAAACTAGTGTCTTAATCCAATTGGGTGACAAATTCTTTGGTTTTAATCAAATATGCAACAACAAAAAACAAAGGTAATGAATTAATCAATACACCACATAAGACTAAATATTTCACAATGCACATGCAAGTTGGGCTCTATTCATTCATTAAATAAAATCATAGATGGTTGCAAAATATTAAGCTGGTCTACTTAGTAATCCATGAATATGCTCACACATTTATTTTATTATGTTGAGAAGTTATCTTGCAAAGGCTTTATAAGGATTTTATAGGCATCTAGTTAAAAAACCAAACAACATACATCAAAAATGAATACCATACATATGTAGACACCTAACAAAGATTGAATTTGAATTTAACCACTTCATCCTCAATGTTTTCTAAATGCTATTACAAACCTAAGACCAACCCAAATCGTTATAATATAATAATCAAACTACTCAAGAACGGAATATGAAACCTTAAGGCTTCCACTATATATCTCTCTTCTATTGGTTTTGTAACTACTCTTCTTCCATAATTCTAGATATTTTTTAATCCTCTCCTTTTCAAAATGTCAGCCAAGGTAGAGAAACCCACGATGAGATGGTGTATAGAATGCCAAAAATCCATACTGCATAAAAAACCAACACCCGCACAATAGGCCTCATCTAAAATATAATTCCGCTACCTAGAAGCATGTATAAATCACTCGTCGAATGCCCACTTTATATGCACATTGATGATTCCTCGATTTGAGTGTTATATTGAGTGAAACCATCTATCCATTCTGACCTTTTGCAAGAAAATGACCTCCATTGGGTCATGCGGAAAATAACCTCTATCGAGTCATTCGAGAAAATCATTTCCAAGTGGATATGCATATATCGGGCCTTTATCGAGTTTAATTGCGCCATCATTACCTTTACCTTCGTTTATTTCCTTTATGCCTTAGCATTTTTTGGAAACCATTACTTGACCTTTTTTAGGATTTGGAGGCTCATCATGAACATGTGAAACATCTATGGTCTTCTAGCCGACATCTTCTTCTCTTTTTTACTTTTACCTTTTGAGGTAAATTGGACCCCTATGGGATGCAAGGCATTAACCTTGATTTGGGTGTAGTAGAAGAATCTATCCTTATGGGAGATCCTATCAACATCAAGAAGAGAAAAACTAGTTTGATATGACTCCGACAAAAGTTTAGATCCTTGTTAGATACATCCAAATGTTTTCACTATCCTTAAAAACACACTTATGTGGGATACAAGCTTCTATTTGGTCACATGGGAAGTCGACATCCATCAAGAATTATGAGAATTCAATTGACAACTAAACTTAGACTACTAAGAAAACAATTAGTTCACTTGGAGTTATCTGCAAGACATTCTTTTCCTTTAAATTTTTGGATTCCAACATATTGATACAGGTTGGAAAGCTCCATTAGGTCCATGTGGGTTGGGGACTTGCTATTGAACTACACAAACTAGCTTCAAAATGGTTCACTTAGAAATTTATGCATGACACATTTGTTAATCACATCAAAACCTTTTGTGGAGATTTGACCCATAAGTGAAACTATAGAACAACGACCTCCATCTGACCAATGTGGGACATTAAACTCCATCGAATCCTTGTGGAAAGTCTATTGCTATCAGGGTCCACATGAACTTGGTTGACATTTGAATTGCACCTATTGAATAATGAGTCAATTGACAATATTGGACCAATTCACTCACCCTCTTCCACAAAACTATCCCTATCTTAGCTCGGTTTAGCATTTTGTGGATACCTGAGGTCCTAATGAACTTTGTAGATGATCTAATTCAAAATGAACCATGTGGACTTGGAACCAAGATTTGAACTTCCTCCTAAGTTCTTTGTGGAAAACTTACCTGCTATTGAGCTACACCCTTTGAATTTGGGCCAGTTTAGTTACACTTTTCTTACAAAAGGCCAGTGGTAGACCAAAACCCTGCAAGAGGATAACTTAGTCAATTTTTACTCAATTTTCCCCAAATTTGAATTTGGGATCCATTTGGATGATCTTCAAGGTGGAAGACTCAAAAATACTCCACACTTAGTCAATTTTAGGATTTTTAATTTGGGTATTTTGGACTAAAGGAAGGAATGACTATAATGACAAAAGGAAAACCATAAACATGAAAAGCCCATGCAAAGTTTCTCAAATTAGTTATAAATGATGGGAAATAAAATGGAGGAAAAAAGAAGGAAAAGAGTAAACCACCAAAGTAGAACAAGGAAAAACAAGACACAATAAAATGGGGTGCCAACAGGGTTCCTCAATAATAACATCTCTCAATTTTTTCAACTCAAAACCATTTCATTATTGCCAACAATGGATATATTCTTGCAAAATACATCAATGACATCTAGCATAATGGTGCCATGAGCCATATTTTATATTCTTCACCTCATGAGGATGAAAAAATTATGCCAACACATCAGGATGGTTGGGTGAATGCTAGAAAATATATCATTTCATATCCCAAGTGTCTTAATCATTTCATAATATATAGGCTTTAGATATTTAAGTCTCTGAAGAGACCTAAGAGAAAACAATGCCAAAATTTAATGGAGCATTTCTTAGAGCCTATGAAACCTATGAGTTTTCTATTTAGACCTACAACTACATGTGGTTCCTCCACAATAACCACTCTTAGTTTTTGTCAACTCAAAACCATTTCACCATGCCAACATTGGATGCATTATTGCAAAATGCATTAGTAACATTTAGTGTAATGATTCCAAGAGCCATATTTTTTGTTCTTCATCTCATGGGATTGAACCAACTATACCAACACATTGGGGTGGCTGGGTGAATGCTAGAGAAGGTCTCATTTAGTACCCCAAATTTCCTATTTTTTTGGACTACAAGATTTTTGCAAAGACTCTTAAGAGACCTAAGAGTAAATAAGTGCCAAAATTTGACAGAGTAGTTCTTAGAGTTTGTGGCACCTATGAATTTTTTTAGACTTACAACTACATGTGGGGTCTCCCCACAATAACATCTCTTAATTTTTTCCAACTTAAAACTATTTCACCATGCCAACAATAGATGAATTCTTACAAAATACATCAATTACATTTTTTGTAATGGTATCATGAGCCATATTTTTTGTTCTTCACCTTGTGGGACAAAATTGATTATGATAACATAGATAATTATGGGTTTCAATGGACATATTAAAAATAATCACTTGTATTCCTTCAAGCAACCACACTAAAACTTGAATTAGACTTCTTTAAGGTTTACAAGATGACCTAATTGACTTTGAAACAATGCATCACCAATATATTTTAAAAAAAAATCTTATCAAAAACACCTCCTAAATTATGTTTTAGTATGTTATTTCATATCCCACTCAACATACATAAATTCTAGCTAAGAACACATCACACAAGTATGAAAACATGAAAATAAATCAAAGAAATAGCAAGACAATGGCTCAACCACTGTTATTGAATCAACCATTATTAATAATATTTGAAACCCTTATGTATCTCCTTTAAGGGTAGGTTAACCACCAATTGATGACATGCAAAGGGTATAAGGTGGTTTCAAAAGTTATAATATGAAAATATAATGAAAAAATGGTAAGACTATTATATGAACTATGACAATCTCTCTTGCCTCAAATTCAAAATGATTACCATGTGAATCTTGATAGTGTCATCTCAAGAGATGGTAGTGATGTATGATGTTAACTTAATACCCTAATAAGACCAAAAAGTTGAGACTTGAGATTGCAACATTAAAATATAGTCCTAACTAGACTATGGTAGCCTTTCACTATGATAAAATAGTCAAAAAGGATTGGGACAACCATTTGTCTTTTCTAACTTTATTAACAATATAATTCAAATGTTCATTCCACATCAGTCCCTAGATTTCCTGACCTAGACCTATGATTAACTACGTCCTTTTGCTAATTTATGAATTAAGAAAAATTATCTAAGACCCTTGTAACATCATTTGGGGATGACAATCCTTCTAAGACAACATGGTGACATTTTGTGTATAAATTTTTACCCTCAAACAATGATATTTTAACACATCCTAGGGTTTTATGGTCTTCATATAACCATGTGAATGAACCCTATGGTTTAAGATACAAGTGGCATATTGCAAAACATGAAAATAATCCTATTACATTTGCACAATCATAATGACTATGGAATTCCCTCAACTATTGATATTTATCTCAACCTTATAAACATGTTTGACATGATTATGGTGACTTTAATGAAGATGCAATTTTATTGAAGATGTAATACATAGAAAGGGTGAAATACAAAAAATAGAGGTGTATTGAAAATGCTTCAAGAGAAGGAAAATACTGGTACACAATAACATGATTGTCCTATTTTTATGTCAATCCTCTACTTAGAAATGAGGTAATAAGCATGAAAAATGGGGTATAACAATAATTCTAGGTGCTTAAAATAGCTAACACCAACATTGAAATTACATCGACATGTGCAAAGTTCTCATGAGGTATTGAGAATGAAAATAGGCTATAAAAAATTTCTACAAGTTGTGATGAATTTAACATAGGAAAAATCAACCTTCCATAATAGAAATTTACCTTTTATAACATCATTTACCTTTAAAAAATTTGGCAACCATGCATAGGCATGTGTGTGAAATATTTTGGGCACATTAATTAAGCCAAAATAACTATTTTAAAGTCAAACTATTCAAAAGACCAACTGTCATAAGACCTAGATTAAATAGGTTAACGAAGGCTAATCTACTAGAAAGATCAAACTTAGCTAATTAATTAAGAAAACTAGACTAAAATGACAAACAAAAATAATGTGATATAACAAAAAAACATACCTCCTACTTTTTCTATGTTAATAATCTAATGAATTATTTTTTTTAATGAATCAATTTAAAACATCTAATACATCTTTGTTTTAAGATAAAGCTGGGTCTTTTATCTTATAAAACAATATCTTCATAACATAAAGCTGAATGTTTTATCTTGTGATTTAATTAATTTGGGTTGGATATTTACGAGGGATGATATCTTTTCTTTTATGTGAGGAGATTGAGTGGCCCAATCTATAAATGCCAAGTCAAAGCGTCAGATTTTTGTTTTACTTTATTCATTGTCTAAGATTTTGTTGTAGAGACGACACGCCATCGCCAATCCAAGCGTGAATAATAACTTTCGTAGGCGTGGAAATCAGTCCAAACAAATTTCTTAAGCCAGTTAGATGCAAATTCGAAATCATAAATAGATCTCCCAGCAGTTCTTCTCTTCAGTCTTGCACAAGTAAACCCCTTCAACCTTTGCTCATTGAATTCTCTGCGCGTTGCACAAATGGTGTTATCTACGCTTGCAAATGAATCCGATCAGGCAATAAATTCCTCCATGTTTGCTTAACGTTACACGCAGACGGCCATGCCAAGGTATGCCGCTTAATCTATTTGCTTCACTAATTCATGTGTTGCAGAATGCCAGTGATCTGTAGTTTGTTGGGTTGTTACAAATTGTTTGAAATCTGGAGTTTTGTAATGTACCATTTTTGTTTTGAAATGCTTTTTACAGCAGATAGATAGGCCTGTAAATAACGGAACTAGTTTAAGATCTTGTGGATGTATGCAGAATGAGCCATTTTTTTTTCCCTCTGTGTTGTAGGTTCCGATTGCCTGAAAGATCTATCCCTAAAGATGCGGCATACCAGATCATCAACGATGAGTTGATGTTGGATGGGAATCCAAGGCTGAATCTGGCCTCATTTGTCACTACCTGGATGGAACCTGAGTGCGATAAACTCATCATGGCTTCCGTTAACAAGAATTATGTTGATATGGACGAATACCCCGTTACTACAGAGTTGCAGGTTTGTGGATTTGAACCGGTGACCTTTTATAACATCCTACTGCTATTTTTTTTTCTAAATTACAAGTCGATTCTCAGACATTGACATGAAGTTTTAAATTCTCGTTCTGAATCAAATGCCAATTATTCTGTATCAGATAAACATGATCTGAACACTTATTTAGAACAGTTGCTGATGGATTCATTAATTTCTTTTATTTTAGGGTTTAATATTAGGATATTTGTGAAAATGCAACAGAATCGGTGTGTGAATATGATTGCTGCACTGTTTAATGCCCCACTCGGAGAGGAAGAACAGGCAGTTGGAGTTGCAACAGTGGGGTCCTCAGAGGCCATTATGCTTGCAGGTCTTGCTTTTAAGCGGAAATGGCAGAACAAACGCAAGCAGCAGGGAAAGCCCTTTGATAAGCCCAACATTGTTACTGGCTCCAATGTCCAGCTAAAATGAATAAATAGGTAGATCAGCCCTTAAATTTCATGGCATTTCTCCGCAGGGGAAAGCTCTTGGTGAGGTGCAGGACGGTGACGAGGTGTCTGTTGTGTCTCCATAGCCTGGTTAAGAGCATTGTTGCCTTTGCAGTCCAGGATCAGTCCAGTATCTTTAGGACTGCCTAGGAGTTCTCTGATCCTGCTCCTTAAAGATCATATTCCACTATCTATTATCATAATTAATACTTGATCTGTTTTGATAGGTTTGCTGGGAGAAATTTGCAAGGTATTTTGAAGTGGAGCTCAAAGAAGTTAAGCTGAAGGAGGATTATTATGTGATGGATCCTCAAAAGGCTGTGGAGATGGTGGATGAGAACACCATTTGTGTATGTGCAATTCTCGGGTCCACATACAACGGAGAGTTTGAAGATGTGGAGCGCCTCAATCATCTTCTGCTGGAGAAAAACAATAAAACCGGGTGAGAATCTGTTTTCTGATCCGACTTTAATGGAGTTATTTTCTTTCATTCCAGGGAATTGTCCAGTTTTGTAACAGCAGTAAAGTAACGGTTTAAAGCAGTAGGCCGTAAACGGCAATTTTGTTTGAATTTAAGTGGGATGCCGAGCGCCGCAAATAATGGATACTGTAGTTTCTAGATTAGGTTAGGAATTTTGACACTTTCCGAAATATCAATTTTCATCCCACACGATCTTGAATGAAACTTAATTTAAGGACTAAAATGCAAATACGGTCATACGGCCATCAAATTTAAGAATTAGAAACATGTCCATTCTCCGCGTATTATTTTAACGGAAATGTCACCGTCAAATCTCATTTGGTACTCTTTGCAAAACAGAGTGGGTCATTTGTTCAGGTCCAGCTGTCCAGGAAAGTCTAGAAGGAAATGATAAATCGATTCAATTAAATTAAGATTAAAATTAATTAAGAAAAAGGTTATAAATTAACTAATGAGTAAGAGTTGATTAGGTGAAATTGATAAAGGGATTTGTGGAAAATGGAATGATGTGATGGGATTTAATTATTGTGATCATTCTATGTGTAGAATTTTTAACTTTCATTTGGCTTTCCAACTCTTAAATCCTTCCTATCCGTAACCCTTGATTTTTAAGTGGAACCCACGTATATAAACAACCTTTCATTGTCACAACACCTTTGATGAGTAATACATCCAATGTGTACTAGTTTTGCCAGCGCTTCTTTTTCTACTTTTTAGTATGGACTGCTACGTGTTGGTGGGAAGTCATTTTGTAATATCTTTCCTGCAAAGGCTAAATAAGTAGTGTGTGGACTATTACAGAACTTTGATGTGGGATGTATTTTCAATTTATTTTATTAATAAATACAAAAGTTAAAGATTATATTGATATAGAAAATGGATTTTGAAAATTGCAAGAAGGGATAAGATGTACGTGCCATTTTATTGTTGGGTGGTTTGTTAGAGATATAAGATAATTATGTTGTCTAATTTGAAATTAGGATTATGTGTTTATTAGAGTTTTATTAGAAATTGAATCATCTCTTTTTTATCATTTTATACATATTGGTGCATTTTGGTATTAATGCATTGTGTTGGAACTTATTTAAATTTTAGATAGTTGATATCCTATATATATTTTTGACACATTTTATTAATCTATTAACATCTCAATACTTGCAAGCCCAATAATAACAAAAATTTGGTGCCCAACGTGCATATAAGACACTTCCTTAGTTGGATTCGTAGGTTGTCTCAATCAAAATAATATAGGCTATGTTTTAGGATTATTCCTTGAGGTATTGTGGGTTCTTATTGCAATAGAGGGAGGTGGCGAATGCAACAACGAAGGAAGCCTACAAAAATTAGAAGAGAGATCTAGTTTTATAATAATGGTAAGTGTGTCAAAGGTGTTAGGTGAGATGAGTTGCTTTCCATTTTAGTTTCACCACATAAATCACTAGATCTAATTTGATAATTGATAGTGAATTACACTTTAAATTTCATCACAAAATAGATGTTTGAATAGAAAATAATAAGATAAACACTAAAAATAAAGATAGATCAAATATTTTAATATGTAAAAAAATATATCCATATACATATGAAATAATTCACTCTTAAAAATCAAAATAATGCAACTAATATTTATTAAAAATGAAAGTTAAAATAAATAAAAAACTAAAGAAAAAGTATCAAATACATGCACTTTTCTTGCACTTTACGTCTTTATATTGAGACTGATGTTAAGGATGATGTAACTTTGGTGCACACAAATAATAGTTAATGTTATTGATTGCTATGTAATTCTATTTATATTAATATATTGTATTGAATGGATACAATAATTTAGATAAGAGAAAGTTAAATATTATAATATAAAGGATGTAATGAGTAAAGTGAGAAATCATATGATTGGGAGTGGTGGAGAATTGGTTTATTGGGAAAATAATATAAAAATGCTAATTGAGTGTTGACATAAAGATTTTATGTGGTATTTGTGTGGGTGCAGATGGGACACTCCTATACACGTAGATGCAGCAAGTGGTGGTTTTATTGCACCATTTTTATATCCAGATTTACAATGGGACTTTCGCTTACCTTTGGTAAGAAGCATAAATGTGAGTGGTCACAAATATGGGCTTGTATATGCTGGTGTGGGATGGGTTGTTTGGCGAAGCAAACAAGATATGCCCGATGAACTTATTTTCCATATCAACTATTTGGGAGCTGATCAACCCACCTTTACTCTCAACTTCTCCAAAGGTAACTTCAATATATTTATTTATTTTTTATGCATTCAGAGAAGGTTGACATGTGGACAATGGCATTTTACTATGACATGGTGAGTACAACATATTGGAAGCATTGTTTCTATAAATCTCACTCACTTTTGTTTAATCAGTGATGTAGTTCAAGAAAAATCAAATTACTATAAACAGTCAACACTGTTCAATTGATCTGTTGGGAATTTTAAAATTTCTTTTTATTTGTTATTTACATGTTTGGTTCGTGCTTGTTATTTACATGTTTGATTCATACTTGCTATTCATATGTTTGATTCGTATTTGTTATTCATATGTTTGATTTGTGATGTTGGCGGAGCTTAAAAAACACATTCTAAGCTTTGATTTATTTAGACGACATATATGAAATCACACTAGCTTCTTCAATAGAATCCACCTATTAATATGATTTAAGATGGAACTATCTAAACAAATCAAAACTTAAAATATATTATTTTATGCTAACTAAACTTCTTTTACAAATTAACAGGTGCAAGCCAGATCATTGCACAGTACTACCAACTCATTCGCCTGGGATTCAAGGTTTAAACCCTTAAAAACCCTTCAAATCTATGTTTTAAAGAAAAACTTAAATTACCAGCAATGGGTCACCACATACATTAACTAATTTACACTGGTGTCTTCAATGTTAGTCACCCATTCAGGCCAAGCTAAATCTAATACAAAGTTTTAATGCCAGGGATACAAGATGATAATGGAGAATTGTCGATTAAACGCCAGGGCTCTGACAGAATCTCTGGAAAGAACAGGGAAATTCAAGATATTATCCAAAGACATGGGCGTACCTGTGGTGGCCTTCTCGCTCAAGGACAACTCTGAGCATGATGAATATGAAATATCAGATCATCTGAGAAAATATGGGTGGATTGTTCCAGCCTATACAATGGCTCCAGACGCTCAGCACGTCACGCTTCTGCGTGTTGTGGTAAGAGAGGACTTCAGCTGAACGCTGGCAGAGTGCCTGGCTGCAGATATTGACAGAGTATTGAAGGGATTGGAAGAGCTTCCTCCTAAGATAATTCAGGCGGTTCAAGACTTAGCCATTAGTGAAGAAGCTAAGAAGTCTGAGGTGAAGGGGAAGGAAAACGAAGATGTCACACAGTCGCATGATGATGATAGCCATCATCACACTCGAAGAAAGGGACGCCATGCCCGCCATCCTCACGACTCTGTGCACAAAACAAAGGGCATCTGCTAAACATTAGTTAGTCCTCATATTGTATTTTCTTTATTTTGGTGGGGCGGTTTCTGTTTGCTCAATAAATGTTCCATGTATGCTTTCCCTGAATATGATTGCTACCATGATTGTTGTATAATAAATGTCTGTGTTTTCATTGTTTTGAAGTTTTGTAAGGCTGCTTTTTATTTAAAGTTTTTCAATGTAGTTTTAACTGTTTTTGTTTACAGAAGCGAATTTGTACTAAAGATTTATTAACAAATAATAAATTTGTATATGCAGTGTGTGCAGGTGGAAAAAATACCAAATTTATAGTAATATGTGTGCTACAAGGAAGACTAAATTTTAATTTTTATATTTACCATAACATTCCATAGGCTTGTTGCACTTTTTAAAGACTTTATGGGGCCGCACATTTCACATATTACAAAGGAGCGATGCATGTATTGAAGCTTTGAAGGTTTCCCTATCCTTGCCGTAGCTTTTATTTAGTTCTACCAAGGTTGGCGCAACACATTTAAGGGAGATATCATAGATTTCTATTTGTTGTTATAATATTTATCAGCTATTGGACAACGCATGGGAGGTTACCATTGTGGAGGAGGTTAAGTGCCAAGGGAGATTTTAAAGTGGTTGCTGATTGGATTGTGGACTTTTCCAAGGTCTAGGTCAGCATTTGACATTTTTAATATTTAATTTATGTGACAATGTTTTTTCTATAGGAAACTTTTCATGAATTTAATTTGTAACAACAAAATAAAGTGATATATATATAATGTTGATGTGAACATATTAAGCAATAATTTTATTGTATGATTATAACTAGTATGAGTATGAGTATGAGTAAGTGAAATTCATGATGGTAATTTATAACATCACTTCAAACAAGTTGCAATACATGTCCCAACTAGTAATATACAAATTGTTTGATGAAATGTCAAGTGTAAATCTTCGTGAAAATTGCAAAAAACTTGGTTTAAAAATTGACCCAACTTATTACAATGGTATCAGAGCATGTCTATGAACTTATGAAATTTGCAAAAAATTAAAAATATTTCAGTATGGGATATTATAGTGGTATCACCCAAGAACCTTGCCAGATTATGGTGTTCAATTTTCTATTGCAGATTTCAATATTATAAGTTAGTAAGAAACAAAGCAACAGAGTGAAAGGGCTTGCATCTAGTGCCTAAAGAAAGATAAAGACAAATTAAAAACTAATGAATTTTTTTTTGCAAGAATTTCAAAAATATTAGGAGAATCTAGCAGCATTGTTAGAGAATCCAAGATGTTAAAACCTCACTTATTAGCTGGAAAGATAAGGGAATGCCATGATGCACAATAGGAAAATAATTCTTCCATTGCAAGGGAGAATGGTGGTAGCAAGAATAAGCTCAAAAGAAGAAATGTTTTCTTCCTATGTAAAGGAACCTGGGAGCCTAGCCATCCATGCAAGAATAAAAAAGTGAAGGAAGAATTAGAAGTCATAGAAAGAGAGGGAACAAGAGAGGGAACACGAGAGGAATGAGTAGTTGAGTTACCATGAATATGATGAGTCAAAGGTTGATGATTCTTTGCTTGGGCATAGAGATTTAATGTCATCACTTCAGGAAGTTTGCAAGGGAACCCAGAAAGAGGAATGTGATCTTGAATGTTATTTTTCTTTTGTAAATGAGGATGAAGAAAAAATTTAATTGCATATATGAGTGAAAAGGAGTACATGATTCCTTATGACATTGTTGAGATTGAAGGATATGCTGATTTTTGATGATTCATTGATTGAGTATAATGCTGACCTACCATTTATTCAAACAATTGCAATGCAACATTTAGAGAGGCAGTTGATTTTCTAATTACAAATGAAGATAATTTAGAAAGTTCGTTGTGTGAAGAGCCAAATCCCTTGGCTACTTCTTATCAAAGGCTTAGTGAATTATAAGATTTGAAGAACCACTTGTTGGTCACTAAACAAAAGGTAGTGCAAACCTTAACACATTTTGATAGAACACACCAATTCATTGAAGACCTCCTTTGGAAGGCTCAAGTTGAAGAGAGACAAGAAGGTGTAAAGGTTGGAACCACTTTCTCAAATCTGCAAACTATCAAAGGTTCTTTACAAATAATAAAATCAAATTAATTGCATTTTATTTCAAATAGAGATCATGCCATCAAGTTTATAGAAGAGACTTTCAAGGAATTCATAGAAAAGGAGAAAGAAGTTGATGAGCTTAAACTTGAGTTAATTTTAACTCACTATTCACTCTACAAAGCAGAAAATTAGTCACTTTTTGTAGCCACATTGAAGGAACAAGAATGTGATACAAGGACTATGGAGACCTCAAACAAATAATTGAAGGAATTAATGAGCTTCAAAAGGGTTGTGATTTGGAGCCAAACTACCTTTTGGGAAATAAAGAAGGATGTGGGAGTGATGAATAATTGATCAATGATTTCAGCAGCCCCAATATCATGGAGATTCAACATGATGATGACACTTGGGAAGAACATAGAGAGTGCAATTTCATTGGGCTTGATAAAAAAATTTGCATGATGATACATTTTTTAACAATCTAATTTATGATATACCTTTTGATTCAAGAGACACACATGGTGATAATAGGATATGGGATTTAGGTAATTGTTTGGGATACCCAATGGAGAAAGAAGGTGAATTTGACACCGATGGCATTGTGAGGTATGCTTGTGTTTTTGTTTTTAGCCATCATGCAAATATTTGGACATATTTTTTATGACACATAAGAGTGGGATAGATAAGATATTTCATAAAATAATTTGGTATGAGGTGCTCCCTTCTATAGAGAAAGAATCCAAATCATGTTGGCCTATCAATTTTTTCCTATAGGATGGTTATTATGATAGGTTTATAGGAAAAGGAAAAGAGAGACTTGGCACATTGATACTCCAATTTTAATTAGATTGACACAACAAAATCCATAAAGTATATTGGGAATGGAAAAATCCCAATTTGTCTTTGGGATCCCAAAATTTACATGATAGATGGATTGCTTCGTAATATAACAAAAAATGATAGAATTGTTGGGTTTAGTTGTATCAGGTTGGTGTAGTGGAGATATGGTGGATCATTATTTAGGTTCATTTGGGATCTTGGTATTTGCATACAAGTTCAAATTGCTTGGGGACAAGCAATCTTTGGGAAGGGAGGATTGTAATGTCCCCATTTTCGGCCCAAGTTTTCAGATTTAAGAAAATAATTTAATTAATTAAATCAAGTTTTCTAAATTAATATTTTGAGGTAACTTGTATTTAATTAATTATGATTTTAATTTACATATTTTATTATTATAAAGTGATCTTACTTGGAGCCAAAAATTAAAATATTATAGTTTCATCACTTTAAGGAGATAAAAGATTTATTATTTAAAAATTGATTTTTACAATATATAGATTTTAGAAAGTTTTGTCGAGGTTATAAAAGGAGGTTGAGGAGAAGAAAGGAATTCATTATGAAGTTTGATAAATTGTCTTTTCAATATTTGTGCATGTGGCCAAACTCTTAACAATGAGATGAAAACCCCAATGGTTTACCGATGGATGAAAATATGAAAGTCAAAGTGGTTCCATCTAGGGATCAACAGTGAGATGAAGATTTAGATTTTGGGGATGAAAACCCTTAGATTCCACTAGAGAAATTTTATACAAAAGTTTCCCTTGTGCTTAATGTTTGGAAATAATGGAACTTGGAGAAAATCGATTTGTCTTTCTTGGGTTTGTCAAGTTTGTAGGTACAAAGTCATTGAAGATTTGTTAACAAATAATAAATTTGTATTTACAGTGTGTGTGGGTGGAAAAGAGACCAAATCTATAGTGATGTGTGTGTTGTGAGGAAGGATAAATTTTAATTTATATTTACCATTAAACTTTTTGTAATCTTGTTACACTCCTTGAAAACTTTATTGGATCATAGATTTCAAATATTACAAAGGGGTGATGCATGTATTGAAGCCTTAAAGGCTTACCTATCCTTTCCATAGCTTTTATTTGGTTCTACCAAGGTTTGCGCAACATATAAGGGAGATATCATAGTTTTTTATTTGGTATTATAATATTTATAAGTTGTTGTACAATGCATGGCAGGTGTCGTACCATTATGGAGGAGGTTGTTAAGTTCCAAGGGAGATTTTAAAGTGGTTGTTGATTGGATTGTGGAGTTTTCCAAGGTCTAGGCCAGCATTTGACATTTTTAATATTGAATTTTTGTGATAATGTTTCTATTGTAGGAAATTTTTTGTGAATGCAATTTGTAACAACAAAATAAAGATATATATAATGTCTATGTTCAATCATATTAAGCAATGATTTTTATGTATGAAAAAAATTATAACTAGTATGAGTATGGGAAAGTGAAATTCATAATGCTAATTTTTTTAGGATAGGTGATATTATAATTGCTATTCTATGTTGATTTTATGTGTCTCCATGTTCTTTGGAAAATGTCCTAGAGGACATGAGAGGTAAAATATTTATTATTTATTTTCCTATTTAAAATTGTAATTGCATTCATAGAGGTGGACCTACTACAGTGATGGTTACAAGCTTGCATCCTAGGAGAATATTCCATTTGGGCATCCACTTTTTGGGTGGGGACCACCTAGAAGTGCATGTTCTTGCATGTTATCCTAGGTTGGGCACCCAAGCATGTTCTAGGTATGAGTCATCAAAGAGTACAATGGAGCACTTGGGATTGACCAATTCTAATTGGCTATGGGTTAGGCGCCCATGTGAAGGCTATGTGATCATTTAATATTTTCACCATATTTCTAGGTTGTCCATTAAGAGAGGTGTGGGTTTTTCTAGGTGGGTTTACTTGTTGTTTCAAAATACCACATGTGGTATTCTCTCCCACAAAATTCCATATATTGGAGCATAATTGAGGTGGTGGTTTCATAAGTTTTTTTTATAGGTTGTTAGGGTAACAAAGTGATGTTGAGATTCAAAGAGGGGTGTTGTATTATTGTACTTCATTGAAGATTAATACACACATTGCATCTCTTCGGGTGTGGATTTTTTCCCGCAAGGGTTTCTCCATGTATATCTTGTGTCACTTGTGGTTCTCAACTTGTGGTATTGTTGTTTTTCTTTTATTGTTGGAATTGTTAATCACACAACACATTATTGGTAATCTTGAATACACATTTTTCATATTTGCAACCACTTAATTAAGTTCATGTTGCTGCAAGTTCCACCTTGATTTCTAACATTTGGTATCATAGCTAATGGTTTTGTTGAGAGAGTGACACCTTTCTCTTAAGTGTTGAAGGTTTTTTGGCTATATTGGGAGAATTTGCATTGTGGGTTTTATATATTTGTGAAGAATATTGAAACCATGGCTTCTACCTCTTGTCTACATATTGAGAAATTCAATGGCACTAGTTATGAGATATGGAAGTTGAATATGGAGGATCTCCTTCAAGAGAGAGATCAGTGGTTGGTAGTTTCAAATGAAAAGAAACCATTCAGTGTGTCTAATGAAGATTGGGAAAAATGGACAAGAAGGGACCAAAAGAACCATTGATTGTTCTTTCATTCATCTCTTGGATATACATCAAAAAGAGTCACACATGAGTTGTATGGAAGAGGAAAAGAATGATGCTTACCAAATAAAAGTCCTAACTAATAAATTGTATCTCAAAACACATTTATATTCTTTGAAAACAAAGGATGAATTATATTCAGAACATTTTAAATTCTTTTCGTCTGGTTATAAGAATCTGTCTTGCATTTTAGATATTAGAATGCAGAAGAAGCGTAAATACATATTTTTCTTTGTTTCTTTGCACAGACTGGGCTCTCAATTGTTTCCACATAGAGGTAGGTAGTGTACAGAGCCAAAGATGAATAATATAATTACACTTCTTTGAAAATACTAAATGAGAAAGAAAGGAATCATGAATAACTGGAAACTACCCAAATGTATTTGTATGTAAAGGAAGTTGAGAGGCAAAGGAGGGCCTAAAGAGAGGATAAAAGAGACAAACCCTCCTGGAAGCGTTACATAAACTACGGAAGAGAAAAGAAGTAAGGTGTTGGAATTATATGATAGAGGGCATGTGTAAGAAAAGGAACACCAAAACAAGAAAGAGTTTAGAATACTTCCCAAAAAAGTCTGTGAAGATGGTGATTTGACTACTTTTATTTCACAGCTAACACTATGTGTGTGTTCAACATATAACTGATTCAGTTGTTCCTCTATACTTAATCTAAGGAGTGTTGCACCATATATACTTCAACTTTATGATGGGATACAGTTTTCCTTTGGTAACAACATAGAAAGATTGCTAGTAGGGAAAGAATGCAGAGATTACATTTTGGTGATGGAAGAGGTCAAAACCCTTGATGGTATTTTAAGTGACTAGGACTTGCAGAAAATTTTCAGACCACCCAAGTTGAACTGATTTTGAATACATGTAAACAGAAGTTTGGTTGCTTAGTTGCAGTAGAAGGTTGTGGAATTACCTAGGACAATGAATAGGACTTTGTTTAGGATTAATGCCTCCACTTTTTGTAACTTTTCCAATGTAATTGGCACTGAAAATGCATATATGTTGTGGCATCATGTAGATTGGGTCACATAAGTGAAAAGGGTCTTAAGACCATTTTGAATAAAAAATTGGTTGATGACATTTCTGATTATTCTATTAGTAAAAATTATTTTTGTGATCATTGTATGGTAAACATAATACATCATCATTTCTTGATGGAACTAATAAAACCAAGAGATTATTAGAGATCATTCATTTGGATGTGTTTGGACTAGTGGATATTGACTCTTTTGAAGACTCTCATTATATTATGTTATTTTTCATTGATGATGTCTCAATATACACTTGGATTTATTTTATGTATGTACAATCTGAGGTTTTCACTAAGTTTAAGGAATTTAAATCCTTAGTTGAGAAGGAAACAAATTATAAGATAAGGGTGTTGAGATTTGAAAATGCGGGTGAATATTGTTCTAGGGAATTTGATGAGTTATATAAGCATGTAGGTATTGTTTGAAAAAATACTACTCCTTATAAACCCCTACAAAATGAGGTAGAAGAAAGAATGACCCAAACTTTATGGAAGAGCTAGGAGCATGTTGAGTGGTGCTAAGATTGATAGATTATTTTGGGAAGAAGCTATAAGTAGGTCATTTTATTTGATTAATAGATCTCCTTGTTCATCTCTTTTTGATAAAAATCCTTATGAAGTGTGGATAGGTAGAAATCCTTATGTTTCACATTTAAGGGTCATAGTTGTGAGAATTTTGTTCATGTGCCTCTAGGGAAGCGATCTAAATTGGATCCAAACGCATAGAAATGCATATATTGGTTATGGTAAGAATGTAAAAGGTTACAAGCTTTAGAATCTAGTAACCTATAAAATGGTTTTCTCTATAGATGTGATTTTCAGGGAGTTTAGATCTTACTTAGGTGAATAACAATCAAAGGATAAAGACAAGATAAAAACAATGCACTTTGAGATAAAGATAGAAAAATAAGAAGATGCACATGTGGAAGAATAATCAGATGGATTTGAGGATGGAGAAGAAGAAGAAGAAGAAGAGGAGGGTTCAAATAGTTTAGAGGATGTGTAGGATGAACACACAGTAGAGGAAGAACATGTAGACCCCATTACTCCTACCTTGAGGAGGTCCACAAGGAAACAAAATCTAGTTGAAAAGTATAGCCCATCAGGTTACCATTGCATATTTTCTTTTTTGAGTATTGCCAATGAAACTAGATTTTTCATGGAGGCTCGCTCTTTAGAGCAAAGTGATTCTTGGATGCAAGCCATGTAGGAGGAGATGATTACTTTGGATAGTTGTGATGCCTAAAATTATGTTCATTTTAAAGGAAGGAAACCCATTTATTTTGCAGTTAGGTATTTAGAAAGAAATTTGGTGTAGATGGTAAGTTAAGAGTAGTACAAGGAAGATTAGTGGCCAAAGCGATACTCCCTGAGAGAGAGGGAGTTAATTTGGTGAAATTTTTCCTCCCTGTACTGCAGTTAACTTCTATTATATTCCTATTATCTATTGTTTGTTTCTTATGATTTTGAAATCTAGAGCAAATGGATATTAAAATTCTTTCTTGCATGGGGATATTAGGAGGAAATTTATATGCTGAAAGCTAACAATTTTGTTGAAGAAAAACAACGGTTTTACTTGAGTTGAAAGCGATCATTATATGGTTTGAAACAATCACCCAAGATGTGGTGCCAGAATTTTGATGATTTCTAATTGAAGTTGGGTTTTGTTAGAAGTGAAGAGGATCATTGTGTGTAAATTAAGGTTATTGATGATCAAATACTAATAATTATCTTGTATGTTGATGATATGTTGTTTATGGGTAAGAATAAGGTGATCATTAGGGAGCTTAAGACTCAACTTTCTGGCATGTTTGATATGAAGGATTTGGGGATTGCAAAATACATTCATGGGATGGAAATCAGTAGGGATGAAGTTCACATAAAGCTTTGGTTAAGTCAAAGTAATTATGTTGATACCATTTTGGAGAGGTTTAGTATGCATGAATATAAACTAGTTAATATTCCATTTTCGGTTGGTACTAAGTTGAGTTTAGACATCTATCCTAATTTTGATAATGATTTTGAAGAGATGTCTAAAGTTCCTTATGCTAGTGTTGTTGGTAGTTTGATGTATACAATGGTTTGCACTAGACTAGATATAGCCCAAGTAGTTCGAGTTTTGAGTAGGTTTATGTCTAACCCTGGTAGAGAGCATTGAACTTTTGTTAAGAGGGTGTTTAGATATTTTTGTGGTACTTCTAATTATTGTTTGGTTTATCATGGTATTGATGATGTGGTTAAGTTATTGGATATATAGGGTTTTATTGATGCAGATTGGGCAAGTGACTTGGACAATAAAAGGTCCACTAGTGGCTATGTTTTTACTTTTTTTGGAGGTGTAGTGATTTGGATGCGTAAGAGACAAACTACGCTTGCATTGTCCATTACCAAAGCAAAGTATATGACTGCTACACATTCCTTGAAGGAGGTGGTTTGGTTACAAAGACTTGGTAAAGGTATTGGTTTTGATTTTAGGATAGTAAGGATTGGATGTGACAGTCAGAGTGTTATATGTTTAGCAAAAAATCCTAAGTATCATGCTCGTACTAAGCATGTTGATGCTCAATATCACTTTGTGCAAGAAATGGTTGAGAATGGTGAGGTATTGATTGAGAAGGTTGACACTTTGGATAATGTTGCAGATTCTCTCATGAAGCTAGTGACCACAAATAATTTCTCTTGGTGCAAGTAGGCCATGGGCCTTGATCACTATACTTGATTATATTGTATTATATCTCATGGATGTAATTGCAATGTATAATGTCAGGTGGGAAAATGTTAGGATAGGTGATATTATAATTGCTATCCTAAGTTGATTTTATGTGTCTCCATGTTCTTTGGAAAGTTTCCTAGAGGACATGAGAGGAAAAATATTTATTATTTATTTTCCTATGACAAATTTTAATTGCATTCATATAGTTGGACCCACTATGGTGATAGTTCCAAAAAATCTCGAGAGAATATTCCATTTGGGCATCCACATTCTAGGTGGGGACCATACAGAAGTGCATGTTCTTGCATGCTATTTTCATGTTATCTTGGGTTGGGTGCCCAAGCTTGCATATTCTAGGTATGAGCCATCAGAGAGAAATGGAGCACTCAAGATTGACCAATTCTAATTGGCTATGGATTAGGCACCCATGTGAAGGCCATGTGATCATTTAATATTTTTTACCATGTTTCTGGGTTGTCCACTAAGGGGGGTGTGGATTTTTCTAGGTGTTCTGACTTGTTTTTTTGGGATACCACAAGTGGTATTCTCTCCCCAAAAATTCTATATATTGGAGCATTGAGATGGTGGTTTCATAAGTTTGTTTTTAGGTTGTTAGAGTAACAAAGTGCAATCAAGATTTAGAGAGGAGTATTGTATTGAACTATACTTCATTAAAGATTAATACAAGTATTTCATATGTTTGGGTGTGGAGTTTTTTCCCATACAGGTTTATCCACGTATACCTTGTGTCACTTGTGGTATAGTTTTTTTGCTTTCATTGTTGGAATTGTTAATCACATAACACATTATTGGTAATCTTGAATACACATTTTTAGATTTGCAACCACATAATTAAGTTCATATTGGTGCAAGTTTCACCTTAATTTCCAACAAATTGATAATATCATTTCAAACAAGTTATAATACATATTGAGACCAACAACATACAAATTGTTTGATGAAGTTCCTAAGTGTAAACCTTCATGAAAATTGTAAAAAAATTGGTTTAGAAATTGGCCCAATTTATTATGTGGTATCAAAGCATGTATGTGAAGTTATGCCATTTGCAAAAAAATAGAAAATTTCCAGTATAAGATATTGCATTCCCACCTTATTGAAATGGATACATTTTGATATATATAATCTTATCTATACACATATTCGCATGTATCTCTTAACTATCTACCACTTTGATCATAAGTTTTGAATATTGACTTGGAATTGCAACTTATCATATGTGTTGGAAGAAAAATGACAAAATATAAACTAAGATGTTATCATAGTTTGATGATTCAAGTACATACTTATGAAATTGACCCTACACCCTTGGACTTGACCCGAGGTCATAAATTTAATATTCAAATTCAAATATTGGTTGACATCTGCCCATTTATTTCCCACTAATCACTAACTAAACATATTTTTTTGATTTATTTCTATGTAGGGTATGTGCAAGATCATCATGGAAAAAATAGGGCCTTAAGTGGCAAAAAATTCAGAAAAATCAGAGTTAGGCAACTTGACGTAAAAATTTGAATAAGTTATCTATATTATTTCAAAAATTATGCGTAAGAATTTAGAATTCAGGAAATTGAATTTAGTTTCTAAACTAAATTCTATTTGGTGAAAATTTGAAATTTCAAATGCAAGATACTTTGGAATTTCAGAAAAAAAAAAAAATAGGTGTTTATCTGACCACCCTAACCACAATAAAATGATAATATTTTTTTTATAAGATTTTAGATATAAGTAGAGGAATCATATCTAGATGTGATGCATATTTTTTTATAATTTTTTCCGCAAATAATAATTATGAATTTTTATTACAACTTTTAAAAATATAAAAAATTGTATGTCTAACCACTCCAACTTGGTCAAAACTTCATGAAATCTCAATTTTTTTTAATCCTATAGCATGTGAACATAGAATGTTACATGTTTTGGAATTAGAAGTATCATGATACTGTTTGAAATCTATAGGATGTTTTTCAAACCCTTATCAATCAGACTTTAGTTGTAATTCATAGGAAATGAATAATACCTATTTACAAACCCAAAGTAAAGAATAAATTTATATTAGTGGAAAGCTGAGAATCTCCTTTAAAACCCTTTTCGCTTCATCAATTTTAAAAAAGTCGTCACTCACATACCGTGACATACCCATCATACTTCACTTTTTGGCCCATCATGATCCTGCACATACCCTGTACTTGTATTTTAATACATATACTACATTAATTTTAAACATCCAAACATCTATTCAAATATCATTTGTATTTATGGAAATAACCATTTCAATTAGAGCAATAAAAGGAATATATATTTACACGATCATCCTTAGAGCATATACATGATCAAAGAGTATTCTTTTTTATTTTGTACACATTTATATGGGTTGAACTAGGAGAAGTAGAAGGAAGCCAATGTGAACTAGACAAGTTGAAAAGTATATTTTAATAATTTACTAGATGAAGTTTGTAGGTGAAGGATAAGTTTGCAGTTGTATATTTTACCTTGATCCCCAAACTCAACCTAGCACAAAGGAAACATAATATTTTGATCCATAGGTTATTATTTTGATCCATAGGATAACATATTTTGATATATTGGATAATGACAAATGTGGTAGATAATGTATTCTAAAATAATAAGTGCTAAGGTGTGGAAAGATATATCAAAAAATAAATGTACATACTCACCTCAATAACCAATGGAGTTATTGAAATTATTTCTCTAAAATTTGTAATATTGCAAGATCTATAATGGGAATGTTAATCTAATATTATTTATAGACTCCATTGGTTATTGAGCTGAGTATGCACATTTATTTTCTCCTATATCTTTGCACACCTTAGCACTTATTTTTTAGAATACATTAGCCCAAATTTTTCATTATCCTATCGAGGTTAATTTATTATTAGACTAGATTAATATAAGGAAATTTCTTTTTCATTTAAAATTTGGTTTACCTATTCAATACTGCACAACCTACTCTCTTTCCTAAAGTTTTTTAAAATATTATGGTTTTTAGATATTTCATTTCATTTTCTAATTCATTTATCTTATTTCTTTATTTTATCCTTGTGCTTCATTGATACACATTTTTTTAGGTTTTGATCCTAATTCGCATATCCTCTCCTTCACCCACACCCACCTTTGTATAAGATTCAAGCTTTATTTTTTACAATTGTTTTATATATCTAGTTTAACATTGATATTATTTTTTTCTTATATATCTAGTTTAGGCACCTAGAGGCCACAAATAGAGAATTGAAAAGATCAAATTATTGGTAATTATGAGGTTTGATAGATTTATCATGAAATAAAATGTATGGGTATGTGTAGGATCATCATAGAAAAAATAGACCCTTAAGTGGCAAAAAAATTAGAAAAATTAGAGTTAGGCAACTTAACGTAAAATTTTGAATAAGTTATCTATATTATTTCAAAAATATGTAAGAATAGAATCTGAACCAAATTGAATTTAGTTTCTAAACTACTAGGTTTTAAAAAAAAAAAAAAATTCCGGTTTGGTGAAAATTTGAAATTTCAATGCAAGAGTAATTTAAATTTTAGAAAAAAGAAGCAGGTGTCCTAATCAACTTAACCACAATAACAAAAATGATACCATTTCAACAAAATTTTAGATATAAGTATAACTCCATGTCTCCTCATTACGTGATGCATATTTTGTATTTGTTTCTAGGTAAATAATTACCATAATTTTTATTACAACTTTAAAAATATAAAAACTCTCATATGTCTCTGACCACCTTAACTCTGGTCAAACCTTTACAGAAATTCAATTTTATTTTTAATCCTATATTATGTGAAACATATAATGTGATGCATGTTTTGGATTCAAAAAATGTGATTCCGTTTGAAAGCTATAGATGTTTTTTAATCAGCCTATCAATCAAGACTTTAGTTGTAATTCAAATAGAAAATTAATAATAATTACTTATTAAATTCAAAGTAAGACATAATTTATATTGGTGGAAAGCTGAAAATATCTTTTAAAAACCCTTTTTGTTTCATCAATTTTGGGTAAAAAAAATCCTCAGCCACATACCCATCATATTGCCACTTTTTGGCCCATCATGATCCTGCACATACCCGTATATCTCTAAATATTGGAAATAAACCTCCTTCCTATATTGATCTTGCAAATACTGTACACTCTTTATGTATCCTTGCTAAGGTTTGGGGGTGACAACCCTTGAGAGCAAAGGTTCGGGGGCACAACCTCCAATTTTTTTTCCCTTTTTGCATGTCAAGGGGTCAGTAGTAAATTTTTGTTAACTGACAAATGAAAAATGACTTTGTAAAACCGTAATTCTAGAAGCTTCCAAAAAGATTGATATAAATAGTTGGGATGTAAGTTGTAGTATGGTAT
>VDFB02252616.1:135045559-135060719 GCA_007258455.2 Sequoia sempervirens
TGAAGATGTTGGAACAAAGTCTTGGAAGATCGATAAGGAAGTGGGAAAGATAACAGTGGTCTGTCAGAAGGAAAAGGTATTGAATCTTGATGGGACAATGAGCCACAAGATTGAAAGGACAGAGGACAACAAGATAAAGGATAGTACTAAGGGTATGAAAATGGAAAGGATAGAGAGTGAAGTACTTATAGGTCTGACAGAGGTAGTAAAGTCTTATGGAACAGTTGATAAAGATGAAAGTGCAAATAAGAAGGCTAGTAAGCAGAGGATAGAGCATGGAAAGGAAAAATAAGTGATGATGGAGGAAGGAGGTAAGTGCACAGGTGCAAAAGAAGGTATAACAATAGTTTTTGAGGTTGGAAAAGATGACAAACACCCCATATAACAATACACATAGTTGGAGCAAAGAGCAAGTGAAGGTAAGTTCAAGAATGTTAAATGCAAAAAGCAATAAGAACAAAATGGATCAGTTGAAGACAAGCAAGGAAGTCAAAGGAATGAAGAATACAAAAGAGTACATGTTACACTAATCTTTCCAAGAGACTTGGAAAAGCTTCAAGTTAGGGTGTATGGTGCAGAAGTACCATTAAATAAGCTTTGTCAATTCAAGTTGTTAATGCCTAGGTTATAGATTTTGTAGAATTTTGTTTAAAATAAAGTCTTGATACCATGTTATGTTGTAATTAGTCATTTTTGTGTCATGTCTAGGTGTTTTGATGGTTTCAAATGTGCAAAAGTGAAGAGTTGTAATTGCGCAAAAATACAAGTTTTGAAAATTGTAAAATTTGGATTCTAGGGACTTGACCAACGGTCACATGAGTTTAAAGGTCAGTTGGAGAAGTTAACATAGTTGTGTTTTGGTGGAAATAGTATAAATTTATTATAGAACTCAAAAGGAAGGTTTTTGAAACCATTTTGGAAGATTGAAGATTGAAATAAACTCTATTTTGCATCAATTTTATGTAATTTCTATAGTTTGTTGAATCTGTACAGCCTGTACAGTACTCTTTTGTTTCAATTTGTTTTGGATTTGCATAGTAGTGTGTTTTATCTATCATTTTAATCAATTTTGGAGGCTTTATATTAAATTTTGTGTGTTTTATTGAAAAATCTCTAACACTAGCCTGAATACACAGATTTGAGGCTTGTAAGTCTTTCAAAATGAAGAACTAGCCCATTCCTCATACTGTGATCATTGTGTCTTGAGGAATGGGTCTGCACCATCTTTAATAAGGTGTGGAAATGATTAATTAGTGTAGGGGAGGTCTAGAATGTGTTGGGTGTGAAGCCCTAAGAAGAGTATTTGAGTTTTCCTAGTGGAAAATTGAGGTTTGGATGTGTCAAAGTAAGTTTTTGTGAAGGGAAGCATTACTTATTGTTTAATTTAGCACGTTCAAAGGTTATTGGGCCTATTGGAAGTGTTGATGAGTTTTTTTGAGTGTTGGTTGTATGAGTTTCAATAAAACCCTAGTTTTTAGGAGAAAAGTGAAGGTTTATGAGTTTGGCACTTGGTTGTGTGAGATACTATGAAATAGTTGGGGAATCCTAAGTTTTATCACCTATTAATTTCTTCTGCAAAGAGTTTTTAGAAATTGGGAAGAATTAGAGAGTAGTTCCTTTGCAAAAGAGGGCTAATTTGAGCCCAAAAAGGCATAAAATCCCTATTTTGAGATAGTTGATACAAAATAACCATTAGTGATTGTTTGATGTTGTTAAGCTCTATAATGGGTCCTTGATGTGATTTGAGTTGTGAATTGAAAGGATGTGTTTGTGAAGTTGTACCCAATTTAGTGGGTTTGCAATGCTACAAGGGAATAGAGGGAATTGGTTGAGATAAGGAGAATTTGAAGACTTGGTGATCTGATAGTTGTTTTGTTGATTTATTTTGTGTATGAGTGTTTGGTAGGCCTCCCCTTATTGCATCAATATTTTAGGCTCACACTAATGCAATAAAGTAAATACACTAAATGCAAGAAAATAAATATGTACCAACATTTTGAACCCTCTTCTAGTTATCTAATGTTTCCTTCATTATTGCACTCACCACCTATCTTCATTGCAATAGTAGCATGTACCAACACTTAGGAATGCAAGCCTAAAACCTATTTTATATTATTTTAATAGAGTCAACATAGAGATCTGACTAAGACATGACCCTAAATGTCCCTTGGATGTCAACTTTTTTGATTTTTACATTTTTGTAGATTTCAAACATGAGCATAAAATGTTGATAATCATAGAGAAATGTAAAAAAAGTATATAGGATGTAACTACACCAACAAGTAATATCAACATGTTGTATTGGACACCATCATACTAGAAGGAGTACTAATACATAAGAAATAACCCAAACGCATGATTCAATCTCTTATAAAACTCTATCAAAACACAAAATCCTAATTTCAATTTAACAATGTAACTTTCTTGTGTCTTTTAACAAACCATTCAACAATAAAATCAAACATCCCTCTTATACCCTTCTTTTTATTTTCAACTCCATTTCTCATACCAATACAATCTCAAAAAAAAATTAATAAAATAAAATCTAAAATATATTAAATATCTTATTTATTATTACAAATCATATTATTAAATAAATATATATATTTAGTAATTAGAGGAAAAAACAACTTATTGTTTTTTTTTTTTTTATTTCTAGTTATGTCCACATCAAAGTCTCAAAGAAATCTCATACTACATAGGCATTTAGTATTAGATCAAAAGATATTTTTCAAATCAAAATTAATTTCCTTTGGTGTGTGGTAGTCAATAGCTAAAACGTATAAATACCCAAGCCGGAAAAACTAGTACACATTGGATGTATTAGTTATCCAATGTGTATTGACAATGAAAAGTTAGAGGGTTATGTACATAGGTTCCACTTGAAAGATGAAGTGTTATTCATTGAAAGGATGTAAGAGTGAAAAATGATAGTGGGACTTCTTGTTTCTACTATGAATATTTTTAATATATGATTTAACTATATATTTTAGTTTTTTATTGTATTGATTCAATACAATAATTTTTAATTTAATATTTTGATTTTCATTTAGATTATTAATTTAGGTTTCTCTATTCTTCTTTCAATTATATTAAGAGTACAACCTTGTCTTTTGATTTGGATTGTAAGTATGATTTGGTTTTCAGTTTTTAAATTTTGTCTATTTTTTTTAAGTTAATAATTTTAAGATATCGTCATTACTCATCAAAGTTAGTATCAAAAAATTCAAGTTGTGCATATAATTTTTTATATTTAAAGAGAACATTCTATGACAAATTTAATGATTGACTCATTAAAATATCATATTAAACACATTTCCTCAGTGGCACCACATACACAAACCTCACATACACTAGTCACAATTAATCATAAGTTGACATCAAACATCCATAATCAATAAATTAGCTTCATAAGCATCTTCACAAATTTTTAAATCAATCATAATTTATATCAAATTTATTTTGTATTGGACCCAACTTGAACCACACATTGGATTGCATTAAACCTCAACATAAATCAATGATCAATAGTTGAAATTCATTGCCATCACTTATATCTTTTGTTAAATCAACCAAGAGTCTAACTTAGAATTAAGTTTTTTTCTTCAACTCTTATGACAAGCCCTTAAGAGTGTTCTTTAGCACTACATGATTTTCTTAAAATGAATATCATCTAGATAAACATCTCTTTTCAAAATAAAAAATTGATTTCTATAGTAAATGAAATCACACTGCCTAGAAAAAAATTGTAATACACAAACTAAATTGTCATTGCAATCAAATCACAGGTCCTCAAAAGTTTAGAATCCATTTATCATTGTCTAATCATTAATTTAGTTTCATATTTTATATTACAAAACTTTGACATCATATCAAAACAATTGAAACCCCATATCAATCCACTTTTTATATAAACTATACCCTAATGAATTTCATTTATTTTTATCAATTTCAACTACTAACTTCAATTTATTAATTAAATTTTAAGCGATTTTTAATTAATAAATTAAAAATCTAGTTTAATCAAATTTTTATTCCCTTTTAAGCTTTCTAAATAAGTGTAGAATGCATGTATTTTCATATATAAAGAAATTGAAAGAATTTACTTACATAAATCAAATTTTAAGATAATTTATAGAAAGTCTACCAAAGACCAAGTTTTATTTAGGGTAAAGTTTATGACCTTTAAAAAGATAAGAGAAGGATTATGATTCCAAATAGTTTTGACAGAGTCGATACTCCTCAATATTTAACTCTAACAAAAATTAGATTATACATATTTATAAACACTAAAAATAAAAAAAAATAAAAAAAATAAAAAAAATTATTTATCCTCCTCATAAAAAAATCACAGGCCCACAAACTTCCTGTGATTGTAGACTTGACTGAAACTAAATGATTGAGAGACTGTGTGTTGGATGAGAGGTAGTCAACAGTGTTATTTCTGCATGTAAATACGCTTGCATACTGACATTTTTCTCATCTGATCAAGTTTTCAATTGCATGGGAGTACGACTTTATTTGCATGTTAGTCTTCAACATTGTTTAGGATGAAAGTTGATATTAGAGTTATAAAATTTATGTACAATTCTTGGGTCCACATACAACAGGGAGTTTGAAGATGTGAAGCGCCTCAATCATCTCTATAGCCTGTTGAGGATCCATCACAAAATAATCTTCCTTGTCTTTACACAAGGCACATGGCACCAATGCACTTAACATCAAATGAAAGTGTCTAGAGACTTTCTCAATCATCGGTCAAGGTCTCAGGACAATAGTGCAAGGAAGTAGAGATTTCTTTCTTTATAACAATTAGGCTTATAACCATAATCTTCATCACTCACTAAGTCAATTTAACAAGATAAGAGCATGACATCATCTCAACTTTTAAGAGGCTCAAAACTACATAGACACACACCAACAAGGATGTGGGATTAACACTTAGATCCAAACTTCATGTGCTTACCAACTAGAGAGATAGGGGAACCATGGTCTCACTCGACAAAATCTAAGTTAGTCATTCTTACATTAAGCAAAACTCCCAAAATTAAAAGTGTAATAGTTTTGAATTACAAATGGTACCATACACATTCAAATGATAAATAGGCAAGGCATTCCCCAAGGAACAAATCTCCTTTAGGAATTTTTTTGAAAAAGTGCAAGATTCATACCTAATGTCCAAAGGCCATCCCTAATGCCAATTTAGCTCATCTATAAAGGACCCTAGGTCCCCATTGGTAAATTAAATGACCCACCCAAGTTGCCCCTTTGGCAACAAGGTCACCCACTTGTAAATTGGGAAACCCACATACAATGAAATAATTTTTTGATATTTTTGGAGTTCTTGAAGGCTTGCAGTTTGACCCCAAAGCATGGTAAAGGGTCTCCTACATGCCTTCAAGTTCCCTAAACACTCAACAACATTGCACCAAAACACATTACAAGAATATGGCCTCATAGCCTAAAAAACAACTAGGAGATAGGCTTAGGCAAGCCTAGAGAAACTTCCCAAGACTAAGCTTGATTTACTTGATTTATGCAATATTAAAAAATGCCTTGGCTAAGAAATTTAAAGCACACACAAGCTCTTCATTGACCAAGAAAGAATTCCTCAATAACCTCATTGACTACATAATCCAAAACCCTTATTGCAACATGCAAGCATGGGTCTATGCATGCAACAAAACAAGAAGAAATCAAGGGGTAATGACCACACATGAAGTTAACATTTCTACCTATATTTGAAATATTCATTTTAATTAAACATTGTATATAAATCATACCTATAGGTACTAACTACATAATCAAGCTCCACAAGAAATGTAAACTATTATTTCTAATCATGTATCAAGACTCAACTAAACATGAGAATTATGCTACAAAAATCCATGTACATTCAACTCCAACATTGAGACATGCAAAAATAAATCATGGAGTTAAATCCACATATCTAGGTGGATTACAATCATACACATGAATGTTCATTATCATAAATATAAATTTACATATAAGAACTTAATTGTCTTAAATTATGCATTTTTAACAAAATATACAAAATGAAATTTGATGTATCTACAAGGTCAATAATGTTACACCCCATTTTTAAGTTACCAGATTACTTTTACCTTTATGAGTAAATATGATTTAAATGCAAGATTATGACTTTAATACATTCAATGGATGAATGAAATGTATGAATATGCATTATGATGAATTATTTTGTAAATGCTTTAATGATGATTATGATATAAGATGAATATGCTTTAAATGTATTAGAGCTGACTACATACATGTTGCACTAAGTTGGATGCAAGACAGGTTTGAACCCTCTAGTGAGGAGAGGGAGAGTATCACCCAAGAGAGGAAATTTGTATGGAAACCATTGGTATGTCTATTTGAGTAGATGCACACACTCACTGCCTAGGTTAGATAATCTTATCAAGTCAATTGAGCTATGTGTTAGTAAGTGTTAAACCATGTTGGTAGCTTTTCGGGTTGATAGGAATGTTTGGATGATTGTCTTTGATTGTCTTTGATTTTTTAGACGATTTGAATCATAGTGTTAAAACCTTTGTGATGAACATAATATATATATATTGTATTGGATATATTTATCTATGGATACACATATATATTGAATATATATGTATGTATATATGCAATCGTGTATACATATGTACATATGTAGGTATGAGCGTACATAGATAAAAATTTCTATATACGTAGATATGTACTACGTATGCGAACATTCACATATATAATACATGTGTATTATAATATATACGCATCAATATATATATATATAAGTGATTATGTTTAATATATGGGCAGGTGTAGAAAGATGGAGGGTAAAAAGTCACCAACCATCTTTAATTTTTTTTAAAAGTCATAATGCAAGTGTGTTATAACTTGTATAAACCAAAAAAAAAAGAAACATTCAATCATTCTTGTTTTTGTGTTTTCTTGCTAAACCATGGCCTTCAAACCCTCAAGAGTATGCTCACGTTATTAGAGAGAAATTTCTTCACCAAATCGTTGTCGAATCTTTGCCAAAATGCCACCATGACGTCGAGGGGGGTCAAAGGAGTAAGTTTTGAAAAAATAATTTGTGAATTTGTTTCTAAATAGGTAGATTTAAAATGTTTTTTGGTGTAAATTTATTTAATTTATAGGAAATGATAATCAACCTCCTTCTCCTCAAAATCCTCCTTTACCTCAACCCGAAATACCTATTGAAGAACAAACCCAACAAACACCTCCAACAATTCCTCAATATGCTCCAGGAACTCAAGAAAATATAATGGGGAAAATTAACAATAAGAAGAAACAAATTGAGGATATAATTGCAAGGTTGAAAGATCCTGTAAGCTCAACCTCACATAGAGCCACACTTTCTCAATCACTTGAATCGATGTTATCAAATGTAGATTCAATTAGCAAGCAAATAACTAGTTGGTTGAATAAGAGAAGAGAGTATAGACAATTTTATGCCAATAAATTATCCTATAAACAAGTGAAAGATGAGAAAATTACAAAATTTGACTTGTGTTCCCTATACAAAAACCCTAAAACAAATCAACCTTTAAACCCTTCAAGCAAGAGGTTCCCTATCCATTGGTGCAACCACCAAGGGATAAAGAACAATTTTTGGGAGAGGTTGTGGATGGTTTTTGACCATCCACAATGCAACAAAAATGAGGTGCCACAATATTTTTTAGGAAACTCTATTGAAAATTTATCCTTAATAAAATCCCAAACTATTTTGATATGCGAGACTTCCAAGGTAGAGGTGGAGGCTCCGCACCAGATAGAGCGAGGGGACATCTTGAACCACAGTGGCCAACAAGATGAGAACATTATAGACCAGTATACAAGCATGTGGCTATCCCTTCCATTGTGAAGGACAGTGTTGAGGTTGAGACACTGCAGTCAATTAGTTCTCTGACCAAGAGCATCATACAATATGCTAGTCTTGTAGCACAAGGTGAGCAGGGAGAGTCTTTGGGCAGTAGAGTTCCACCTCATATTTTTCAGCCTTGTGGGACACCTTGTGGTTATGACCCCACACATAGTTAGGACGTAGGTGTGGAGGGTACATCCGCAACCGATCAGATGGTGATGATAGATGCCCTCCTTAATGAGATATTCAACCTTGATAGTTAAGTAAATGTTAGCAAGTTCACTAAATTTAATTTATTAAATTTCATTTTTGAAATGAAAGATGAGTTAAATTAGCTTAATGATTATAATGAAATTTCAAGTTTGTAGCATTCATTCAATTTTTAGTGGTCCTTCACATCCTTATTATGCAATGACATTTACGGTCAAGGTATGCAACTAAATAATTATAAATGTATTACATGTGAATAAAATTTGTTATATGAATGGTATTCTTATATCCAACTTTGGTTGTTGAATAGGTTAATCTTGGAGATTTGACAACAACACCTCCCAGTGGAGGTGGACATAGAAACTTCACTTAGGTAATAAAATAAATAGTATAACTATAGATTAAGAAAATAGATTCCCCTATGGATTCATTGATTATTATTCAAACTCGCTGTCCTCCCTGATCCCCTCTTCATAGATGATAGATAAATTTAATTATCTGGATTTTTCAAAGTCTTTCAGATAATTCCATTTTAAATTCCATCCAGTCACGGCTGCTTTGAGGCATTTTCCAGTAGCTCGTTTCGCGTATATGCTACCACATTTTTCCGTATCTGCGAAGCATTCTATCAATAGTTCACTTCCTTGCTGCTGGCTGGCTAAAATAGGTGCTCAAACCAAACTATGGATGCTTGGGAAAAAATCTATTGAAAAGTGTAAGCGTAAACCAGGCAAAGGCGTTGGTGACATGTCTCAAAGTAGCGGTCTCATGGTGATGTGCATTCACCCATGAGACCCTTATTTCTATGGTATTTTCAAATAACTCACTACCTTGTCTATGCTATGACATTTTCCATGTACATGTCTACCAAAGAATTTTATCAAACAGTTCACTTCCTTGCTGCCATGGCTAAAAGCCTAAAATAGGTACTTTCAAACAAACTATGACTGCTTGGAAAAAATCTATCAAAGAATAATAGTAAGCAATAGCATAGATAAGGCAGTGATTTGTTTGAAAAAATGTCTCAAAGAAATGTGGTCTCATGGTGATGGACATCACCATGAGACCACATTTCCTTGAGGTGTTTTTTCAAAAATTTCACTACCTTGTCATGCTTTACCACATTTTTAGCCTGTGTCACCACCCAAAGCTTGTTTTGCATCCAAATGGTTCACTTCCTTGCTGCTTGTTTAAAAGAAGCCTAAAATAGGACGCTCAAAAGCTGTGGATGCTTGGAAAAAACTATCAAAGAATAATAGTAAGCAATAGCATAGACAAGGCATTGAACTTTTAGGAAAAATGCCTCAAAGAAATGTGGTCTCATGGTGATGGACATCACCATGAGACCACATTTCTTTGAATATTTTTTTCAAGCAACTCATTGCCTTGTCTATGCTACCACATTTTCCATACATTTCTACCATTTGAAGCATTTTATGAAATAGTTCACTTCCTTGCTGCTATGACTAAAATCCTAAAACAAGTGCTTTCAAACAAACTATGGATGCTTGGAAAAAATCTATCAAAGCATAATAGTAAGCAATATCATAGATAAGGAAATGAGTTGTTTGAAAAATGCCTCAAAGAAATGTGGTCACATGGTGATTGCCATCGCCATGAGACCACGAGCTGCTTTAATTACAAACAACTCACCCCATCTATGCGCATTTCCATACGTATGCAAGGCATTTTACATCAAGCAGGTTCACTTCCTTGCTGCTATGGCTAAAAGCCCAAAATAGGTGCTTTCAAACAAACTATGGATGCTTGGGAAAAAATCTATGAAAAAGTGTATTAAGAAATAAGACAAGAAATGGTTGTTTGTAGGTATAAAAGAAATGTGGTCTCAATGGTGATGTCCATCACCATGAGACTACATTTCTTTGAAGGCTTATTTTCAAACTCACCTTATTATGCTGCCATTTCCATACCGTATACCCAAAACTGTTTATCAGTGGTTTACTTCGCGTTGCTATGGCTAAAAGCCTAAAACAGGTGCTTTTGAACAAACTATGGATGCTTTGGAAAAAAGTATCAAAACATAATGGTAGCAACCGCTAGACAAAGGTAATTGAGCTGTTTGAAAAATGCCTTGAATAAATGTAGATCTCATGGTGATGTCTCTATGCTACCACATTTTCCATACATGTCTACCAAATCATTTTATCAAATAGTTCACTTCCTTGCTTATATGGCTAAAGGCATTAGGAAAATTCACCACTAGCAATTCACCGCCATGAAAAATTAATCGCATTAAAAAAATTTAATATATATTTTTGTTACCTATTTTTTGCTTACAGCTCAATCAGGTAGAGATGGAGTAAGTATTTGCAACTAAAAGGAAAAATTTACATACAAATTTTGGCTAAATTTTTGTCATTAAACAAAAGATGCTTTCAAATGAAGTTCAGTTTTATTATGCAAATGTTCTTTACAACAAAAAATTACACAAATTTGTATAGTATTGTTGTCTTTATTTATTTTACAAAGAAATATGCTCAAATGTCCCACACAAGCCATGGGAATGAATGATTAATACAACACAAATGAAAGAAATACATCTAAAGATAAATAAATGGAAAAAACATAGGAAAAGAGGTTGGATCCGTCATTTCCTGAATGACAGATCCTTGTGTTTATTTTCTCTATCTTCAACTCCCCTTGTTGTTGATCTTCAAATGTACCTATAGATGATGGAAAGAATGTGATTAGAGCTCAGGATACAAAATCTCATCATATGTTTCATCAACAGAAATATAACCTACATCTATGATGCATTAAATCAATTGGACATTTATGACATGTATACAAGAGAACCAAAAATCCAAGTCATCACATGAGCTTTTAGCTTCATTATTTTATCTAACTTGTTTTTTCACTGTGCAGGTATAGGTTCATTTATCATTGCATGATTCACCTTGTTTGACATCACAGTATGTGGAGGAAAATGGGCTCCCACAAGGGTCAAGCCCAGCATGCTACTATCTTGGCTTTTTAAGAGGGATAGGAGTGTAAACTCATCATACTTGTTCGATGGAATCACGATATGAGATAGGGATAGTCATCACCACAGTAATCTACACATCATTTATATGACTGTTATAAGAGGATATACACAGAACAATTCTTTCATAGGTTGCATTGTATATGGAAATTCATGGTTATGTAACAATGTAACAACAACATAAAGCTTCATAAGTGACTACAATTAGCATCATGTTCAAAAATTGCCAAGGATATAGTCATACTATTTTTCCATACAAATGGCATGATGACAAGCCAACACAATGAATTTTTTTTAGGTATGGTAGTCATATGATTGAAGGAAGAACTATCATATAGTTCTAGAAGAACAACCATGGCATCCTTAAGGTATAAGTAGCTTGTTTTACGAAACTCTTCATTGGAGGTGTTGAATTTCTACCTCACAGGATTAGAAAGTACTAACTTGAGTGATCTTGAGTTACTAGCTACAAATTGTCGATCACTAACCTCCTTAAGGGTAAATGAATGTGATATTTTGGATTTAAGAGGTGTTTTGGAGAAAGATACAAAATTGGAAGAATTTGGTGGTGGTTCATTTTGTAGTAGTGACGAGAATGTAGGAGAGGAAAATAAATATGAAAGTGTTAGATTTCCTTCTAAGTTTATATCACTTATGGGGCTAACTTACATGAGTGAGACTGAGCTACCTTGTATACTTTCGCGGGCTTATAATATGAAGAAATTGGATTTACAGTTTACATTCTTGAACACATAAAATCATTACAAGTTAATTCACATATGTACCAATCTTGAAATTCTGGAGGTAAGAAATGTCATTGGAGATCGAGGGTTAGAAGTTGTTGCAAATCACTGCAAAAAGTTAAAAATGACTCAGAGTGAAGCCTAGAGAAGAAGGGTGGATGATGAGAAAAGTTTAGTCTCTCATAGTAGGCTTTCTACAACAGCTCAGGGCTGCCTCGATTTGGAATTCGTTGTTGTCTATGTTTCAAATATAAGCAATTCAGCACTTGAGTCTATCGATGAATTTTACAAGAATTTGGGGGATTTTTGGTTGCTTTTGTTGGATTAAAAGGAACTAATCACTAATTTTCCACTTGATAATTTGGAGGCTCAAAGCCGAGCATGAAAATACACAAATGAAATCAAAAAAAATTCTATTATTTCTGCTTAAATGGAGGCTCAAAGCCAAGCATGGGAAATATATAGAAAATAAAAACGTTTTCATCATTTCTTCTAAAATGACAGTGAAAATACAAAATGCCTTCAAAGTGAATCTAAGGCCAGAAAAATAATGAATGAATACTCAGAACAGAGGCTGAGTGTATGAAAATAAGTAGAGAATAGCAAGCATTTTCAACATTTTTTGTGTAAAGACAAACAAAAATCCTTCTCTTTCACAAAAGATACAAAGGATAAACATACCACATGAGCTTAATGGCATGAGAATCTCTATATAGGATCAAGTTAGCTCTAGAAATGTCCATTAAAGCTTGAGCATCAAACCCTTGGTGGCATGGAGAAAGCAAGGGTGAATGAAGATTGCAAAATGAAAGTGAAGTGAAGAAAGTCCACGGGTTTTGTTTTTAGGGTTTTGTTTTTTTCCCTAAGTTTGTTCGACCCCTCTATGGGGTATTTTTTCACTTTGTTTTAAATATTTTTGCATGAGTATGCAAAATCAAAATTAGGCCTAGGTCAGCCTCCTCTTGATTTTGCATAACAATGAAACTGAAAATAAGAATGTAGACCATCATTAAGGTAATATTCTATAAATTTCCTTAATATATGTCATTGAAATGCAATGAGAGAGGAATAATCATAACATGTATTAAAGTAATTGTCACCTAGTTACTATAATGTTTTCCTAAATTGTTAACTTCATGTCAAAATCATGCAAAATTTGAAGAGGTGGAGTTAAATTGGGGAGTTAGTCTTGATTTCCAATTAAATGGAGTGATTTTAGAGTCTAACTTGGTCAAACTGATTGTAAGAGGGAGTTTGAGGCTATTTTAGCTCAGATTACTTCAGTTTTGACCCCTCTTTTTGAGGCTTTTCATGTTTGCTCATGGGAGATATTTGGGAGATATTTTTATGTTGAGTGGATTTCAGTTAACTCAATTTGACTCATTAGAGTCATATTTTCTATATAGGGGAAAAAACCTATGTTTTTTTTTATTTCTTGCTTTTTACTCTTCTATTCATTGTAGAGAGAAAAAATTTGTAGCTTGATTTTTTTAGAGTATTGATTTAGCAATTTCTAGCATTGTATTTCAGTTTTGCAGAAGGATTCATTTTGGCCTTCCAATAAAATCAAGTATTTGCCTTCCAGATTTTAGGTGTCATCTTTTATGTTTGATTTGATAAGAAATTTATTGTGTTTAAATCTGAAATACCTCTATCTTTTTGTCTCACTCATAGGTGTATGTACACAATTAAGCTAATTTCATAGATTATAATTGTCCATGTGATTCATTTTATCATTCTAGCTATGAAAACATTGCTTTTCCTTCAAAGAGGGTAAATTTATCAAGCCTTTGTGTGAATCATTTATGTGTTTTAATTGTTCAAATCAGGTTGTAAAAAATAGATTTATTGATGGGTACTTGTGAATCAGATTGCAATTTCATCATCATTTAGGTGCATCACCATCCTTTTAAGTTTAGTTTTTAACATTCATTTTAAAGCCTTCTATCCCTTTTCTTGCATAATCATTAGCTCCTTAGAAAATGAAAAGGGGAACTGACCCATAATTTGTAGATTCACCTTCATTATGAGCAACCCACAGAGTTGAAGGTATTTCCATGTTACACAGGATTGCTAAGCTTTATAGCTTTGCATTCGGGTGCAATCCTATGTATTAACAGTTTTCAAAACTTTGAATTTCTTTGCAAAAGAATATTTTTCACTGCATTTTTATTATCATAAATCAAATTATTCTTTTGTGAAAAATTTCAAAGTTTTGGAAATATATATTAAAATGTTAATGTGGGATTAATTTTCTAATGATGGTGAATTAGTTAGTGGTGAATTTTCTCCCTAAGTTGGAACTTGTCATGTATGTTGGAATTTCTTCCCATTGTGAATTGTTGGTGGTGAATTTTCCCATGGTGAATTGTTGAAGTGTGAATTTTCCTAGAGCCATGGCTAAAGTTTCCAAAACAGTGCTTAACAAAACTATGGATGCTTGGAAAAATCTAACAAAGCATAATAGTAAGTATTAATAGACAAGGCAATGAACTCCTCGAAGAAGGCCCCATGGTGATGTCCACCATGAGACCACTTCCTTTTGAGGTAGTTTTTCAAATAGCTCACTCTGTTTTATGCTACTCACATTTTCCATACATGTCTACCAAAACATTTTATCAAAGCATTATCTGCTGTTTTTCAAACAATTCATTGCCTTGTTTATGAGCTACCACATTTTTCATACATGTCTACCAAAATACTCAAAATTTTGTTGACTAGATCTCATACATTATAAGCCATGACCTACATAACTATTCTAGTTTTCATAATGAAATAATGTTGTTTTATTTTCAGATGATGCAGGTGGAGACACCTCCTAATGTTCATATGGAAATGGAGCATAGTGTGTCTTCTTCTATTGATAGCTTGATTCCTTTGATGGCGGTATGAGGAAAATTAGTAAATTTCAAATTACATTTGTTGTTATAGTTGATTATTATTGAAAAATCAAATGATGATTGATTTGTAGTTTAATTTCTATCTAGATGGTTTCTATAGGACATTAGAATGCCATAGACTGAGCCTGTTGCTATGGAAAATGATTATTTATTAAATATTTCATTTTTTATAATGTAAGTTCTATATATTAATGTCTATACTTTTTATTGTAATAGCTAAGGCTCTATGATGAACTAAATAGGAGGAGCATCCCTCAGGTTCAAAGTAGAGCACTCTAATATGTGTCTCCATCCCCCCAAATATCAAAGGTCACCCATGATCTATTTTTTCACCCAAGGGGAAATGACTTTTTATTGGGTTCTTTTGTTGTATACCTATATGGCATTTTTGTACATATATTTT
>VDFB02252616.1:135060819-135099663 GCA_007258455.2 Sequoia sempervirens
CCTCAAATTATACACCAAAATTCAGCTAAAATGACCTCGATGTGACCGCCATGCCTCTGCATTGATGAGCTCTATAACTGTAAAATGGAAACACCAAAAAATCCTTCATGAAATTTGGTCTTGAACCACCCTTAGGAAGAGGTGGTATACCTGAAACATGCAAAGGACCATGGTTACCAGCTTTGCATTGAATATGGCATGGAAATCCACATGAAAATTGCTATGTAACTTGAGATATTAGACTTGGTAGGTGGAGCATAATTGCAACCTCCTCACAAATATCATGCCATGTGTCTCCATGTTATGCTTTTGAAACTAAAAATTGGCACCCTTTGAAAAGCTTGCATACTCATGGAAACATGCTTGACAGGTGTCAAGCTATTTGCACTTCTACACATGAAATTAGGAGTTCTTTAAAAGATTTGTGGGTGAGTAGAAACAATGAGATACTACCACACGTCATCATCCTACACTTCCATGATAAGAAAAGAGACTTTCCTTAGAATTCCACTAGCTTTTGGAATTCATGACATGTGTCACCCTCTTGTGTTTCTACAAAAAATTTGGGTGCTCTTCGAAAATCCTATCGATGGACATGATTAACCAGATACCTCCACGTGTTGATATTTCCACACCTTTGTAGTTGAATCTTGCCTTAGTGAAAATTATCCCATAGATATGTGGAGCTTGCACCAAACGTCACCCTTTTGTGCCTCTATGCTTTGAATTTTCTTTAATAAAAAATATTACTAGATATGGAAACCAATCAAAATAAAAGGGATGGGGGGAGCAGTGATTGAAATTGAACTTGGACATTTGGACCAAAAGTCCAAAAATTAAAAAAAAAATCTAAAACTTTAAAGAAGGAAGAAGCTGAGATCAAGAAACTGAAACAAACTTGTACCTTTAGACCAAAGGTCCAAAATTCCAAATTAAACTCTAAAGTATGTAAGAATGAACTTGGAAGAAATAGTGGTGGAAGTAAGGATTAGAGATCTTGAATGGATTTAGACCTTTGAACATTATAATCCACACATAAAACTTTGGAGATCACTTTCCCTCCATTTCAAATTGAGCATTATTTAATCATTAGGGAAAGATGATAATCAATGTTAAAATGTTACTTCATAGACTAGGGAAATTTTAGGTATCTACACCCATAAATGACTTGACCACCATTATAACCCACAAAAGCTATGGAGGCAAACAAACACAACAAGAAACCTTAAGGGTTGACCTAGCTTTAACATAACTCAAACTCCTACCAAAACAAACTTCCCTCCAAATCTCACACAACTTGGCTTTGAAAAAGTCAAAGGAATTTAAGATCTTAGCACGTAAGACTCCTTTTAAAGGTAGAAGGAATCTCTTACTAACCTTATACAATGAATATAAGACACCTTATGAAAAGTATTCTTTGAATACTTTTCAATATTCTTATGACCTAAGACTTGGACCAAGACCCTCAACCTTTTAAGAGAATCATGTTATTTTATCTATTTAGGTCCAAAGGGGAAAATATGCTAACAATAAGACCTATGGAAAAAATGAGGTGCCCATTATAATTCATTATCCCACCCAAACATGTTGGAACTGTTAGTTTGGTCCACAAGCTATGTAAAAAATAACATGTCTATTTATAACTTTGCATTGCTCTCAAATGATGTATTTTACAAGAATGCATCCATTGTGGGCATGGTCAAATGGTTTATATTTGGAAAAAAATGAGATAGGCCATTGTAGATGAGCCTAAAATCCACCCATAGGCACAAAAGAGACATTCCTAGGTGCAATAATTTTGGAGAATCATTGTGTCAAAGTTTGGAAATTTTTCTCCTAGGTCTCTTAAGAGACTCTCTCATTCAAATGTATCTTGGAAGGATTGATAGAACTACAGAAAAAATGAGGCCTCCAATAACATTCACTAGCCTACCCTAATGTGTTGGCACTATTGGTTTGGTCCCATGAGGTGTGGAAGAAATAATATGGTTATTGGCAACTTTATGTTGCTCTTAAATGAGGCATTTTGTAGGAATACATTCATTATGGGCATAGTCAAATGGTCTATCTTTGACAAAAAATGGGATAGCATATTATAGATGGGTCTAACATCCAACAATAGGAACAAACAAAACATTCCTAGGTGCCATATATTTTGAGAACTGTTGTGTCAAATTTTGACAACTTTTTGCTCTTAGGTCTCTTAAGAGACTCTCTTGATCCAATGTAGCTCAATATATTGAAGATGGGTTTGAAATGCACCTATATAGGAACAAAAGAGGCATTCCTTGGTGCCATAATTTTTTAGAATAATTTTGTCAAACTTTGGAAAGTTTTTGCTCTTAGGTCTCTTAAGAGATTCTCTGAGTCTAATGTATCTTGGAAGTATTGAGAGAACTACAAAAAAAGTGAGGCTTCCAATAACATTCACTAGCCTACACCTAATATTTTGGCACTATTGGTTTGGTCCCACGAGGTGTGGAAGAAACAATATGGCTATTGGCAACTTTATGTTGCTCTTAAATGAGGCATTTTGTAAGAATACATTCATTATAGACATGTTCAAATGGTCTGTATTTAACAAGAATGAGATAGAATATTATAGATGGGCCTAACATCTACCTATAGGCATCACGATACATTCTTGGGTGCCATAGATTTTGAGAACCGTTGTGTCAAATTTTGAAAACTTTTTGCTCTTAAGTTTCTTAAGAATGTCTCAATCCAATGTATCTCGAAACCATTGAAAGACCTATGGAAGAAAATGAGGCCTTTAATAGCATTCACTATTCCACCCTAAAGTGTTGGAATTATTATTTTGTCCCACAAGGTGTGGAAGAAACAACATGGCTATTGGTAACTTTACATTGTTTTGAAATGAGACATTTTGTAAGAATGCATTTATTGTTGGCATAGTCAAATGGTTTGTAGTTGAAAAAAATGAGATAGGATATTGTAAATGGGCTTGACATCCACCTATAGGGGCAAATAAAAAATTCCTAGGTGCCAAAAATTATGAGAATCACTATGTCAAAGATTCAAAACCTTTTTCTTATAAGTCTCTTAAGAAACTCTCTCAATAAAATATAGACTAGAAGGATTGAGAGACCTAGGGAATGAAACAAGGCTTACAATATAATTCACTAACCTACCCTAACATGTTGGAACTGTTAGTTTGGACGAATGATATTTGAAAGAAAAAATATGGATTCTAGAAACTTAAAATGTGGCATTTTGTGCCATGAGCATTAATTTCTTCACCTCGTGGGGCCTAATTGATTGTGCCAAGATGTTGGAGTAGAGTGGTGAATTATAGAGGAGGCCTTTTTGTACTTTTAAATGTTGTAATCATTTTGGACTACAAGCTTTTGAGAAAGTACTTTAAGAGACTTAAGAGTGAAAATGTGTCAAAATTTGATGGACTAGCTCTTAGAGTCCATGACACTTGTGAGTGTTATATTTATACCTATAGCTACATGTGGCTTCCCTCCACAATAAGATCTCTTAATTTTTGTCAACTCAAAATAGTTTTATCATGCTAACAATGGATGCATTCTTTCAAAATTCTTTAGTGGCATTCAACATAACCTTTCCAAGAGCCATTTTTTTTTTCTTCACCTCATGGGACTAAATTGACTATGTCAAAACATCAAGATGTTTGGGTGAATTCTATAGGAGGTATCATTTCATACCCTAAGTGTCCTAATCATTTTAGAGTATAAGCTTTCAAAAAAGACTCTTAAAATACTGAAGAGCAAAAAGTGCTTAACTTGACAAAGTAGTTCTTAGAGTTCATGAAACATAAAAATGCTCTTTTTGGAATTAAAACTGCATGTGGGGGTCTATTGGTGGTCTGAGTTGTAGGATCCAAATCCACAAGGCATGTTAATCTCTCAAGTGCCAAGGGTCTCAAAATTGGGAAGATCACCACAAACTTGTCCTTAGGTTGGGGACTAAGGACCAATGGTTGAGGTGGGTAAGACCTCCTTCACTTGAAGATTTGCAAGACCAAGGGGAGTTTCCTTGAGGTGCTAGATGATATAAATATTGAATACTCCCTTAAAACATACCCATTGCACAGTGTATCCCAATACTAGTGTTGCAAATATACCTATGTGCTAGTTTGGACATGTAAGGCTTAACACCCTAATAACATATAACTTGCCATATATTTATCAATGAATGTGTTTAATGATAACCCCTTTTAGCTGCTACATACATTCAAACATGGTAGTAGAAGATACAAACTAATAATATTATAGTTGTTGAAATTGATTAATTTTTTGAGTGTATTGAGGATGGGGGGAGAGAAAACTAGTAAGAAACTAGTGTCTTAATCCAATTGGGTGACAAATTCTTTGGTTTTAATCAAATATGCAACAACAAAAAACAAAGGTAATGAATTAATCAATACACCACATAAGACTAAATATTTCACAATGCACATGCAAGTTGGGCTCTATTCATTCATTAAATAAAATCATAGATGGTTGCAAAATATTAAGCTGGTCTACTTAGTAATCCATGAATATGCTCACACATTTATTTTATTATGTTGAGAAGTTATCTTGCAAAGGCTTTATAAGGATTTTATAGGCATCTAGTTAAAAAACCAAACAACATACATCAAAAATGAATACCATACATATGTAGACACCTAACAAAGATTGAATTTGAATTTAACCACTTCATCCTCAATGTTTTCTAAATGCTATTACAAACCTAAGACCAACCCAAATCGTTATAATATAATAATCAAACTACTCAAGAACGGAATATGAAACCTTAAGGCTTCCACTATATATCTCTCTTCTATTGGTTTTGTAACTACTCTTCTTCCATAATTCTAGATATTTTTTAATCCTCTCCTTTTCAAAATGTCAGCCAAGGTAGAGAAACCCACGATGAGATGGTGTATAGAATGCCAAAAATCCATACTGCATAAAAAACCAACACCCGCACAATAGGCCTCATCTAAAATATAATTCCGCTACCTAGAAGCATGTATAAATCACTCGTCGAATGCCCACTTTATATGCACATTGATGATTCCTCGATTTGAGTGTTATATTGAGTGAAACCATCTATCCATTCTGACCTTTTGCAAGAAAATGACCTCCATTGGGTCATGCGGAAAATAACCTCTATCGAGTCATTCGAGAAAATCATTTCCAAGTGGATATGCATATATCGGGCCTTTATCGAGTTTAATTGCGCCATCATTACCTTTACCTTCGTTTATTTCCTTTATGCCTTAGCATTTTTTGGAAACCATTACTTGACCTTTTTTAGGATTTGGAGGCTCATCATGAACATGTGAAACATCTATGGTCTTCTAGCCGACATCTTCTTCTCTTTTTTACTTTTACCTTTTGAGGTAAATTGGACCCCTATGGGATGCAAGGCATTAACCTTGATTTGGGTGTAGTAGAAGAATCTATCCTTATGGGAGATCCTATCAACATCAAGAAGAGAAAAACTAGTTTGATATGACTCCGACAAAAGTTTAGATCCTTGTTAGATACATCCAAATGTTTTCACTATCCTTAAAAACACACTTATGTGGGATACAAGCTTCTATTTGGTCACATGGGAAGTCGACATCCATCAAGAATTATGAGAATTCAATTGACAACTAAACTTAGACTACTAAGAAAACAATTAGTTCACTTGGAGTTATCTGCAAGACATTCTTTTCCTTTAAATTTTTGGATTCCAACATATTGATACAGGTTGGAAAGCTCCATTAGGTCCATGTGGGTTGGGGACTTGCTATTGAACTACACAAACTAGCTTCAAAATGGTTCACTTAGAAATTTATGCATGACACATTTGTTAATCACATCAAAACCTTTTGTGGAGATTTGACCCATAAGTGAAACTATAGAACAACGACCTCCATCTGACCAATGTGGGACATTAAACTCCATCGAATCCTTGTGGAAAGTCTATTGCTATCAGGGTCCACATGAACTTGGTTGACATTTGAATTGCACCTATTGAATAATGAGTCAATTGACAATATTGGACCAATTCACTCACCCTCTTCCACAAAACTATCCCTATCTTAGCTCGGTTTAGCATTTTGTGGATACCTGAGGTCCTAATGAACTTTGTAGATGATCTAATTCAAAATGAACCATGTGGACTTGGAACCAAGATTTGAACTTCCTCCTAAGTTCTTTGTGGAAAACTTACCTGCTATTGAGCTACACCCTTTGAATTTGGGCCAGTTTAGTTACACTTTTCTTACAAAAGGCCAGTGGTAGACCAAAACCCTGCAAGAGGATAACTTAGTCAATTTTTACTCAATTTTCCCCAAATTTGAATTTGGGATCCATTTGGATGATCTTCAAGGTGGAAGACTCAAAAATACTCCACACTTAGTCAATTTTAGGATTTTTAATTTGGGTATTTTGGACTAAAGGAAGGAATGACTATAATGACAAAAGGAAAACCATAAACATGAAAAGCCCATGCAAAGTTTCTCAAATTAGTTATAAATGATGGGAAATAAAATGGAGGAAAAAAGAAGGAAAAGAGTAAACCACCAAAGTAGAACAAGGAAAAACAAGACACAATAAAATGGGGTGCCAACAGGGTTCCTCAATAATAACATCTCTCAATTTTTTCAACTCAAAACCATTTCATTATTGCCAACAATGGATATATTCTTGCAAAATACATCAATGACATCTAGCATAATGGTGCCATGAGCCATATTTTATATTCTTCACCTCATGAGGATGAAAAAATTATGCCAACACATCAGGATGGTTGGGTGAATGCTAGAAAATATATCATTTCATATCCCAAGTGTCTTAATCATTTCATAATATATAGGCTTTAGATATTTAAGTCTCTGAAGAGACCTAAGAGAAAACAATGCCAAAATTTAATGGAGCATTTCTTAGAGCCTATGAAACCTATGAGTTTTCTATTTAGACCTACAACTACATGTGGTTCCTCCACAATAACCACTCTTAGTTTTTGTCAACTCAAAACCATTTCACCATGCCAACATTGGATGCATTATTGCAAAATGCATTAGTAACATTTAGTGTAATGATTCCAAGAGCCATATTTTTTGTTCTTCATCTCATGGGATTGAACCAACTATACCAACACATTGGGGTGGCTGGGTGAATGCTAGAGAAGGTCTCATTTAGTACCCCAAATTTCCTATTTTTTTGGACTACAAGATTTTTGCAAAGACTCTTAAGAGACCTAAGAGTAAATAAGTGCCAAAATTTGACAGAGTAGTTCTTAGAGTTTGTGGCACCTATGAATTTTTTTAGACTTACAACTACATGTGGGGTCTCCCCACAATAACATCTCTTAATTTTTTCCAACTTAAAACTATTTCACCATGCCAACAATAGATGAATTCTTACAAAATACATCAATTACATTTTTTGTAATGGTATCATGAGCCATATTTTTTGTTCTTCACCTTGTGGGACAAAATTGATTATGATAACATAGATAATTATGGGTTTCAATGGACATATTAAAAATAATCACTTGTATTCCTTCAAGCAACCACACTAAAACTTGAATTAGACTTCTTTAAGGTTTACAAGATGACCTAATTGACTTTGAAACAATGCATCACCAATATATTTTAAAAAAAAATCTTATCAAAAACACCTCCTAAATTATGTTTTAGTATGTTATTTCATATCCCACTCAACATACATAAATTCTAGCTAAGAACACATCACACAAGTATGAAAACATGAAAATAAATCAAAGAAATAGCAAGACAATGGCTCAACCACTGTTATTGAATCAACCATTATTAATAATATTTGAAACCCTTATGTATCTCCTTTAAGGGTAGGTTAACCACCAATTGATGACATGCAAAGGGTATAAGGTGGTTTCAAAAGTTATAATATGAAAATATAATGAAAAAATGGTAAGACTATTATATGAACTATGACAATCTCTCTTGCCTCAAATTCAAAATGATTACCATGTGAATCTTGATAGTGTCATCTCAAGAGATGGTAGTGATGTATGATGTTAACTTAATACCCTAATAAGACCAAAAAGTTGAGACTTGAGATTGCAACATTAAAATATAGTCCTAACTAGACTATGGTAGCCTTTCACTATGATAAAATAGTCAAAAAGGATTGGGACAACCATTTGTCTTTTCTAACTTTATTAACAATATAATTCAAATGTTCATTCCACATCAGTCCCTAGATTTCCTGACCTAGACCTATGATTAACTACGTCCTTTTGCTAATTTATGAATTAAGAAAAATTATCTAAGACCCTTGTAACATCATTTGGGGATGACAATCCTTCTAAGACAACATGGTGACATTTTGTGTATAAATTTTTACCCTCAAACAATGATATTTTAACACATCCTAGGGTTTTATGGTCTTCATATAACCATGTGAATGAACCCTATGGTTTAAGATACAAGTGGCATATTGCAAAACATGAAAATAATCCTATTACATTTGCACAATCATAATGACTATGGAATTCCCTCAACTATTGATATTTATCTCAACCTTATAAACATGTTTGACATGATTATGGTGACTTTAATGAAGATGCAATTTTATTGAAGATGTAATACATAGAAAGGGTGAAATACAAAAAATAGAGGTGTATTGAAAATGCTTCAAGAGAAGGAAAATACTGGTACACAATAACATGATTGTCCTATTTTTATGTCAATCCTCTACTTAGAAATGAGGTAATAAGCATGAAAAATGGGGTATAACAATAATTCTAGGTGCTTAAAATAGCTAACACCAACATTGAAATTACATCGACATGTGCAAAGTTCTCATGAGGTATTGAGAATGAAAATAGGCTATAAAAAATTTCTACAAGTTGTGATGAATTTAACATAGGAAAAATCAACCTTCCATAATAGAAATTTACCTTTTATAACATCATTTACCTTTAAAAAATTTGGCAACCATGCATAGGCATGTGTGTGAAATATTTTGGGCACATTAATTAAGCCAAAATAACTATTTTAAAGTCAAACTATTCAAAAGACCAACTGTCATAAGACCTAGATTAAATAGGTTAACGAAGGCTAATCTACTAGAAAGATCAAACTTAGCTAATTAATTAAGAAAACTAGACTAAAATGACAAACAAAAATAATGTGATATAACAAAAAAACATACCTCCTACTTTTTCTATGTTAATAATCTAATGAATTATTTTTTTTAATGAATCAATTTAAAACATCTAATACATCTTTGTTTTAAGATAAAGCTGGGTCTTTTATCTTATAAAACAATATCTTCATAACATAAAGCTGAATGTTTTATCTTGTGATTTAATTAATTTGGGTTGGATATTTACGAGGGATGATATCTTTTCTTTTATGTGAGGAGATTGAGTGGCCCAATCTATAAATGCCAAGTCAAAGCGTCAGATTTTTGTTTTACTTTATTCATTGTCTAAGATTTTGTTGTAGAGACGACACGCCATCGCCAATCCAAGCGTGAATAATAACTTTCGTAGGCGTGGAAATCAGTCCAAACAAATTTCTTAAGCCAGTTAGATGCAAATTCGAAATCATAAATAGATCTCCCAGCAGTTCTTCTCTTCAGTCTTGCACAAGTAAACCCCTTCAACCTTTGCTCATTGAATTCTCTGCGCGTTGCACAAATGGTGTTATCTACGCTTGCAAATGAATCCGATCAGGCAATAAATTCCTCCATGTTTGCTTAACGTTACACGCAGACGGCCATGCCAAGGTATGCCGCTTAATCTATTTGCTTCACTAATTCATGTGTTGCAGAATGCCAGTGATCTGTAGTTTGTTGGGTTGTTACAAATTGTTTGAAATCTGGAGTTTTGTAATGTACCATTTTTGTTTTGAAATGCTTTTTACAGCAGATAGATAGGCCTGTAAATAACGGAACTAGTTTAAGATCTTGTGGATGTATGCAGAATGAGCCATTTTTTTTTCCCTCTGTGTTGTAGGTTCCGATTGCCTGAAAGATCTATCCCTAAAGATGCGGCATACCAGATCATCAACGATGAGTTGATGTTGGATGGGAATCCAAGGCTGAATCTGGCCTCATTTGTCACTACCTGGATGGAACCTGAGTGCGATAAACTCATCATGGCTTCCGTTAACAAGAATTATGTTGATATGGACGAATACCCCGTTACTACAGAGTTGCAGGTTTGTGGATTTGAACCGGTGACCTTTTATAACATCCTACTGCTATTTTTTTTTCTAAATTACAAGTCGATTCTCAGACATTGACATGAAGTTTTAAATTCTCGTTCTGAATCAAATGCCAATTATTCTGTATCAGATAAACATGATCTGAACACTTATTTAGAACAGTTGCTGATGGATTCATTAATTTCTTTTATTTTAGGGTTTAATATTAGGATATTTGTGAAAATGCAACAGAATCGGTGTGTGAATATGATTGCTGCACTGTTTAATGCCCCACTCGGAGAGGAAGAACAGGCAGTTGGAGTTGCAACAGTGGGGTCCTCAGAGGCCATTATGCTTGCAGGTCTTGCTTTTAAGCGGAAATGGCAGAACAAACGCAAGCAGCAGGGAAAGCCCTTTGATAAGCCCAACATTGTTACTGGCTCCAATGTCCAGCTAAAATGAATAAATAGGTAGATCAGCCCTTAAATTTCATGGCATTTCTCCGCAGGGGAAAGCTCTTGGTGAGGTGCAGGACGGTGACGAGGTGTCTGTTGTGTCTCCATAGCCTGGTTAAGAGCATTGTTGCCTTTGCAGTCCAGGATCAGTCCAGTATCTTTAGGACTGCCTAGGAGTTCTCTGATCCTGCTCCTTAAAGATCATATTCCACTATCTATTATCATAATTAATACTTGATCTGTTTTGATAGGTTTGCTGGGAGAAATTTGCAAGGTATTTTGAAGTGGAGCTCAAAGAAGTTAAGCTGAAGGAGGATTATTATGTGATGGATCCTCAAAAGGCTGTGGAGATGGTGGATGAGAACACCATTTGTGTATGTGCAATTCTCGGGTCCACATACAACGGAGAGTTTGAAGATGTGGAGCGCCTCAATCATCTTCTGCTGGAGAAAAACAATAAAACCGGGTGAGAATCTGTTTTCTGATCCGACTTTAATGGAGTTATTTTCTTTCATTCCAGGGAATTGTCCAGTTTTGTAACAGCAGTAAAGTAACGGTTTAAAGCAGTAGGCCGTAAACGGCAATTTTGTTTGAATTTAAGTGGGATGCCGAGCGCCGCAAATAATGGATACTGTAGTTTCTAGATTAGGTTAGGAATTTTGACACTTTCCGAAATATCAATTTTCATCCCACACGATCTTGAATGAAACTTAATTTAAGGACTAAAATGCAAATACGGTCATACGGCCATCAAATTTAAGAATTAGAAACATGTCCATTCTCCGCGTATTATTTTAACGGAAATGTCACCGTCAAATCTCATTTGGTACTCTTTGCAAAACAGAGTGGGTCATTTGTTCAGGTCCAGCTGTCCAGGAAAGTCTAGAAGGAAATGATAAATCGATTCAATTAAATTAAGATTAAAATTAATTAAGAAAAAGGTTATAAATTAACTAATGAGTAAGAGTTGATTAGGTGAAATTGATAAAGGGATTTGTGGAAAATGGAATGATGTGATGGGATTTAATTATTGTGATCATTCTATGTGTAGAATTTTTAACTTTCATTTGGCTTTCCAACTCTTAAATCCTTCCTATCCGTAACCCTTGATTTTTAAGTGGAACCCACGTATATAAACAACCTTTCATTGTCACAACACCTTTGATGAGTAATACATCCAATGTGTACTAGTTTTGCCAGCGCTTCTTTTTCTACTTTTTAGTATGGACTGCTATGTGTTGGTGGGAAGTCATTTTGTAATATCTTTCCTGCAAAGGCTAAATAAGTAGTGTGTGGACTATTACAGAACTTTGATGTGGGATGTATTTTCAATTTATTTTATTAATAAATACAAAAGTTAAAGATTATATTGATATAGAAAATGGATTTTGAAAATTGCAAGAAGGGATAAGATGTACGTGCCATTTTATTGTTGGGTGGTTTGTTAGAGATATAAGATAATTATGTTGTCTAATTTGAAATTAGGATTATGTGTTTATTAGAGTTTTATTAGAAATTGAATCATCTCTTTTTTATCATTTTATACATATTGGTGCATTTTGGTATTAATGCATTGTGTTGGAACTTATTTAAATTTTAGATAGTTGATATCCTATATATATTTTTGACACATTTTATTAATCTATTAACATCTCAATACTTGCAAGCCCAATAATAACAAAAATTTGGTGCCCAACGTGCATATAAGACACTTCCTTAGTTGGATTCGTAGGTTGTCTCAATCAAAATAATATAGGCTATGTTTTAGGATTATTCCTTGAGGTATTGTGGGTTCTTATTGCAATAGAGGGAGGTGGCGAATGCAACAACGAAGGAAGCCTACAAAAATTAGAAGAGAGATCTAGTTTTATAATAATGGTAAGTGTGTCAAAGGTGTTAGGTGAGATGAGTTGCTTTCCATTTTAGTTTCACCACATAAATCACTAGATCTAATTTGATAATTGATAGTGAAGTACACTTTAAATTTCATCACAAAATAGATGTTTGAATAGAAAATAATAAGATAAACACTAAAAATAAAGATAGATCAAATATTTTAATATGTAAAAAAATATATCCATATACATATGAAATAATTCACTCTTAAAAATCAAAATAATGCAACTAATATTTATTAAAAATGAAAGTTAAAATAAATAAAAAACTAAAGAAAAAGTATCAAATACATGCACTTTTCTTGCACTTTACGTCTTTATATTGAGACTGATGTTAAGGATGATGTAACTTTGGTGCACACAAATAATAGTTAATGTTATTGATTGCTATGTAATTCTATTTATATTAATATATTGTATTGAATGGATACAATAATTTAGATAAGAGAAAGTTAAATATTATAATATAAAGGATGTAATGAGTAAAGTGAGAAATCATATGATTGGGAGTGGTGGAGAATTGGTTTATTGGGAAAATAATATAAAAATGCTAATTGAGTGTTGACATAAAGATTTTATGTGGTATTTGTGTGGGTGCAGATGGGACACTCCTATACACGTAGATGCAGCAAGTGGTGGTTTTATTGCACCATTTTTATATCCAGATTTACAATGGGACTTTCGCTTACCTTTGGTAAGAAGCATAAATGTGAGTGGTCACAAATATGGGCTTGTATATGCTGGTGTGGGATGGGTTGTTTGGCGAAGCAAACAAGATATGCCCGATGAACTTATTTTCCATATCAACTATTTGGGAGCTGATCAACCCACCTTTACTCTCAACTTCTCCAAAGGTAACTTCAATATATTTATTTATTTTTTATGCATTCAGAGAAGGTTGACATGTGGACAATGGCATTTTACTATGACATGGTGAGTACAACATATTGGAAGCATTGTTTCTATAAATCTCACTCACTTTTGTTTAATCAGTGATGTAGTTCAAGAAAAATCAAATTACTATAAACAGTCAACACTGTTCAATTGATCTGTTGGGAATTTTAAAATTTCTTTTTATTTGTTATTTACATGTTTGGTTCGTGCTTGTTATTTACATGTTTGATTCATACTTGCTATTCATATGTTTGATTCGTATTTGTTATTCATATGTTTGATTTGTGATGTTGGCGGAGCTTAAAAAACACATTCTAAGCTTTGATTTATTTAGACGACATATATGAAATCACACTAGCTTCTTCAATAGAATCCACCTATTAATATGATTTAAGATGGAACTATCTAAACAAATCAAAACTTAAAATATATTATTTTATGCTAACTAAACTTCTTTTACAAATTAACAGGTGCAAGCCAGATCATTGCACAGTACTACCAACTCATTCGCCTGGGATTCAAGGTTTAAACCCTTAAAAACCCTTCAAATCTATGTTTTAAAGAAAAACTTAAATTACCAGCAATGGGTCACCACATACATTAACTAATTTACACTGGTGTCTTCAATGTTAGTCACCCATTCAGGCCAAGCTAAATCTAATACAAAGTTTTAATGCCAGGGATACAAGATGATAATGGAGAATTGTCGATTAAACGCCAGGGCTCTGACAGAATCTCTGGAAAGAACAGGGAAATTCAAGATATTATCCAAAGACATGGGCGTACCTGTGGTGGCCTTCTCGCTCAAGGACAACTCTGAGCATGATGAATATGAAATATCAGATCATCTGAGAAAATATGGGTGGATTGTTCCAGCCTATACAATGGCTCCAGACGCTCAGCACGTCACGCTTCTGCGTGTTGTGGTAAGAGAGGACTTCAGCTGAACGCTGGCAGAGTGCCTGGCTGCAGATATTGACAGAGTATTGAAGGGATTGGAAGAGCTTCCTCCTAAGATAATTCAGGCGGTTCAAGACTTAGCCATTAGTGAAGAAGCTAAGAAGTCTGAGGTGAAGGGGAAGGAAAACGAAGATGTCACACAGTCGCATGATGATGATAGCCATCATCACACTCGAAGAAAGGGACGCCATGCCCGCCATCCTCACGACTCTGTGCACAAAACAAAGGGCATCTGCTAAACATTAGTTAGTCCTCATATTGTATTTTCTTTATTTTGGTGGGGCGGTTTCTGTTTGCTCAATAAATGTTCCATGTATGCTTTCCCTGAATATGATTGCTACCATGATTGTTGTATAATAAATGTCTGTGTTTTCATTGTTTTGAAGTTTTGTAAGGCTGCTTTTTATTTAAAGTTTTTCAATGTAGTTTTAACTGTTTTTGTTTACAGAAGCGAATTTGTACTAAAGATTTATTAACAAATAATAAATTTGTATATGCAGTGTGTGCAGGTGGAAAAAATACCAAATTTATAGTAATATGTGTGCTACAAGGAAGACTAAATTTTAATTTTTATATTTACCATAACATTCCATAGGCTTGTTGCACTTTTTAAAGACTTTATGGGGCCGCACATTTCACATATTACAAAGGAGCGATGCATGTATTGAAGCTTTGAAGGTTTCCCTATCCTTGCCGTAGCTTTTATTTAGTTCTACCAAGGTTGGCGCAACACATTTAAGGGAGATATCATAGATTTCTATTTGTTGTTATAATATTTATCAGCTATTGGACAACGCATGGGAGGTTACCATTGTGGAGGAGGTTAAGTGCCAAGGGAGATTTTAAAGTGGTTGCTGATTGGATTGTGGACTTTTCCAAGGTCTAGGTCAGCATTTGACATTTTTAATATTTAATTTATGTGACAATGTTTTTTCTATAGGAAACTTTTCATGAATTTAATTTGTAACAACAAAATAAAGTGATATATATATAATGTTGATGTGAACATATTAAGCAATAATTTTATTGTATGATTATAACTAGTATGAGTATGAGTATGAGTAAGTGAAATTCATGATGGTAATTTATAACATCACTTCAAACAAGTTGCAATACATGTCCCAACTAGTAATATACAAATTGTTTGATGAAATGTCAAGTGTAAATCTTCGTGAAAATTGCAAAAAACTTGGTTTAAAAATTGACCCAACTTATTACAATGGTATCAGAGCATGTCTATGAACTTATGAAATTTGCAAAAAATTAAAAATATTTCAGTATGGGATATTATAGTGGTATCACCCAAGAACCTTGCCAGATTATGGTGTTCAATTTTCTATTGCAGATTTCAATATTATAAGTTAGTAAGAAACAAAGCAACAGAGTGAAAGGGCTTGCATCTAGTGCCTAAAGAAAGATAAAGACAAATTAAAAACTAATGAATTTTTTTTTGCAAGAATTTCAAAAATATTAGGAGAATCTAGCAGCATTGTTAGAGAATCCAAGATGTTAAAACCTCACTTATTAGCTGGAAAGATAAGGGAATGCCATGATGCACAATAGGAAAATAATTCTTCCATTGCAAGGGAGAATGGTGGTAGCAAGAATAAGCTCAAAAGAAGAAATGTTTTCTTCCTATGTAAAGGAACCTGGGAGCCTAGCCATCCATGCAAGAATAAAAAAGTGAAGGAAGAATTAGAAGTCATAGAAAGAGAGGGAACAAGAGAGGGAACACGAGAGGAATGAGTAGTTGAGTTACCATGAATATGATGAGTCAAAGGTTGATGATTCTTTGCTTGGGCATAGAGATTTAATGTCATCACTTCAGGAAGTTTGCAAGGGAACCCAGAAAGAGGAATGTGATCTTGAATGTTATTTTTCTTTTGTAAATGAGGATGAAGAAAAAATTTAATTGCATATATGAGTGAAAAGGAGTACATGATTCCTTATGACATTGTTGAGATTGAAGGATATGCTGATTTTTGATGATTCATTGATTGAGTATAATGCTGACCTACCATTTATTCAAACAATTGCAATGCAACATTTAGAGAGGCAGTTGATTTTCTAATTACAAATGAAGATAATTTAGAAAGTTCGTTGTGTGAAGAGCCAAATCCCTTGGCTACTTCTTATCAAAGGCTTAGTGAATTATAAGATTTGAAGAACCACTTGTTGGTCACTAAACAAAAGGTAGTGCAAACCTTAACACATTTTGATAGAACACACCAATTCATTGAAGACCTCCTTTGGAAGGCTCAAGTTGAAGAGAGACAAGAAGGTGTAAAGGTTGGAACCACTTTCTCAAATCTGCAAACTATCAAAGGTTCTTTACAAATAATAAAATCAAATTAATTGCATTTTATTTCAAATAGAGATCATGCCATCAAGTTTATAGAAGAGACTTTCAAGGAATTCATAGAAAAGGAGAAAGAAGTTGATGAGCTTAAACTTGAGTTAATTTTAACTCACTATTCACTCTACAAAGCAGAAAATTAGTCACTTTTTGTAGCCACATTGAAGGAACAAGAATGTGATACAAGGACTATGGAGACCTCAAACAAATAATTGAAGGAATTAATGAGCTTCAAAAGGGTTGTGATTTGGAGCCAAACTACCTTTTGGGAAATAAAGAAGGATGTGGGAGTGATGAATAATTGATCAATGATTTCAGCAGCCCCAATATCATGGAGATTCAACATGATGATGACACTTGGGAAGAACATAGAGAGTGCAATTTCATTGGGCTTGATAAAAAAATTTGCATGATGATACATTTTTTAACAATCTAATTTATGATATACCTTTTGATTCAAGAGACACACATGGTGATAATAGGATATGGGATTTAGGTAATTGTTTGGGATACCCAATGGAGAAAGAAGGTGAATTTGACACCGATGGCATTGTGAGGTATGCTTGTGTTTTTGTTTTTAGCCATCATGCAAATATTTGGACATATTTTTTATGACACATAAGAGTGGGATAGATAAGATATTTCATAAAATAATTTGGTATGAGGTGCTCCCTTCTATAGAGAAAGAATCCAAATCATGTTGGCCTATCAATTTTTTCCTATAGGATGGTTATTATGATAGGTTTATAGGAAAAGGAAAAGAGAGACTTGGCACATTGATACTCCAATTTTAATTAGATTGACACAACAAAATCCATAAAGTATATTGGGAATGGAAAAATCCCAATTTGTCTTTGGGATCCCAAAATTTACATGATAGATGGATTGCTTCGTAATATAACAAAAAATGATAGAATTGTTGGGTTTAGTTGTATCAGGTTGGTGTAGTGGAGATATGGTGGATCATTATTTAGGTTCATTTGGGATCTTGGTATTTGCATACAAGTTCAAATTGCTTGGGGACAAGCAATCTTTGGGAAGGGAGGATTGTAATGTCCCCATTTTCGGCCCAAGTTTTCAGATTTAAGAAATAATTTAATTAATTAAATCAAGTTTTCTAAATTAATATTTTGAGGTAACTTGTATTTAATTAATTATGATTTTAATTTACATATTTTATTATTATAAAGTGATCTTACTTGGAGCCAAAAATTAAAATATTATAGTTTCATCACTTTAAGGAGATAAAAGGTTTATTATTTAAAAATTGATTTTTACAATATATAGATTTCAGAAAGTTTTGTCGAGGTTATAAAAGGAGGTTGAGGAGAAGAAAGGAATTCATTATGAAGTTTGATAAATTGTCTTTTCAATATTTTTGCATGTGGCCAAACTCTTAACAATGAGATGAAAACCCCAATGGTTTACCCGATGGATGAAAATATGAAAGTCAAAGTGGTTCCATCTAGGGATCAACAGTGAGATGAAGATTTAGATTTTGGGGATGAAAACCCTTAGATTCCACTAGAGAAATTTTATACAAAAGTTTCCCTTGTGCTTAATGTTTGGAAATAATGGAACTTGGAGAAAATCGATTTGTCTTTCTTGGGTTTGTCAAGTTTGTAGGTACAAAGTCATTGAAGATTTGTTAACAAATAATAAATTTGTATTTACAGTGTGTGTGGGTGGAAAAGAGACCAAATCTATAGTGATGTGTGTGTTGTGAGGAAGGATAAATTTTAATTTATATTTACCATTAAACTTTTTGTAATCTTGTTACACTCCTTGAAAACTTTATTGGATCATAGATTTCAAATATTACAAAGGGGTGATGCATGTATTGAAGCCTTAAAGGCTTACCTATCCTTTCCATAGCTTTTATTTGGTTCTACCAAGGTTTGCGCAACATATAAGGGAGATATCATAGTTTTTTATTTGGTATTATAATATTTATAAGTTGTTGTACAATGCATGGCAGGTGTCGTACCATTATGGAGGAGGTTGTTAAGTTCCAAGGGAGATTTTAAAGTGGTTGTTGATTGGATTGTGGAGTTTTCCAAGGTCTAGGCCAGCATTTGACATTTTTAATATTGAATTTTTGTGATAATGTTTCTATTGTAGGAAATTTTTTGTGAATGCAATTTGTAACAACAAAATAAAGATATATATAATGTCTATGTTCAATCATATTAAGCAATGATTTTTATGTATGAAAAAAATTATAACTAGTATGAGTATGGGAAAGTGAAATTCATAATGCTAATTTTTTTAGGATAGGTGATATTATAATTGCTATTCTATGTTGATTTTATGTGTCTCCATGTTCTTTGGAAAATGTCCTAGAGGACATGAGAGGTAAAATATTTATTATTTATTTTCCTATTTAAAATTGTAATTGCATTCATAGAGGTGGACCTACTACAGTGATGGTTACAAGCTTGCATCCTAGGAGAATATTCCATTTGGGCATCCACTTTTTGGGTGGGGACCACCTAGAAGTGCATGTTCTTGCATGTTATCCTAGGTTGGGCACCCAAGCATGTTCTAGGTATGAGTCATCAAAGAGTACAATGGAGCACTTGGGATTGACCAATTCTAATTGGCTATGGGTTAGGCGCCCATGTGAAGGCTATGTGATCATTTAATATTTTCACCATATTTCTAGGTTGTCCATTAAGAGAGGTGTGGGTTTTTCTAGGTGGGTTTACTTGTTGTTTCAAAATACCACATGTGGTATTCTCTCCCACAAAATTCCATATATTGGAGCATAATTGAGGTGGTGGTTTCATAAGTTTTTTTTATAGGTTGTTAGGGTAACAAAGTGATGTTGAGATTCAAAGAGGAGTGTTGTATAATTGTACTTCATTGAAGATTAATACACACATTGCATCTCTTCGGGTGTGGAGTTTTTCCCGCAAGGGTTTCTCCATGTATATCTTGTGTCAATTGTGGTTCTCAACTTGTGGTATTGTTGTTTTTCTTTTATTGTTGGAATTGTTAATCACACAACACATTATTGGTAATCTTGAATACACATTTTTCATATTTGCAACCACTTAATTAAGTTCATGTTGCTGCAAGTTCCACCTTGATTTCTAACATTTGGTATCATAGCTAATGGTTTTGTTGAGAGAGTGACACCTTTCTCTTAAGTGTTGAAGGTTTTTTGGCTATATTGGGAGAATTTGCATTGTGGGTTTTATACATTTGTGAAGAATATTGAAACCATGGCTTCTACCTCTTGTCTACATATTGAGAAATTCAATGGCACTAGTTATGAGATATGGAAGTTGAATATGGAGGATCTCCTTCAAGAGAGAGATCAGTGGTTGGTAGTTTCAAATGAAAAGAAACCATTCAGTGTGTCTAATGAAGATTGGGAAAAATGGACAAGAAGGGACAAGGAACCATTCAGTTGTTTCTTGCAAATTTCATGCTCTTGAATGTCATCAAAAGAATCTATCACATATGAGTTGTGGAAGAGGAAAAGTGATATTTACCAAACTAAAAGTCTAACTAATAAATTGTATCTCAAAATACATTTATATTCTTTGAAAATGAAGGATGGTGATTATGTTGTAGAACATTTAAATTCTTTTAGTATGAGTTATAAGTCATCTTGCATTTGTAGATGTTAAGATAGAAGAAGGTAAATGCATATTTTTTCTTTGTTCTTTACGTGAACCTTGAGAAAATATAATTGTTTCCATAAGTGGTAGTGTTGTAGAGCCAAAGATAGATAATCTAATTGCTACACTTCTTTCAAAATAAATGAGAAGAAAGTCCATGAATGTGGGCTCCCAAATGTGTTGCATGTGCAAGGAAGGTCAGAAGTAAAAGGAGGGCCTAAAGGGGATAAAAAGAGAGACAAGCCTAAAGGACGTTCTAAAACCCCTAGGAAGAGAAAAGTAAGGTGTTGGAATTATGATAAGAGAGGGAATGTGAAAAAGGAGTGCAAAAACAAGAAAAAGAGTTTAGATACTTCCACAAAAAAGTCCTTAGAAGATGGTGATTTTGATACTTTTTTTATTTCAACTAACACTATTAGTAATGATGCTTGTCTTATTGATTCAAGTTGTTCCTACTATATGACTCCTAACAAGGAGTGTTTTGCTTCATATTCAACTTATGATGGGGGATAAGTTTTCCTTGGTAATAACAACATGAAGAAGATTGCTAGTAAGGGAAAGGTAAAGTTTTGTTTCAGTGATGGAAGGGTTAAAACCCTTGATGATGTTTTAAGTATTCTAGGACTTGCAAGAAATTTACTTTCAATACCCAAGTTGAATGATTTTGGAATGCATGTGACATTTGACAAGTTTGGTTGTAGGTTGGTAAGAGGGAGTTTGGTGATTACTAAAGGATCATAGATAGGGACTTTGTTTAGGATTAATGCCTCCACTTTTTGTAACTTTTCCAATGTAATTGGCACTGAAAATGCATATATGTTGTGGCATCATGTAGATTGGGTCACATAAGTGAAAAGGGTCTTAAGACCATTTTGAATAAAAAATTGGTTGATGACATTTCTGATTATTCTATTAGTAAAAATTATTTTTGTGATCATTGTATGGTAAACATAATACATCATCATTTCTTGATGGAACTAATAAAACCAAGAGATTATTAGAGATCATTCATTTGGATGTGTTTGGACTAGTGGATATTGACTCTTTTGAAGACTCTCATTATATTATGTTATTTTTCATTGATGATGTCTCAATATACACTTGGATTTATTTTATGTATGTACAATCTGAGGTTTTCACTAAGTTTAAGGAATTTAAATCCTTAGTTGAGAAGGAAACAAATTATAAGATAAGGGTGTTGAGATTTGAAAATGCGGGTGAATATTGTTCTAGGGAATTTGATGAGTTATATAAGCATGTAGGTATTGTTTGAAAAAATACTACTCCTTATAAACCCCTACAAAATGAGGTAGAAGAAAGAATGACCCAAACTTTATGGAAGAGCTAGGAGCATGTTGAGTGGTGCTAAGATTGATAGATTATTTTGGGAAGAAGCTATAAGTAGGTCATTTTATTTGATTAATAGATCTCCTTGTTCATCTCTTTTTGATAAAAATCCTTATGAAGTGTGGATAGGTAGAAATCCTTATGTTTCACATTTAAGGGTCATAGTTGTGAGAATTTTGTTCATGTGCCTCTAGGGAAGCGATCTAAATTGGATCCAAACGCATAGAAATGCATATATTGGTTATGGTAAGAATGTAAAAGGTTACAAGCTTTAGAATCTAGTAACCTATAAAATGGTTTTCTCTATAGATGTGATTTTCAGGGAGTTTAGATCTTATTTAGGTGAATAACAATCAAAGGATAAAGACAAGATAAAAACAATGCACTTTGAGATAAAGATAGAAAAATAAGAAGATGCACATGTGGAAGAATAATCAGATGGATTTGAGGATGGAGAAGAAGAAGAAGAAGAGGAGGAGGGTTCAAATAGTTTAGAGGATGTGTAGGATGAACACACAGTAGAGGAAGAACATGTAGACCCCATTACTCCTACCTTGAGGAGGTCCACAAGGAAACAAAATCTAGTTGAAAAGTATAGCCCATCAGGTTACCATTGCATATTTTCTTTTTTGAGTATTGCCAATGAAACTAGATCTTTCATGGAGGCTCGCTCTTTAGGGAAAAGTGAGTCTTGGATGCAAGCCATGTAGGAGGAGATGATTACTTTGGATAGTTGTGATACCTAAAATCTTGTTCGTTTTCCCAAAGGAAGGAAACCCATCGGTTGCAGTTGGGTATTTAGAAATAATTTTTGTGTAGATGGTCAGTTAAAGTAGTGCAAGGAAGATTGGTGGCCAAGGGATACTCCCAGAGAGAGGGAGTTAATTTTGGTAAAATTTTCACTCCTATTGCTAAGTTAACTTCTATTATATTCCTATTATCTATTGGTGTTGCTTATGATTTTGAAATCTAGAGCAAATGGATATTAAAAATTATTTCTTGCATGGGGATATTGAGGAGGAAATTTATATGTGAAACCCTGACAATTTTGTTGTGAAAGGAAAAAAATACTTGGTTTGCAAGTTAAAACAATCATTATATGGTTTGAAACAATCACCCAAGATGTGGTGCCAGAAGTTTGATGATTTCTAATTGAAATTGGGTTTTGTTAGAAGTGAAGAGGATCATTGTGTGTACATTAAGGTTATTGATGATCAAATACTAATAATTATCTGGGTATCTACAGGATCATGATGGAAAAACAGGCCCTTAAGTGGCAAAAAATTAGAAAAATCAGAGTTAGGCAACTTGACGTAAAAAATTGAATAAGTTATCTATATTATTTCAAAAATATGTAAGAATAGAATCTGTAGAAAATTGAATGTAGTTTCTAAACTACTAGGTTTATTTAAAAAATAAAATCTATTTGGTAAAAATTTGAAATTTCAATGCAGTACTTAAATTTTAGGGGAAAATAAGAAGAAGTGTGTATGTCTAACCACCCTAACCACAATAAAATCATAATATTTTTTATAAGATTTTACATATTAGTAGAGGACTCATGTCCAGATGTGATGCATATTTTTTGTAATTTTTTCCAAGTAAATAATTAATTATGAATTTTTATTTACAACTTTTAAAAAATATAAAAACTCGTATGTCTAACCACCTTAACTTGGTCAAAACTTCATGAAATTCAATTCTTATTTTTTAATCCTATAGTATGAGAAGCATAGAATGTGACACATCTTTTGGATTCAAAAGTGATACTGTTTGAAAGCTATAGATTTTTTTCAATCAGCCTATCAATAGGACTTTAGTCGTAATTTAAATAGAAAATGAATAATAATTATTTATTAAATTCAAAGTAAAGCATAATCTATATTGGTGGAAAGCTAAGAATATCCTTTAAAAATCCTTTTCATTTCATCAATTTTGGGTAAAAAAAAAGTCATCAGCCCCATACCCTACACATACCCATCATATCGCCACTTTTTGGCCCATCATGATTGTACACATACCCATCTTGTATGTTGATGATATGTTGTTTATGGGTAAGAATAAGGTGATCATTAGGGAGCTTAAGACTCAACTTTCTAGCATGTTTGATATGAAGGATTTGGGGACTGCAAAATACATTCATGGGATGGAAATCAATAGGGATCAGGTTCACAAAAAGCTTTGGTTAAGTCAAAGTAATTATGTTGATACCATTTTGGAGAGGTTTAGTATGCATGACTATAAACTAGTTAATATTCCATTTTCGGTTGGTACTAAGTTGAGTTTAGACATCTATCCTAATTTTGATAATGATTTTGAAGAGATGTCTAAAGTGCTTTATGCTAGTGTTGTTAGTAGTTTGATGTATACAATGGTTTGCACTAGACTAGATATAGCCCAAGTAGTTCGAGTTTTGAGTAGGTTTATGTCTAATCCTGGTAGAGAGCATTGAACTTTTGTTAAGAGGGTGTTTAGATGTTTTTGTGGTACTTCTAATTATTGTTTGGTTTATCATGGTATTGATGATGTGGTTAAGTTATTGGATATATAGGGTTTTATTGATGCAAATTGGGAAAGTGACTTAGACAATAAAAGGTCCACTAGTGGCTATTTTTTTACTTTTTTTGGAGGTGTAGTGATTTGGATGAGTAAGAGACAAACTACGCTTGCATTGTCCACTACCGAAGCAAAGTATATGACTGTTACACATGCCTCTAAGGAGGTGGTTTGGTAATAGAGACTTGGTAAAGGTATTGGTTTTGATTTTAGGATAGTAAGGATTGGATGTGATAGTGAGAGTGTTATATGTTTAGCAAAAAATCCTAAGTATCATGCTTGTACTAAGCATGTTGATGTTCAATATCACTTTGTGCAAGAAATGGTTGAGAATGGTGAGGTATTGATTGAGAAGGTTGACACTTTGGATAATGTTGCAGATTCTCTCATGAAGCCAGTGACTACAAATAAGTTCTCTTGGTGCAAGTAGGCCATGGGCCTTGATCACTGTACTTGATTATATTGTATTATATCTCATGGATGTAATTGCAATGTATATTTTCAGGTGGGAGAATGTTAGGATAGGTGACATTATAATTGCTATCCTAAGTTGATTTTATGTGTCTCCATGTTCTTTGGAAAGTGTCCTAGAGGACATGAGAGACAAAATATTTATTATTTATTTTCCTATGACAAATTGTAATTGCATTCATACAACTGGACCCACTATGGTGATAGTTCCAAAGCATCTCAATAGAATATTCCATTTGAGCATCCACATTCTAGGTGGGGACCATACATAAGTGCATGTTCTTGCATGCTATTTGCATGTTATCTTGGGTTGGGTGCCCAAGCTTGCATATTCTAGGTATGAGCCATCAGAGAGAAATGGAGCACTCAGGATTGACCAATTCTAATTGGCTATGGATTAGGCACCCATGTGAAGACCATGTGATCATTTAATATTTTTTTCCATGTTTCTAGGTTGTCCACTAAGGGGGGTGTGGATTTTTCTAGGTGTTCTTGTTTTTTTGGGATACAACAAGTGGTATTCTCTCCCAAAAAATTCTATATATTTGAGCATTGAGATGGTGGTTTCATAAAAAAAATTTTAGGTTGTTAGAGTAACAAAGTGTGATCGAGATTCAGAGAGGAGTGTTGTATTGAACTATACTTCATTAAAGATTAATACAAGTATTGCATCTATTTGGGTGTGGAGTTTTTTCCCATACAGGTTTATCCACGTATACCTTGTGTCACTTGTGGTTCTCAACTTGTGGTATAGTTTTCTTGCTTTCATTCTTGGAATTGTTAATCACATAACACATTATTGGTAATCTTGAATACACATTTTCAGATTTGCAACCACATAATTAAGTTCATATTGGTGCAAGTTTCACCTTAATTTCCAACAAATTTATAATATCATTTCAAACAAGTTATAATACATATTGAGGCCAACAACATAAAAATTGTTTGATGAAGTTCATGAGTGTAAACCTTCATGAAAATTGTAAAAAACTTGGTTTAGAAATTGGCCCAACTTATTATCTGGTATCAAAGCATGTATGTGAAGTTATGCCATTTGCAAAAAAATAGAAAATTTCTAGTATAAGATATTACATTCCCACCTTACTGAAATGGATACATTTTGATATATATAATCTTATCTATACACATATTCACATGTATCTATTAACTATTTACCACTTTGATCATAAGTTTTGAATATTGACTTGGAATTGCAACTTATTATATGTGCTGGAAGAAAAATGACAAAATATAAACTAAGATGTTATCATAGTTTGATGATTCAAGTACATACTTATGAAATTGACCCTACACCCTTGGACTTGACCCGAGGTCATAAATTTAATATTCAAATTCAAATATTGGTTGACATCTGCCCATTTATTTCCCACTAATCACTAACTAAACATATTTTTTTGATTTATTTCTATGTACACTTGTATTTTAATACATATACTACATTAATTTTAATCATCCAAACATCTATTCAAATATAATTTGTATTTAGGGAAATAACCATTTCAATTAGAGCAATAAAAGGAATATATATTTACACGATCATCCTTAGAGCATATACATGATCAAAGAGTATTTTTTTTATTTTGAACACATTTATATGGGTTGAACTAGGAGAAGTAGAAGGAAGCCAATGTGAACTAGAAAAATAGAAAAGTATATTTTAATAATTTACTAGATGAAGTTTGTAGGTGAAGGATAAATTTTTAGTTGTATATTTGACCTTGATCCCCAAACTCAACCTAGCACAAAGGAAACATAATATTTTGATCCATAGGATAATATATTTTGATATATTGGATAATGACAAATGTGGTCTAATGTATTCTAAAACAATAAGTGCTAAGGTGTGGAAAGATATATCAAAAAATAAATGTACATACTCACCTCAATAACCAATGGATTTATTGAAATTATTTCTCTAAAATTTGTAATATTGCAAGATCTATAATGGGAATGTTAATCTATTATTATATATAGACTCCATTGGTTATTGAGCTGATTATGCACATTTATTTTCTCCTATATCTTTGCACACCTTAGCACTTATTTTTTTAGAATACATTAGCCCATATTTTTCATTATCCTATCTAGGTTAATTTATTCTTAGACTAGATTAATATAAGGAAATTTCTTTTTCATTTAAAATTTGGTTTACCTATTCAATACTGCACAACCTACTCTCTTTCCTAAGGTTTTTAAAAATATTATGGTTTTTAGATATTTCATTTCATTTTCTAATTCATTTTTCTTATTTCTTTAATTTATCCTTGTGCTTCATTGATACACATTTTTTTAGGTTTTGATGCTAATTCACATATCCTCTCCTTCACCCACACCCACCTTTGTATCAGATTCAAGCTTTATTTTTTACAATTGTTTTATATATCTAATTTAGCATTGATATTATTTTTTTCTTATATATCTAGTTTAGGCACCTAGAGGCCACAAATAGAGAATTGAAAAGATCAAATTATTGGTAATTATGAGCTTCAATAGATTTATCATGAAATAAAATGTATATCTCTAAATATTGGAAAGAAACCTCCTTCCTATACTGATAATGCAAATACTGTACACTCTTTATGTATCCTTGTTGAGGTTTGGGGGTGACAACCCCTGAGAGAAAAGGTTCGGGGGCACAACCTCCAATTTCTTTTCCCTTTTTGCACGTCAAGGGGTTGGTAGTAAAGTTTTGGTAACTGACAAATGAAAAATGACTTTGTAAAACCCTAATTCTAGAAGCTTCCAAAAATATTGATATATATAAGTAGTTGGGATGTAAGTTGTGGTGTGGTATTTGTGAGATTGTAATATAATTTGCATTGGATAATAAAATCATTAGATGACTGAGTTTCTGTGGATGTAGCCCATATTGGGTGAACCATGTTAAAATTTTGTGTTGATCTCTTTTGTGTTATTCTTCATTGTTATTTCTAGGTTATTTAATCTGCATATAATTGTTAATGTTTATTGCTCCAATTTGCTTGAACCCTAACACTAAGTCTACTCCTTTTTCTTCTCAAGAAAATGAATGTCTTGGTGATGATTGGGATTCTTTAGAATTTACAGATTCCTTCATTGGGGAATATAAATTCAACCCAATCCACCTAAACCTTTTGATAACATCATCCAAACCTGATATCAAAGATTATTATTCTTTTGTATTGCGAGATAATGTGAAAAATAGTTGTAATGTCCTTGATGTTGATCTTCCCCCTCTTGAGGAAGATGATCTCACTTGTATTAAAGTGGATAATGTTGGAAATCTTTTCAAGAAGGCTGATGGTGATCCTGTAGAGGAGTATAATCCCCACTGTTGGAATAATGCTCGAGCTATGAAGATCCTCCTCCTTCTCAAGATTTGTAGACACGTTATGGCCTTGGCTTTAAACTTGTCTCTAAATATGGCTATAGGCATAAAGGTTGTGGGTGTAATAAACAAGGAATTCAGGTCTCTATAGAATGTGCACCTCATAAGTGTACTTTGGGGATTGGTTGCTCAAATGAAAAATCTAAACGGAAATCTTAGTTGAATGGTGACATGATTTCCGCTCAACCTCATTCTCTCATATTGATTCATATGCCATTATCTGCTATCTTCATGTCTTCTTCTTGTGAGAAATCAATATTTTCTCCACAAGAGAAAGGGTTGCTTCTTGCTCCTCATTCTTTATTTGAGAAAGAGCATATTTTGTTGAGGCTTCTTAAAGACCAATTTTGATTACTCTTCCTCCTCATACACATAAGAAATTTCATAAACATGATAAAGAAAAATATTCTTTCTATGCATACCATCAAGTTCTTAGCCATTCCACTAGTGAATGTAAGGCCTTGAAGGATAAAATACAACTTCATGATTCTGCTGTCATTACTCTTCCATTTTGTTGATGCACCTCTCTCTTTTCTTCTCATGGAAAGTGATATCGAGGTCTACCTCTATCATGTCTATTCTAAGAATTTTCTCATGAGGTTCTCACACCTCCCTTCTATAGTATCTTGCATGATTCTCCTCCCCTATATGCTAAGGGGAAGTGATAACTTGTTTTGGAGATGTGCATCCTTCTTACAAACCCCATCTCTTCTCTCTATCTTTCAATTGGAGCATTCCTTTGAATGGGACCCCCTTGTGTCTTGAAGGGTTCCCTGCCAAAGGAAACCCCTTTGAAAGCATCTCCTTCAGTTGTTGACTATCTGGATGACTATCTCTTTGTTTGTCTACATGACTTTTTGCTATCAAACATGTTTTGTCTATGGATTTACACGTTTCTTTGTAGAAGCACTTGTGAAGCTTATTTTCAAACAACCTTGTAGGACCAAGCACTTGTAAGGGCCCATCAAACTCTATGGAGCCTCTCACATCAAGCTTCCCTCAAGACCGAGCACTTGGGGCACCTCCTTTGCAAATTTGAGGACCTGTAAAGCACTTTCATCCCATGTGATCTCTTTGTTCACTCTATAGGACTGAGCACCTATAGAGCCTTTTGTTCACCTTTCTGTAGGTCCAAGGGCTTGTGGCACATTTTTTTCAAATCTCCATAGGGTCAAGTTCCTGTGAACCTATCTCTCTCTTCTCTTCTCAATTGTGTATGTTGGATCGAAGACATGCATCTTCTTCATCCTGAGTATATACTTCTTTATCTCTTTGAAATTGGTTGCTTCCCTATATTTTGTATGTATTCTTCTCTTGAAGCAATCAATACTTACCTTCTCTCCGTTTAAGAATCCTTATGTATTATTTCTTAAATTTGGGGATGACACATAGTATTGGGACAACCCTTCTACATCAAGGTCTCCTTCACTTTGCTGACTCAAATCTTGTTAGTTTGTTGTGTGCATTTGTGTATGTGTTTTTATATGTTCTAACCTTCTGATATAATGGTTTTTTATGTTCTAACATTGTTTTCTTGTGTTGGTCTTTCTTTTCTACTGTGTTTGTTTTGTAGGTCTTCATCCTAGGGGAATGCTACCTTTGTTCAAAAAACTATCCGCTTCCTCTACAATATCCTTTTTGTATCATGATGTTATTTATTTTTAGTAGGTCTCCTTTAGTGTGCATATTAGTGTAGATTCATATGCCCACTAAAGTGGAGGAAAAATGTAATGTCGTAAAATTGCATGCCTTGCAATTTCACATGTACATTCTTGCATCCGCTTTAGTGTCCACTCCTTTAGCATTTGTGTAGGATCATTTTAACCCTTTCATTAGCCTTTTTCCCTCTCAAGATGCTCTAGACTCTTTCCAACAACTATCCTTCATGTGCTAACTTTCGTCAAACTTTGCACTTTTCTCGTTCTTGTCATTTTGTAGCGTGATATTTTTGGACACTAGTGCGTCACACAAACGTCTGCATGTAGTGCTAGCATTCTATGACATTTCAATATTCAAACGATCATTTATAAGTTCATTGCCACTTGTTAGCTACTTTTGTTGGTGGTAACAGCCCGGGATGCCTTGTAATAGCTCCTGAAGGAAGCTTCTTTTCCCTCCTCTTCTCTCTTTAAATGCTATCTTTTCAATTCATTTATTCTTCTATATTTTCTCTAGCTTCTTGGCTTCTCTCATGTACATTCTCCTATCTTTCTCTTGCTCTCTTGCTTGCTATAGTAGCCTCAAGCTCTCACATTCTTACAATGCTCTCTATAACTCTCTTAGCTCTCACAACTTTGTTTCTCTCCCTGGCTTCCTCAATCCTTGCAGGTGATATCTTGTTCCTTGTACCTTTGAACATCTTGGGATTCCTCACATCCCATTTATATGCATTTTACTATCTTATCTATATATATATCTCATGATACGGGTTCTCCTCCTTGAGTGGGGATTTCTTTTATCACTACGTATTTTCTTATTTTGTTCACTTTCTCTCTATATATCTAGCTATCCATGGAGGTGGGAACACCAAAACAAGGGTTTTGATTGAGGAAAACCCCTAAACAGTCCTAAAAAAAATTCTCGGTCTTATGTGTGCAGATATTGAAGATATTTTCTTACTATAGGCTTCATTATTTTGATTGTTGTGAACACTTTCTCTATCCTCTTTAGTCTTATCATTTGCATTACCTTATTTCACTTCTATTACTTTGTGTTATTTTCCTGTACTCTAGAAGTTCTTAGTAATCAAATTGCTAGTAGTCACTTTAGTTGTTCTCTGAGACATCCTCTTTTTTAGTCTGTACAAGATGCCAACATGCCTTTGGGACAACACGTCACACTGTTGTCCATATTTTGTGCTATTGTGCTTGATCAAAAACTTGCTAGTTTGTTTGGTAAACCTTTTTGATATGCTCTTTCTGGTTCTAGAACTCTTAGTCTGTTCCTTGAGGTAGTTTATGTTAGTTCACTCCCTGAGATTCTCTTGAGAATAAAGAGATTCATGAGCAGTGAATCCCCCATCTCTACACTAACATTGCATAATATGATGATTGTTGTACATTGATAGGATCAAGTGAGCTACACTCTTTCAAAAGCTCAAATGTAGGTTCATGACCTGTATCCATATGCAAAAGATGGCAAGCTTTTGTTCTTCATGTACAATTCAAGCCTAGAATGACTACGAGTCAAAGGAGTGGGTTGATGAATGGTGGTTAAGTTTTCTTAGCCCACTTGACACATATCAGCTCCGTATGGCACTAGAACTGACACAGATGGAATCATCCATTGACTTTGACCACATATCAGGTCTAGTTCTACTAGGTAATATATCTACTTTCCTAGTTTTTAAAATTCCTAATGTTATCTTACTTTGTAGTTTTTTTGTAATGTTGACTAATTTCATCTAATTTTTTACACATATCAATGTAAGGCATGTTTATGCAATTATTGCAGATGAAGAAAATGAAGAGGGAACAAACTATTACTTTTGTCATTGTGTTGAGGTCATATTTATAGATGGAGAAAGCATCAGATACCCTACATGATCGATGGTTGTTGTATTGGAACATGGATTAGAAGGTACCCACATAAGAGTGTTAATGTTTGGCTATTTCAGGACTTTGACACACATCAAAAGATCCTTCATTACTCAAATCTTGTCATGTCATCCAATGTTCATTTGAGACAATGTCAGGGTAGACCTTTGAACAAGACCTTGTGGAAGGTGCATGAGTCTGACCACGAGGCAATACTTGATCATCTTGAGACCTTAATTTTTGAGCTTGACCTTTATAGCCCTAGAGATGACTTGGGAGAGCCTTCCTCAACCATCATTTCACCTAAAACATCAACCATTTCCATCATATCCATCCAAAATATATCATATTTCCCTCATCTTAGTATTTTCATCCATTATCATAAGCTATTCATCACAACCATCATCAAATCCTTGTTATCAAAATCCCCATCAAATCCTTTCTTGGGTGATTATCCAAGCCTAAGTAAGCATATTCAAGCCTTTTCTAAGTGATTATCCAAGCTTAGGTAAGAAAAATCATCCTCTATCCAAGCCTTAGTCAAGTGATTATCCAAGCTTGAGTGAGAAACTCCAAGCCTTTCCTAGATGATTATAAAAGTCTAGTCTATAAGAAAACCCCATTATCATCAATCAATGATCTAGTTTAGCTTGAGACAATATTGGTCTTGTATCTCCATTTCCATAATTATCCCCCTTTCCATCCATTTTATCATTATCCCTTTTCCATCCATTCTATAATTATCCCCTTTACATATTATCTCAAATCCAAGGTCTACCCAATCATCCTTAATCATCCTCATTCCATTTCATCATTCGAAGGTCTATCTTGGTAATCCCTTCTCATATCTCAACATCTATCCCATTTAACCCATCATATCATGTCCAAACTTCTAGTCCCATCTCATATACCCATCAAAAAATCCAATCTTCTAATCCCATTTCTCCCACTTATCAATACCAACACATATCATCCTCACAACCTCCCATATCCAATTATCAGTCAATAACCACCCTTCAACTTCACAAGTACTTTGGCCCAATATGTGGAGAAAATAAATGATACCATTAAGAAACTTCAACTAGGACATCACCATCTTTTGTTGTGTTTCACTATTCAAGGATAAATGCATATTTATGTGATAAAAATTACATTCACTATCTTTTGTTGTGTTGAACTATCAAGTAAAAATGACATGATGTAGTTCCCTTAGTGGTATGTAAGTATTTTCAAGATCCATTTAGGTATAGTGATGAGTCTCTATATGATTGTAGGTGGGTTTTTGTAATCTCAACATAAGAGTCTTACTAATCAAAATATAGTTGTGGGTTAGAATAGTGTTCTTTAGGATTTTTTAGGTTTTAGCTTGAAATGCATATGCATCATCGAAATTCCAAAACTAGAGGTAGCGGGCACTAGAATGTATAAAATGAAAAAGGAATTAGCTAGAAAAACACTTGAAAAGAATCGGATCAAAGTGAATGAGATAGATAATGTATTGATTGAAGAGATTATTCTTTCCCTAGAAAAGATGAGGAAGGTGGGTGTGTAGTATGTGTAATGGGAAAATGATAATGCATAACTAGAGCAACAAGTACTAGAATGAATGAAATGAAAAAAAGGAATTTGCTCTAAAAACTCTTGAAAAGAAGCAGACTAAAGTGGAATGGGAAAATGACAATGGAGAAGTGGATAAAATCAAGAGGTTTTGTATTTCATAAGAATTTATGTAGGAAAAGAAAGTGAGAGATGATGGTATCAGTGGATTTGAACAAATGAATTCAAAGATTCTTAAACTTAAGACTTTTATGGAGTAAATACAACTGGAAATAGATGAATTCAAAGATTCTTGAAATTGAAGCAAAACAATTGAAGACTAAAATTAACCACTTAGAAAATGAATTAAAAGATAAGAAGAAGATTTTATCGTTAAAGAAAAGGAGATTAATGTTTTTGAGAGAGAGTTACAATGTACAATACAAGAAGTTGAGAAAATAAAGACAATAATGGAAGGTGTTCCTTATGAAGGAGGGTGCATAGAGAGATTAAAAATGATAATTTGCAAGAATTTGAGGGAATTCCCAAGTTGAAGGATGATATTAGCACCTATGGGCTCAAGTAGGAAATGTTCAATTTAGCAATAATAATCTTGTAAAGCATATATAAAAATACCAAAAGTTGATGAAGGTTCCTATGTTCGTCATGCGACCAAACTAACAGTTCCAACACATTTAGATGGGTAGGTATACACTAGGAAAGGTCCTGTTTCACACCCAAACATGCTGGAACAGTCTGAGCTACATTGCATCGACAATATCTCTTAAGAGACCAAAGTGCAAAAAGGCAACAAGCTTTGACGAGGTGTTTCTCAAAAATCATGGCACTTAGAAACATTTTTTTTGAAGGTACAAGATACTGTAGGGACTCTCTACAATAACCTCTCTTGGTTTTCAATATCTACGAGCCATTTTCTTGTGGTGTACAATTTTCAGTTGATGGAAAAAGTGTCAAATGCATGCAGTGTAAAGTTGCAAGGTGGCGTAATTTTTAAACTGTTCATCATGCAACCAAACTAATAGTTCCAATGCATCTAGATGGGTAGGTTTACACTAGGAAAGGTCTTGTTTTGCACCCAAATATGCTAGAATAGCCTGAGCTACATTGTACTAGTGAAATCTCTTAAGAGACCAAAGTGCAAAAAGGAAACAAACTTTGATGAGTTGTTACTTGAAAACTGTCACTAGAAAAAATTTGTCTAAGGGTACAGGATCATGTAGGGCCCCTCTACAATAACCTCTCTTGGTTTTTGATATCTCCAAGTTGTTTGCCCATGGTATTGAGTTTTTAGTTCATGGAAAAAGTGTCAAATGCATGTAGTGTAAAGTTGGAAGGTGGTGTAATTTTTGTTTTGTTCATCGTGTGACCAAACCGACAGTTCCAAAACATTTGAATGGGTAGGTTTATGCTAGGAAAGGTCTTCTTTTACACCCAAACATGTTGAAATAGTCTGAGCTACATTGTACTGGCGAAATCTCTTAAGAGACCAAAGTGTGAAAAGGTAGCAAACTTTGACGAGCTATTACTCAGAAAATGTGTCACTTAGAAACATTTTTTCCTAGGGTACGAGATCACGTAGGGCCCCTCTACAATAACCTCTCCCCATTTTTGATATCTCCAATTCGGTTGCTAGTGGTGAAAGTTTTTTTGATGCTCCAAAAACCATTAGATGCATATAGTGTAAAGTTGCAAGGTAGGCTACTTTCTATTTTTTCTTGGTGGGGCCAAATAGTTAGTGCCAACATGTCCAGTTGGGCACATCTATGCTAGGCATGGTCGCCACCCTTCATTATAAAAGGGTCATAGTCTTTCCTATTCGAAGGGTCACAACTTTTCGCCTTTGAAATGTCACAACCTAAATCATATCATCACTATTTGTGATAACCTTAATTTATTTGCAATGTTGTCTAATGTTCTATTCTTAACTGAATTCTTCAAGGATGTTATGGATGTCTTTCTCAAAATGAAATGCTCTCTCTTTTATGTTAGTGCTTATCAACCTAGAAAGTATTTCGACAAACAACATTTTTAATACAAAGGGAGTAATCTTGTTCAAGATACATCTGGTCATGGAGAAAAAAAATAGATTTACGTAATACAAAAAATATGAGGCATACACATAAATACACGTAATATGTGAAGCATGAAGCATACACATGAAAACATGAAGTATACAAAGGAAGCATGAATCATACACGTGAACACATGAAGTATACAAAAGAAGCATGAAGCATACACATGAATACATGAACTATACATAGGAAGCATGGAGCATACATGTGAATACACATAATATGTAAAGTATACATAGGAAGCATGAAACATACATGTGAATACACGTAATACATGAAGTATACATAGGAAGCATGAAGCATACACGTGAATACTGTAATACGTGAAGTATACATAGGAATCATGAAGCATACACATGAATACACATAATACATGAAGTATACATAGGAAGCATGAAGCATACACATGAACACATGAAGTATATATAGGAAGCATGAAGCATACACACAAATACATTAAGTATACACAAGGAGCATGAAGTATACATGTGAATACATGAAGTATACATAGGAAGCATGAAATATACATGTGAATACATGGAGTATACATAGGAAGCATGAAGCATACACACGAATACATGTAATACATGAAGTATTAACAAGAAGCATGAAGCATACACATGAAAAAATGAAGCATACATGGAATGGTAGATGTCTTCCAAGAAATATATGACAAAATTCTAGAGGTATGAGGTCACATGTAATAATGTATTGCTCATTTTTAGTTGCATAATTGAAAGTGCATTGTATAATTACGTAAATTTCCTTACCATGCTACAATGATCCTAAAGAGTATGGGCTTTGACATGTAGTGGTAGAGAGACCTAGGTGTTAGATTGCATCATGCATTATTATATTCATATGATTGATTTAATGTTCAATAATCTTAGACAAGAATAATGTTCAAACTTTATATATTTATAATTATATAAAGGAATAGTATATGTAATACAGTTAGACTTTAAATATTTGAATTAAATTGTCTAAAAATATCCATTGAAGCATGGATTTATAATGAAAATATGGATACTATCAATAAAAAAGACGTGTATTAACCAAATATCCATATAGGCATACATCAATATATGTCAATATAAGTATAACATATACACAAAATAGCCATATAGGATTACAAGAATGTCATATAGGCATATAATGTCAAATATATGCAATACAAAATATATGTACAAAAATGCCATATAGGTATACAACAAAAGAACCCAATAAAAAGTCATTTCCCCTTGGGTGAAAAAATAGATCATGGGTGACCTTTGATATTTGGGGGGATGGAGACACATATTAGAGTGCTCTACTTCGAACCTGAGGGATGCTCCTCCTATTTAGTTCATCATAGAGCCTTAGCTATTACAATAAAAAGTATAGACATTAATATATAGAACTTACATTATAAAAAATGAAATATTTAATAAATAATCATTTGCCATAGCAATAGGCTCAGTCTATGGCATTCTAATGTCCTATAGAAACCATCTAGATAGAAATTAAACTACAAATCAATCATCATTTGATTTTTCAATAATAATCAACTATAACAACAAATGTAATTTGAAATTTACTAATTTTCCTCATACCGCCATCAAAGGAATCAAGCTATCAATAGAAGAAGACACACTATGCTCCATTTCCATATGAACATTAGGAGATGTCTCCACTTGCATCATCTGAAAATAAAACAACATTATTTCATTATGAAAACTAGAATAGTTATGTAGGTCATGGCTTATAATGTATGAGATCTAGTCAACAAAATTTTGAGTATTTTGGTAGACATGTATGAAAATTGTGGTAGCTCATAGACAAGGCAATGCATTGTTTGAAAAAGCATTGAGTGTACTTTGATAAAATGCTTTGGTAGACATGTATGGGAAATGTGGTAGCATAAAAAAGGCAGTGAGCTATTTGAAAAACTACCTCAAAGAAGTGTGATCTCATGGTGATGGACATCACCATGAGACCACATTTCTTTGAGGAATTTTTTCAAGCAGTTCATTGCCTTGTCTATGCTATTGCTTACTATTATGGGGTAAGTGGACCAAGATGGTTCCCAAAAAAGGGGCTTAAGTGGCCACTTTTTTTCTGAAATCAGGAAATACTGACCTTGGACGTAAAATTGAGGATAGCTACACTCAAAATTTCTTGATGGAACAAAAACAAGGACCGCAATGCTCCGAGTCTACTTTCTAAACTACTAATTTATTTTGAAAATGGTTGAGATTAAGGGGTTCAAAAGAGGGACACACACAAATTGCTATTGTTTCTGTCCGAAAAACATAACATAGCAACTCTTGTGTGACCCGAGCATAGTGGACTTTTTTGTAGTATTTTTAAAATCGCTCTAGTCAAAAGTTAGATAATAGTATGTAGTAAGGACTGGATATTTTATGATAATTTTTTAATGAATATTTGATTTTTTATTAATTTTCTAAGTGGGCACTTCCTAAAAAGCAGAATTTTGGCCGTGCTCCCCCTAATTTTTTTTGAAACTAATAGATTTTTTTAAATTTTTATTTTTTTTAAATTGTAGAATGGAGTCTAGTTTCTAAAATTGTAATTTATTTCAAATTTTGATGAACGGTTAATTTATAGCGAAAAAAATACCAAACACTGCTTTTTGAAGAAAAACGGACATACAAACAAAAGAAATTATGGATGAAAGGCTTAACATTGTTAGAAAGTGAAAAAAATTACATCATTGGAAAGCTAATAAAGAACCTAACATTACCCATGTCTTCGATTTTTTTGATATTGAACCAATGCAATCTTGATGGTGAGCACAAACTCGATTATGTGAAAATTTGTTGAATTTGGAAAAAACACGTCTCTGGTCTTTGGGAATGCCCTCCAAGCCTTTGGGTTGGTATTCCAAGGCAAATACCAAAGCTAAGGCTTGGGGATTTTCAATGCAAAATATAACATGTTCGCATTATAATGCGTTCGCGTTATGTTTTGCTTGACATTTTTCCTCTTTGGGGAGCATTACTAGCAACAAATACTGTGCTCGCGTTATGTCTTCCTTTAGTTAAATGTCACTTTATTGAATGTTTGTTGATATGTTTGTATGTTTGTATGTATATGTATACTGGTGTGTCATGTACGTATGCTTATGGGAGAGGGTTTAGGGTGGTAGAGCATGGGAGAGAGTGGCAGAGTGGGAGATAGGGAGGGAGAGTGTGGGAGACAAGGTTGGAGAGAGTGAGTGAGTAGGAGATAGGGTTGGAGTTGGTTGTAGAGTGTGGGAGAGAGTTGGAGAGAGTTGGAGAGAGGGCTTGAGGGAGTGGGATAGGGGTGGGAGAGAGTGGGATAGGGGTGGGAGAGTGGAAGAGTGTGGGAGACAGTTATTTGAGAGGGGGAGAGGGTCGAAGAGGGTCAGAGAGATGGTGGGAGAGTGTGGGAGAGAGTCGGAGAGGGTGGGAGAGAAGGTGGTTGAGGATGGGAGAGAATTGGAGAGAGTGGGAGAGGGGTCGGGAAGGGTGGGGAGAGAGGGAAATGAGAGGGAGAGGTGGGAAAGGGGTTGAGAGGGTAGGGAGAGGGTGAGAGAGGGT
>VDFB02252616.1:135100238-135198837 GCA_007258455.2 Sequoia sempervirens
CCATATAGGCATATAATGTCAAATATATGCAATACAAAATATATGTACAAAAATGCCATATAGGTATACAACAAAAGAACCCAATAAAAAGTCATTTCCCCTTGGGTGAAAAAATAGATCATGGGTGACCTTTGATATTTGGGGGGATGGAGACACATATTAGAGTGCTCTACTTTGAACCTGAGGGATGCTCCTCCTATTTAGTTCATCATAGAGCCTTAGCTATTACAATAAAAAGTATAGACATTAATATATAGAACTTACATTATAAAAAATGAAATATTTAATAAATAATCATTTTCCATAGCAACAGGCTCAGTCTATGGCATTCTAATGTCCTATAGAAACCATCTAGATAGAAATTAAACTACAAATCAATCATCATTTGATTTTTCAATAATAATCAACTATAACAACAAATGTAATTTGAAATTTACTAATTTTCCTCATACCGCCATCAAAGGAATCAAGCTATCAATAGAAGAAGACACACTATGCTCCATTTCCATATGAACATTAGGAGGTGTCTCCACCTGCATCATCTGAAAATAAAACAACAGTATTCAATTATGAAGAGTAGAATGGTTCTGTCTGTCATGGCTTCTTCTGTCTGCGATCTCGTCTCTTCACTTTTGCTTATTTTTGTCGCTAGTATGCTTAATGTTGTAGCTTATAAACTAGCATGTATTGTTTAAAAATGCTGAGTTTACTTTGCTCGAGTGTTTTGTTAACCTGTATGGATATGTGGTAGGATAAATAAGGCGGTGCGTTATTTGAAACGCTATTTTAAAAGTGGGTTCATGGTTTTTTAATCACCATGAGACCACGTTTTTTGGGTTGTTTTTTCTTGTTGTTCATTGCCTTGTCTATGTTGTTGCTTACTCTATGCTTTGATAGATTTTTTCCAAGCATCTATAGTTTGTTGAAAGCACCTATTTTAGGCTTTAGCCGTGGCCTAGGAAATTCACTTCAACAATTCACCATGGGAAAATTCACCACGGGAAAATTCACCGCCATGAAAAATTCAACTTAGGAAAATTTACCACTAGCAATTCACCATTGTTGAAAATTAATCACATTAACATTTTTTAATATATATTTCCAAAACTTTGAATTTTTTTCGCAAAGAATAATTTGATTTATGATAATAAAAATGTGGTGAAAAATATTCTTTTGCAAAAATTCAAAGTTTTAGGCTGTTGTCGTGGGATTGCACCGAATGCAAAGCTATAAATCTTAGCAATCCTGTGTAACATGGAAATACCTTCAAGTCTGTGGGTTTCTCATAATGAAGGTGAATCTATAGATTTTGGGCTGTTCCCCTTTTGATTTTCTAAGGAGCTAATGATTATGCAAGAAAAGGGATAGAAGGCTTTAAAATGAATGTTAAAAACTAAACTTAAAAGGATGGTGATGCACCTAAATGATGATGGAATTGCAATCTGATTCACAAGTACCCATCAATAAATCTATTTTTTACAACCTGATTTGAACAATTAAAACACATAAATGATTCACACAAAGGCTTGATAAATTTACCCTCTTTGAAGGAAAAGCAATGTTTTCATAGCTAGAATGATAAAATGAATCACATGGACAATTATAATCTATGTAATTAGCTTAATTGTGTACATACACCTATGAGTGAGACAAAAAGATAGAGGTCTTTCAGATTTAAACACAATAAATTTCTTATCAAATCAAACATAAAAGATGACACTTGAAATCTGGAAGGCAAATACTTGATTTTATTGGAAGGCCAAAATGAATCCTTCTGCAAAACTGAAATACAATGCTAGAAATTGCTAAATCAATACTCTAAAAAAATCAAGCTACAAATTTTTTCTCTCTACAATGAATAGAAGAGTAAAAAGCAAGAAATAAAAAAAAACATAGGTTTTTTCCCCTATATAGAAAATATGACTCTAATGAGTCAGATTGAGTTAACTGAAATCCACTCAACATAAAAATATCTCCCAAATATCTCCCATGAGCAAACATGAAAAGCCTCAAAAAGAGGGGTCAAAACTGAAGTAATCTGAGCTAAAATAGCCTCAAACTCCCTCTTACAATCAGTTTGACCAAGTTGGACTCTAAAATCACTCCATTTAATTGGAAATCAAGACTAACTCCCCAATTTAACTCCACCTCTTCAAATTTTGCATGATTTTGACATGAAGTTAACAATTTAGGAAAACATTATAGTAACTAGGTGACAATTACTTTAATACATGTTATGATTATTCCTCTCTCATTGCATTTCAATGACATATATTAAGGAAATTTATAGAATATTACCTTAATGATTGTCTACATTCTTATTTTCAGTTTCATTGTTATGCAAAATCAAGAGGAGGCTGACCTAGGCCTAATTTTGATTTTGCATACTCATGCAAAAATATTTTAAACAAAGTGAAAAAATACCCCATAGAGGGGTCGAACAAACTTAGGGAAAAAACAAAACCCTAAAAACAAAACCCGTGGACTTTCTTCACTTCACTTTCATTTTGCAATCTTCATTCACCCTTGCTTTCTCCATGCCACCAAGGGTTTGATGCTCAAGCTTTAATGGACATTTCTAGAGCTAACTTGATCCTATATAGAGATTCTCATGCCATTAAGCTCATGTGGTATGTTTATCCTTTGTATCTTTTGTGAAAGAGAAGGATTTTTGTTTGTCTTTACACAAAAAATGTTGAAAATGCTTGCTATTCTCTACTTATTTTCATACACTCAGCCTCTGTTCTGAGTATTCATTCATTATTTTTCTGGCCTTAGATTCACTTTGAAGGCATTTTGTATTTTCACTGTCATTTTAGAAGAAATGATGAAAACGTTTTTATTTTCTATATATTTCCCATGCTTGGCTTTGAGCCTCCATTTAAGCAGAAATGATAGAATTTTTTTTGATTTCATTTGTGTATTTTCATGCTCGGCTTTGAGCCTCCAAATTATCAAGTGGAAAATTAGTGATTAGTTCCTTTTAATCCAACAAAAGCAACCAAAAATCCCCCAAATTCTTGTAAAATTCATCGATAGACTCAAGTGCTGAATTGCTTATATTTGAAACATAGACAACAACGAATTCCAAATCGGGGCAGCCCTGAGCTGTTGTAGAAAGCCTACTATGAGAGACTAAACTTTTTTCATCATCCACCCTTCTTCTCTAGGCTTCACTCTGAGTCATTTTTAACTTTTTGCAGTGATTTGCAACAACTTCTAACCCTCGATCTCCAATGACATTTCTTACCTCCAGAATTTCAAGATTGGTACATATGTGAATTAACTTGTAATGATTTTATGTGTTCAAGAATGTAAACTGTAAATCCAATTTCTTCATATTATAAGCCCGCGAAAGTATACAAGGTAGCTCAGTCTCACTCATGTAAGTTAGCCCCATAAGTGATATAAACTTAGAAGGAAATCTAACACTTTCATATTTATTTTCCTCTCCTGCATTCTCGTCACTACTACAAAATGAACCACCACCAAATTCTTCCAATTTTGTATCTTTCTCCAAAACACCTCTTAAATCCAAAATATCACATTCATTTACCCTTAAGGAGGTTAGTGATCGACAATTTGTAGCTAGTAACTCAAGATCACTCAAGTTAGTACTTTCTAATCCTGTGAGGTAGAAATTCAACACCTCCAATGAAGAGTTTCGTAAAACAAGCTACTTATACCTTAAGGATGCCATGGTTGTTCTTCTAGAACTATATGATAGTTCTTCCTTCAATCATATGACTACCATACCTAAAACAAATTCATTGTGTTGGCTTGTCATCATGCCATTTGTATGGAAAAATAGTATGACTATATCCTTGGCAATTTTTGAACATGATGCTAATTGTAGTCACTTATGAAGCTTTATGTTGTTGTTACATTGTTACATAACCATGAATTTCCATATACAATGCAACCTATGAAAGAATTGTTCTGTGTATATCCTCTTATAACAGTCATATAAATGATGTGTAGATTACTGTGGTGATGACTATCCCTATCTCATATCGTGATTCCATCGAACAAGTATGATGAGTTTACACTCCTATCCCTCTTAAAAAGCCAAGATGGTAGCATGTTGGGCTTGACCCTTGTGGGAGCCCATTTTCCTCCACATGCTGTGATGTCAAACAAGGTGAATCATGTAATGATAAATGAACCTATACTTGCACAGTGAACAAACAAGTTAGATAAAATAATGAAGCTAAAAGCTCATGTGATGACTTGGATTTTTGGTTCTCTTGTATACATGTGATAAATGTCCAATTGATTTAATGCATCATAGATGTAGGTTATATTTTTTTTGATGAAACATATGATGAGATTTTGTATCCTGAGCTCTAATCACATTCTTTCCATCATCTGTAGGTACATTTGAAGATCAACAACAAGGGGAGTTGAAGATAGAGAAAATAAACACAAGGATCTGTCATTCAGGAAATGACGGATCTAACCTCTTTTCCTATGTTTTTTCCATTTATTTATCTTTAGATGTATTTCTTTCATTTGTGTTGTATTAATCATTCATTCCCATGGCTTGTGTGGGACATTTGAGCATATTTCTTTGTAAAATAAATAAAGACAACAATACTATGCAAATTTGTGTAATTTTTTGTTGTAAAGAACATTTGCATAATAAAACTGAACTTCATTTGAAAGCATCTTTTGTTTAATGACAAAACTTTAGCCGAAATTTGTATGTAAATTTTTCCTTTTAGTTGCAAATACTTACTCCATCTCTACCTGATTGAGTTGTAAGCAAAAATTAGGTAACAAAAATATATATTAATTTTTTTTAATGTGATTAATTTTTCATGGCGGTGAATTGCTGGTGGTGAATTTTCCTAATGCCTTTATCCATATCAGCAAGGAAGTGAACTATTTGATAAAATGATTTGGTAGACATGTATGGAAAATGTGGTAGCATAGAGACATCACCATGAGACCACATTTATCTAAGGCATTTTTTCAAACAGCTCACTACCTTGTCTATGCTATTGCTTACTATTATGCTTTGATACATTTTTTCCAAGCATCCATAGTTTGTTCAAAAGCACCTGTTTTAGGCTTTTAGCCATAGCAACAAGGAAGTGAACCATTTGATAAAATGCTTTGGTATACATATGGAAAATGTGGTAGCATAGACAAGGCAGTGAGTTTTTTGAAAAAATGCCTCAAAGAAATGTAGTCTCATGGTGATGGACATCACCATGAGACCACATTTCTTTAAGGGAATTTTCCAAACAACTCATTTCCTTGTCTATGCTATTTCTTACTATTATTCTTTCATAGATTTTTTCCAAGCATCCATAGTTTGTTTGAAAGCACCTATTTTAGGCTTTTAGCCATAGCAGCAAGGAAGTGAACTGTTTGATAAAATGCTTTGGTAGACATGTATGGAAAATGTGGTAGCATAGACAAGATAGTGAGTTGTTTAAAAAAATGCCTCAAAGAAATGTGGTCTCATGGCGATGGCAATCACCATGTGACCACATTTCTTTGAGGCATTTTTCAAACAACTCATTTTCTTATCTATGCTATTGCTTACTATTATGCTTTGATAGATTTTTTCAAAGCATCCATAGTTTGTTTGAAAGCACTTGTTTTAGGATTTTAGTCATAGCAGCAAGGAAGTGAACTATTTCATAAAATGCTTCAAATGGTAGAAATGTATGGAAAATGTGGTAGCATAGACAAGGCAATGAGTTGCTTGAAAAAAATATTCAAAGAAATGTGGTCTCATGGTGATGTCCATCACCATGAGACCACATTTCCTTGAGGCATTTTTTCTAAAAGTTCAATGCCTTGTCTATGCTATTGCTTACTATTATTCTTTGATAGTTTTTTTCCAAGCATCCATAGTTTTTTTGAAAGCACCTATTTTAGGCTTTTAGCCATAGCAGCAAGGAAGTGAACTATTTGATAAAATGCTTTGGTAGACATGTATGGAAAATGTGGTAGCATAGACAAGGTAGTGAACTTTTTGAAAAAACACCTCAAGCAAATGTGGTCTCATGGTGATGTCCATCACCATGAGACCACATTTCTTTGAGACATTTTTTCAAACAAATCACTGCCTTATCTATGCTATTGCTTACTATTATTCTTTGATAGATTTTTTCCAAGCATCCATAGTTTGTTTGAAAGAACCTATTTTAGGATTTTAGCCATAGTAGCAAGGAAGTGATCTGTTTGATAAAATGCTTTGGTAGACATGTATGGAAAATGTGGTAGCATAGACAAGGTAGTGAGCTATTTTAAAAAATGCCTCATAGAAATATGGTCTCATGGTGATGGACATCACCATGAGACCACATTTCTTTGAGACATTTTTTCAAACAGTTCACTGCCTTGTCTATGCTATTGCTTACTATTATTCTTTTCAATAGATTTTTTCCAAGCATCCATAGTTTGTTTGAAAGCACCTATTTTAGGCTTTTAGCCATAGCAGCAAGGAAGTGAACTATTTGATAGAATGCTTTGGTAGACATGTATGGAAAATGTGGTAGCATACACAAGGAAATTTGAGTTGTTTGAAAAAATGCCTCAAAGAAATGTGGTCTGATGGAATGCCATGACAAGAAAATGCAATTGGCAGCTGCTCCTAGTTATTAGTTATACAATGTGAAGTAATTGCATAACTGCTTATGTTGACTTTGTAAAAAACTATATATTGTAATTGAAATTTTATCTTCTATCAACATCTAGTTATTAGTTATGCAATGTGAAGTAATGCTTTGAGTTTGAAAGATGTGCAATGCAATGTAATCAATGATATTAATATAAACTACAAAAATCTATTTCTTACAATTCATTAGTTATACTATTTATTTTATTACCTAAGTGAAGTTTCTATGTCCACCTCCACTGGGAGGTGTTGTTGTCAAATCTCCAAGATTAACCTATTCAACAACCAAAGTTGGATATAAGAATACCATTCATATAACAAATTTTATTCACATGTAATACATTTATAATTATTTAGTTGCATACCTTGACCGTAAATGTCATTGCATAATAAGGATGTGAAGGACCACTAAAAATTGAATGAATGCTACAAACTTGAAATTTCATTATAATCATTAAGCTAATTTAACTCATCTTTCATTTCAAAAATGAAATTTAATAAATTAAATTTAGTGAACTTGCTAACATTTACTTAACTATCAAGGTTGAATATCTCATTAAGGAGGGCATCTATCATCACCATCTGATCGGTTGCGGATGTACCCTCCACACCTACGTCCTAACTATGTGTGGGGTCATAACCACAAGGTGTCCCACAAGGCTGAAAAATATGAGGTGGAACTCTACTGCCCAAAGACTCTCCCTGCTCACCTTGTGCTACAAGACTAGCATATTGTATGATGCTCTTGGTCAGAGAACTAATTGACTGCAGTGTCTCAACCTCAACACTGTCCTTCACAATGGAAGGGATAGCCACATGCTTGTATACTGGTCTATAATGTTCTCATCTTGTTGGCCACTGTGGTTCAAGATGTCCCCTCGCTCTATCTGGTGCGGAGCCTCCACCTCTACCTTGGAAGTCTCGCATATCAAAATAGTTTGGGATTTTATTAAGGATAAATTTTCAATAGAGTTTCCTAAAAAATATTGTGGCACCTCATTTTTGTTGCATTGTGGATGGTCAAAAACCATCCACAACCTCTCCCAAAAATTGTTCTTTATCCCTTGGTGGTTGCACCAATGGATAGGGAACCTCTTGCTTGAAGGGTTTAAAGGTTGATTTGTTTTAGGGTTTTTGTATAGGGAACACAAGTCAAATTTTGTAATTTTCTCATCTTTCACTTGTTTATAGGATAATTTATTGGCATAAAATTGTCTATACTCTCTTCTCTTATTCAACCAACTAGTTATTTGCTTGCTAATTGAATCTACATTTGATAACATCGATTCAAGTGATTGAGAAAGTGTGGCTCTATGTGAGGTTGAGCTTACAGGATCTTTCAACCTTGCAATTATATCCTCAATTTGTTTCTTCTTATTGTTAATTTTCCCCATTATATTTTCTTGAGTTCCTGGAGCATATTGAGGAATTGTTGGAGGTGTTTGTTGGGTTTGTTCTTCAATAGGTATTTCGGGTTGAGGTAAAGGAGGATTTTGAGGAGAAGGAGGTTGATTATCATTTCCTATAAATTAAATAAATTTACACCAAAAAACATTTTAAATCTACCTATTTAGAAACAAATTCACAAATTATTTTTTCAAAACTTACTCCTTTGACCCCCCTCGACGTCATGGTGGCATTTTGGCAAAGATTCGACAACGATTTGGTGAAGAAATTTCTCTCTAATAACGTGAGCATACTCTTGAGGGTTTGAAGGCCATGGTTTAGCAAGAAAACACAAAAACAAGAATGATTGAATGTTTCTTTTTTTTTTGGTTTATACAAGTTATAACACACTTGCATTATGACTTTTAAAAAAAATTAAAGATGGTTGGTGACTTTTTACCCTCCATCTTTCTACACCCGCCCATATATTAAACATAATCACTTATATATATATATTGATGCGTATATATTATAATACACATGTATTATATATGTGAATGTTCGCATACGTAGTACATATCTACGTATATAGAAATTTTTATCTATGTACGCTCATACCTACATATGTACATATGTATACACGATTGCATATATACATACATATATATTCAATATATATGTGTATCCATAGATAAATATATCCAATACAATATATATATATATATATATATTATGTTCATCACAAAGGTTTTAACACTATGATTCAAATCGTCTAAAAAATCAAAGAGAATCAAAGACAATCATCCAAACATTCCTATCAACCCGAAAAGCTACCAACATGCTTTAACACTTACTAACACATAGCTCAATTGACTTGATAAGATTATCTAACCTAGGCAGTGAGTGTGTGCGTCTACTCAAATAGACATACCAATGGTTTCCATACAAATTTCCTCTCTTGGGTGATACTCTCCCTCTCCTCACTAGAGGGTTCAAACCTGTCTTGCATCCAACTTAGTGCAACATGTATGTAGTCAGCTCTAATACATTTAAAGCATATTCATCTTATATCATAATCATCATTAAAGCATTTATAAAATAATTCATCGTAATGCATATTCATACATTTCATTCATCCATTGAATGTATTAAAGTCATAATCTTGCATTTAAATCATATTTACTCATACAGGTAAAAGTAATCTAGTAACTTAAAAATGGGGTGTAACATTATTGACCTTGTAGATACATCAAATTTCATTTTGTATATTTTGTTAAAAATGCATAATTTAAGACAATTAAGTTCTTATATGTAAATTTATATTTATGATAATGAACATTCATGTGTATGATTGTAATCCACCTAGATATGTGGATTTAACTCCATGTCTCAATGTTGGAGTTGAATGTACATGGATTTTTGTATCATAATTCTCATGTTTACTTGAGTCTTGATACATGATTAGAAATAATAATTTACATTTCTTGTGGAACTTGATTATGTATTTAGTACCTATAGGTATGGTTTATATACAATGTTTAATTAAAATAAATATTTCAAATATAGGTAGAAATGTTAACTTCATGTGTGGTCATTACCCCTTGATTTCTTCTTGTTTTGTTGCATGCATAGACCCATGCTTGCATGTTGCAATAAGGGTTTTGGATTATGTAGTCAATGAGGTTCATGAGGAATTATTTCTTGGTCAATGAAGAGCTTGTGTGTGCTTTAAATTTCTTAGCCAAGGCATTTTTTAATATTGCATAAATCAAGTAAATCAAGCTTAGTCTTGGGAAGTTTCTCTAGGCTTGCCTAAGCCTATCTCCTAGTTGTTTTTTAGGATATGAGGCCATATTCTTGTAATGTGTTTTGGTGCAAATGTTGTTGAGTGTTTAGGGAACTTGAAGGCATGTAGGTGACCCTTTACCATGCTTTGGGGTCAAACTGCAAGCCTTCAAGAACTCCAAAAATATCAAAAAATTATTTCATTGTATGTGGGTTTCCCAATTTACAAGTGGGTGACCTTGTTGCCAAAGGGGCAACTTGGGTGGGTCATTCAATTTACCAATGGGGACCCAGGGTCCTTTATAGATGAGCTAAATTGGCATTAGGGATGGCCTTTGGACATTAGGTATGAATCTTGTACTTTTTCAAAAAAATTCCTAAAGGAGATTTGTTCCTTGGGGAATGCCTTGCCTATTTATCATTTGAATGTGTATGGTACCATTTGTAATTCAAAACTATTACACTTTTAATTTTGGGAGTTTTGCTTAATGTAAGAATGACTAACTTAGATTTTGTCGAGTGAGACCATGGTTCCCCTATCTCTCTAGTTGGTAAGCACATGAAGTTTGGATCTAAGTGTTAATCCCACATCCTTGTTGGTGTGTGTCTATGTAGTTTTGAGCCTCTTAAAAGTTGAGATGATGTCATGCTCTTATCTTGTTAAATTGACTTAGTGAGTGATGAAGATTATGGTTATAAGCCTAATTGTTATAAAGAAAGAAATCTCTACTTCCTTGCACTATTGTCCTGAGACCTTGACCGATGATTGAGAAAGTCTCTAGACACTTTCATTTGATGTTAAGTGCATTGGTGCCATGTGCCTTGTGTAAAGACAAGGAAGATTATTTTGTGATGGATCCTCAACAGGCTATAGAGATGATTGAGGCGCTTCACATCTTCAAACTCCCTGTTGTATGTGGACCCAAGAATTGTACATAAATTTTATAACTCTAATATCAACTTTCATCCTAAACAATGTTGAAGACTAACATGCAAATAAAGTCGTACTCCCATGCAATTGAAAACTTGATCAGATGAGAAAAATGTCAGTATGCAAGCGTATTTACATGCAGAAATAACACTGTTGACTACCTCTCATCCAACACACAGTCTCTCAATCATTTAGTTTCAGTCAAGTCTACAATCACAGGAAGTTTGTGGGCCTGTGATTTTTTTATGAGGAGGATAAATAATTTTTTTTATTTTTTTTATTTTTTTTTATTTTTAGTGTTTATAAATATGTATAATCTAATTTTTGTTAGAGTTAAATATTGAGGAGTATCGACTCTGTCAAAACTATTTGGAATCATAATCCTTCTCTTATCTTTTTAAAGGTCATAAACTTTACCCTAAATAAAACTTGGTCTTTGGTAGACTTTCTATAAATTATCTTAAAATTTGATTTATGTAAGTAAATTCTTTCAATTTCTTTATATATGAAAATACATGCATTCTACACTTATTTAGAAAGCTTAAAAGGGAATAAAAATTTGATTAAACTAGATTTTTAATTTATTAATTAAAAATCGCTTAAAATTTAATTAATAAATTGAAGTTAGTAGTTGAAATTGATAAAAATAAATGAAATTCATTAGGGTATAGTTTATATAAAAAGTGGATTGATATGGGGTTTCAATTGTTTTGATATGATGTCAAAGTTTTGTAATATAAAATATGAAACTAAATTAATGATTAGACAATGATAAATGGATTCTAAACTTTTGAGGACCTGTGATTTGATTGCAATGACAATTTAGTTTGTGTATTACAATTTTTTTCTAGGCAGTGTGATTTCATTTACTATAGAAATCAATTTTTTATTTTGAAAAGAGATGTTTATCTAGATGATATTCATTTTAAGAAAATCATGTAGTGCTAAAGAACACTCTTAAGGGCTTGTCATAAGAGTTGAAGAAAAAAACTTAATTCTAAGTTAGACTCTTGGTTGATTTAACAAAAGATATAAGTGATGGCAATGAATTTCAACTATTGATCATTGATTTATGTTGAGGTTTAATGCAATCCAATGTGTGGTTCAAGTTGGGTCCAATACAAAATAAATTTGATATAAATTATGATTGATTTAAAAATTTGTGAAGATGCTTATGAAGCTAATTTATTGATTATGGATGTTTGATGTCAACTTATGATTAATTGTGACTAGTGTATGTGAGGTTTGTGTATGTGGTGCCACTGAGGAAATGTGTTTAATATGATATTTTAATGAGTCAATCATTAAATTTGTCATAGAATGTTCTCTTTAAATATAAAAAATTATATGCACAACTTGAATTTTTTGATACTAACTTTGATGAGTAATGACGATATCTTAAAATTATTAACTTAAAAAAAATAGACAAAATTTAAAAACTGAAAACCAAATCATACTTACAATCCAAATCAAAAGACAAGGTTGTACTCTTAATATAATTGAAAGAAGAATAGAGAAACCTAAATTAATAATCTAAATGAAAATCAAAATATTAAATTAAAAATTATTGTATTGAATCAATACAATAAAAAACTAAAATATATAGTTAAATCATATATTAAAAATATTCATAGTAGAAACAAGAAGTCCCACTATCATTTTTCACTCTTACATCCTTTCAATGAATAACTAATACATCCAATGTGTACTAGTTTTTCTAGCTTGGGTATTTATACGTTTTAGCTATTGACTACCACACACCAAAGGAAAGTAATTTTCATTTGAAAAATATCTTTTAATCTAATACTCAATGCCTATGTAGTATGAGATTTCTTTGAGACTTTGATGTGGACATAACTAGAAAAAAGAAGAAGGTTTTTTCCTCTAATTGCTAAATATATATATTTATTAAATAATATGATTTATAATAATAAAAAAGATATTTAATATATTATAGATTTTATTTTATTAATATTTTTTTGAGATTGTATTGGTATAAGAAATGGAGTTGAAAATAAAAAGACACAAGAAAGTTACATTGTTAAATTGAAATTAGGATTTTTTGTTTTGATAGAGTTTTATAAGAGATTGAATCATGCATTTGGGTTATTTATTATGTATCAGTTTTCCTTCTAGTACGATGGTGTCCAATACAACATGTTGATATTACTTGTTGGTGTAGTGATAGGGAGGGGGTTGGAGGAATCAATCACAGATTCTTGCTCTAGGTCTTGCTTGCAAGAACTCCTTGGTGTTTTGCTTCACCACCTTAACCTATAGGACCCTTCTCATGTTTAGGTACCCCTGGTTCTCTTGGCTAACCCCACTACCATCACCATTCAACCCACCAAGTCAATCTTGGTGCAATAGCTCTAACTCTTCCTTAGCCTTTAATCTGCCCTAAAGACTAACAATACCTCCAAAGTTTGAACTTTGATTTGCAAGGGCATGGAGGTGTTTCAATTCATTGAAATCCATCCAATTTTGGTTCTAGAGTAACCTCCTAGCTCCATTTCTTCATCGCTTTCATCAAACCCTCATTTAGGGTTAAAAAGGCTACTAGCCTAAGAGCCCCAATTAGGTCTCCTTCCCAAGAAAACTGGTTGGCTCTCTCAATTTATCCAAAGAACCCTCAATATTTCCTTGAGGTTCTTCCTTCAAATGGACACCTCTCAAGGATTTTTGAGGTCTTGAGTCTTCGTCTTCCATACAAGGCCTCAACTTGAAATTGGGCAAAACTAGGGTTTTTAAGCCTTTTTTGGCTGTTTTCAATCTGCTAAGTCTTTCACTGACCAAATGAGTTAATGGAGTTTCCTCTTGATTACTAGACCTTGGTAGGACTTCCACCTACCTTCTCCAAAAGGAAATACAACAAGCATCAATCACCCCTGCAAGTTATGTGCTATGCACTCCTTGTCTTCCCTAGCTAGACTCTTCCTGGCTCGCCTAGGGCAAGACTTTGCCAACAACTCCTATACACACACAAACCCTAAAACATACCATATGTACACACATGGAGTCTAGTCACTGTTCCCAAGGGGCCGTACAATTTGTACAGTGGGAAAGTGAACTAAATCTCCATTTTCTCAAAACTGCCTGGTTCAGACCAGCAACAGGGTGAAAGCAAACTATTTATAAACAATGATTGAAATCGAATCAAAAAGAATAATAGATGGCACAAAAAACTTGAAGAATAACAACTCTACATACTACGTACAAAACAGTAACAAATTCAATCCATTAAAGCTCTACTTTGAAGCAAAAATCAGAAAATAACTCACAAAACACTGTTTTTCCTTCAATTTCACAAAATTTCGCCACAATGCCAATGCTTCCAACCCTATTCTCAAGTCGATGCACACCTTATATAGGGTTCCTCGATCAGTTATGCTTCCTTTGTTGGACATGTAAGTTAACAAGTGGCAAAGTTGCAAAATGCACTGTGTTTTTCAACTTTTGCCAATTTCCTAGAAACTAAGAAAAATGAGTTTTTAAACTCATTCACCCTTCCTCAACTTCTATCCTAGAGATAAAACACATCCCTAAGTTGTCTCCTCAACTCAATGGTCAACATGACCTTCAAAGTAACACATCAAAACAAAAGAAATGCATCCTAAACTTCCTAAATGCCTAGTGTTTCGTAGGTGCTCCTGCACCATTCTCCCCCTCTTTGCACAAACACTAAGGAATGTGAGGAGAGATCAGTGACACATCAATGCCCTACTTCTTAAACTGAGATTCATCTACCCAAGTAGCCTCAGATTCTGGCTTGTGCTTCCACTTGATGAGGTGCTCCATGTACACCTTATGCCTTGTAGATTTCTTCACCCTTGACTCCAAGATCCTTTCTGCCTGAAGCTTGTCTTGAGTAGGTAAGGCTATATTGCTTACATCCTTGAAGATATCCCTATTGTTCTGATCCATGTCATTGATTTTTCCCTTATATCTAATCAGGTCAGCTATATTGAACACTGGAGAGATGCCTAAATCTATAGGTATTTCCACCTTGTAGGCATTCTTCCCATATTTGGCTAATACCTTGCATGGTCCCACTCTTTTCATCTACAACTTGGTTGATATACCCTTCTACAACCTATATTTATTGAGGTGGACCATAACATGTAGTCTCCTATGACAAATTGCAACTCTTTCCTTGACAAATCTACCTTATCCTTCAACTTTTGTGTAGCCTTGGTGACTGTCTTCTTTACTTGCTCCTGAATCTCTTTCATGGTCTGAGTGAAATCCTCTGCATGTCCACTCCTATGCTCCATAGCTCCAAGATCTCTAAGCTCACACACACCTCTTAGGTGCATTCCATACACTATTTCAAAAGGACTCTTCCCTGTGGTCTGGTTCACATTGTCATTGTATGCATATTCAGCCTGCGAGATAACCATGTCCCATGTCTATCCATACTCTTTGGTTAGGCATCTGAGAAGATTACCAAACACCCTATTAACCACCTTAGTTTTTCCATCGGTCTGAGGATGGTAAGCTGATCCAAAAGATAGGTTGGTACCTGATTTTCTCCATAGAGTCTTCCAAAAATGACTCATGAACTTCACATCCCTGTCTAAAACAATGCTCAAAGGAAATCCATGGATCCTTACAATTTCCTTGAAGAAAAGGTGAGAAATGTAGCTAGCATCATGTGTGGTCTTGCAAGGAATAAAATGACTCATCTTGGTAAATCTATCTACCACCACATAGACACTATCAAACCCTGTCTTAGTCTTAGGGAGTCCTACAACAAAATCCATGCTAACACACTCCCATGGTCTGTTGGGAATGGGTAGAGGTTGATACAAACCTACATTAATAGCTACCCCTTTGGCTTTCATACAAACTACACATTGCTCCACATACCTCCTAACATCCCTTGGCAACTTGGGCCAATAGTAAAACCTTTGCACTAGTTCCATTGTTTTGTTGATACCAAAATGACCACTAAGACTACCATTATGCTTCTCTTGGATAAGATTCTCTCTCATAGAACCTTTTGGCACACACAACTGATTTCCCTTGAATAACAATCCACTTTGCAATGTATACTCTGAGAACTGACTATGAAAATGGTTCTCAAAATCAGAACATACCTTATAGGCCTCCGAGAAGTCTTCATCTTCTCCATAAAGATCCTTGAAACTCTCTATCCCAATGCTCTTTATTTGTATCTCCTGCACTGTCAGCAATCTCCTGCTTAGTGTATCTGCCACCTTGTTCAACTGTCCCTTCTTGTCCTTGATGGTAAATTTGAAAGCTTGAAGATACTCCATCCACTTCAAATGTCTATTGCTCAATTTCTCTTGAGTGTTGATGTAGCTATGTGCTTGATTGTCAGTAAACACCACAAACTCTTTGGGTAGGAGATAATGCCTCCACTTCCTAAGTGACTGAACCAAGGCATAAAGTTCTAGGTCATAGGTAGAATACTTCTTCTTAGCTTCATTGAGCTTTTCACTAAAGAAAGCTATAGGCCTGCCTTCTTGACTTAGCACTCCGCCTACTGCAACTCCACTAGCATCACATTCCACAGTGAACAACTTATCAAAGCTAGGTAATAAGAGAATAGGTTGAGTTGCCACTTCTTGTTTCCGTTTCTCAAAACCTTTCTTAGCTTCTTGAGTCCACTTAAACTTAGTTTTCAAACCACCTTTGATTGTGTCTAGGACTGGTGCACATATGCCACTAAAGTTCCTTATGAATTTTCTATAAAATTGGGCTAATCCATGAAAACTTCTTACCTCTATCCATGTGGTTGGTGTAGGCCAGTTTAGGATAGCTTCCACCTTGCTTGGATCCATCTTCAATGATCCTTGGGATACTACAAACCCCAAATACACAAGCTCCTGTTTAAAGAACTCACATTTCTCTAGATTGATGGCTAACTTCTCATCTTGCAATCTTCTAAGAACCACATCCACATGCTTTAGGTGTTCTTCTACTGTCTTGCTGAAAATGAGTATATCATCAAGATATACCACCACAAATATCCCTGTAAAGTCTTTGAGCACTTCATTCATGAGCCTCATGAATGTACTAGGGGCATTAGAGAGGCAAAATTGCATAACTCTCCACTCATACAACCCATCATTTGTCTTAAAATATTTCTTCCACTCATCTCCATCCTTGATTCTAATATGATGGTATCTGCTCTTGAGATCCAACTTGGTGAAGTACTGAGCTCCTCCAAGACAATCCATCAAGTCCTCAATTCTAGGAATCTGATTGTGATTCTATTTATTACCCTAGAATCAATGCATAATCTCCACTTGCCTCCTTTCTTGGTTGCTAAGACCATTGGTACTGCACATGGGCTGATGCTCTTCCTAATCAATCCTTGATCCAATAACTCCTGCACTTGTCTAGCTATCTCTAGATTTTGATCCGGGGTAAACTTGTAGGCTGCTTTGTTTGGAAATGAGGCTCCTGGTATGAAGTCAATCTGATGACTAATGGCTCTCTTTGGAGGTAAATTTGTAGGTGTTCCATCACTGACTATGTCCTTATACTTCACAAGCAACTTCTGGATTACTTCTGGTATGATTGTTTTCTCAGTCTGATCTTTCTCCTTAGTCTTCATCATAACCACATATCCTTCACCTCCTTGATGTAGGTTGTTAAGGAACTCTTTACCACTGCTCAACAAGACACTAGGTGTCTTTGACTGTCCTTCTTCCTCATCTGACAGTGATTGCAACTTAAATGTCTTCCCATCCTTCTTGAAAGAAATGGTGCTCTCTTTCCCATCATACATGGCACTTCTGTCATACTACCATGGTCTTCCTAATAGAAGATGGCATGCATCCATGGGTAGCACATCACAAATCAACTTATCCTTGTACCCTCCAATGGAAAACTCCACCGTTACTTGCTCATTGACAAGAACACTCTACCCTTTGTTCAACCATGTTACTTTGTAAGGGTTAGTGTGGGGTACCTTCTCCAATTTCAATTTCTTTACTGCCTCTTCTGAGATGATGTTATCTATTGAACCTGAATCCACAATAACCTTACATACTTTTCCAAGTATTTTGCATCTCACTCTAAATAAAGCTCTTCTTTGTTTTGGCTCTTCCTTGACTGGTTGTTTGATCAAAACTCTCCTAAACATCAGATTCTCCCCCATTTCTGATTCAATGTGACTGATCTATGGTGATTTAGCACTCATGGTGTCCTCTTGAGCATATTCCACTCTCTTCTCAGTGCTTGATGAATATGATTTCTCCAGGAACCTATAAGCTAGATGTCCTACTTGCCCACAATGGTAACACTTCATATTAGCAAAGTAAGAATTGCTCCTGCCTGCTCCTCTTCCTCTGTTTGATCCGCCTTGAGATCCTCTACCTCTTCCATAACCTCCTCTAGAAGATGTTTCACTTCCATGTTCTGTGAGTTTAGACTCTCCTTGGTTTCTTTGTTCATTTCCTCTACCTTGGTAGCCACCTCTATGTCCTCTTTGATCTCTTTGATCTTTTCCTTTGCCTCTACTCTTAGAAGCCTGATCTTGTTTCCTCTTGATTCTTTCCTCTATCTTAATAGCTAGTTGGTAGCATTGGTGTACTGTCTTAGGACTTAGAAGAGTCATCTCCTCTTGAATGTTCCACTTCAAGCCGTTAAGATACCTAGCCACCTTGAGAATTTCATCTTTTGAAACATTAGACCTCATACAAAGTTTTTGAAACTCCTCTGTGTAAGTGTTCACATCTTGGTCTCTTTGCCTCAAGCTTTGTCTCTTCTTATGTAACTGAATCTCATAATCATCTGGCATGTATGCTTCTCTCACTTTTTCAACCATACCTTTCCAAGTTGAAATAGGCTTCTTTCCTTCCTTTTCCCTCTCTATATGAATGAACTTCCACCATGTCAAGGAAAAACATCTTAATCTTGACTTTTCCACCTTCACTTTCTGTGCTTCAGTGACTCCATCACACTCAAAATGGTTTTCCATTCCCTATATCCAGTCCATGACTAGATCAACTTCCATTTTCCCACTAAACAGTGGTATGCCTTCAAGTGCTTTTCCACTCAAAGCCTTCAATGCTTTCAAGAAAGGCTCTTCTTTCAAAATAGGGTTAGGTTCAGGGATCTTGTCTTCCTATGTAACCTCTTCTTTCTTTGGTACCCTTCCTTCGAATTGCACATCATTCAATGCTTGCTCAAGTTGGTCTATTCTTTCCCTCAATAGCCTATTGTCTTCCTCCTGTCCTTCGACCATCTTGGCCAATTCTGCATTTGTCACCATGATGGTAGAACCACTAGACTCAATATTAGACATACAATTGTCAATCCCAAATCTTTTGCTTGCTCTGATAACAATTTGATAGGGAGGGGGTTGGAGAAATCAATCACAGATTCCTACTCTAGGTCTTGCTTGCAAGACCTCCTTGGTGTTTTGCTTCACCACCTTAACCTATAGGACCCTTCTCATGTTTAGGTACCCCTAGTTCTCTTGGCCAACCCCACTACCATCACCATTCAACCAACCAAGTCAATCTTGGTGCAAATAGCTCTAACTCTTCCTTAGCCTTTAATCTGCCCTAAAGACTAACAATACCTCCAAAGTTTGAACTTTGATTTGCAGGGGTGTGGAGGTGTTTCAATTCATTGCAATCCAGCCAATTTTGGTTCTAGAGTAACCTCCTAGCTCCATTTCTTGGTCGCTTTCATCAAACCCTCATTTAGGGTTAAAAAGGCTACTAGCCTAAGAGCCCCAATTAGGTCTCCTTCTCCGAGAAAACTGGTTCGATCTCTCAATTTCTCCAAAGAACCCTCAATATTCCCTTGAGGTTCTTCCTTCAAATGGACACCTCTCAAGAATTTTTGAGGTCTTGAGTCTTCATCTGTTGTACAAGGCCTCAACTTGAAATTGGGAAAAACTAGAGTTTTTAAGCCTTTTTTGGCTACTTTCAATCTGCTAAGTCTTTCACCGACCAAATGAGTTAGTGGAGTTTCCTCCTAATTATCAAACCTTGGTAGGACTTCCACCTACCTTCTCCAAAAGGAAATAAAACAAGAATCAATCACCCCTACAAGTTATGTGCTCTGCACTCCTTGTCTTCCCTAGCCGGACTCTTCTTGGCTCGCCTAGGGTAAGACTTTGCCAACAACTCCTGTACACACACAAACCCTAAAACCTACCATATGTACACACATGGAGTCTAGTCACTGTTCCCAAGGGGCCGTACAATTTGTACAGTGGGAAAGTGAACTAAATCTCCATTTTCTCAAAACTGCCTGGTTCAAACCAGCAACAGGGTGAAAGCAAACTATTTATAAACAATGATTGAAATTGAATCAAAAATACTTATAGATGGCACACAGAACTTGAAGACTAACAACTCTACATACTACGTACAAAATAGTAACAAATTCAATCCATTAAAGCTCTACTTTGAAGCAAAAATCAGAAAATAACTCACAAAACACTGTTTTTCCTTCAATTTCACAAAATTTTGCCACAATGCCAATGCTTCCAACCTTGTTCTCAAGTTGAGGCACACCTTATATAGGGTTCCTCAATCAATTATGCTTCCTTGGTCAGACATGTAAGTTAACAAGTGGCAAAGTTGCAAAATGCACTATGTTTTTCAACTTTTTCCAATTTCCTAGAAAACTAAGTAAAATGAGTTTTTAAACTCATTCACCCTTCCTCAACTTCTATCCTAGAGATCAAACACATCCCTAAGCTATCTCCTCAACTCAATGGTCAACATGACCTTCAAAGTAACACATCAAAACAAAATAAATGCATCCTAAACTTCCTAAAGGCCTAGTGTTTCCTAGGTGCTCCTGCACCACGTAGTTACATCCTATATACTTTTTTTACATTTCTCTTTGATTATCAACATTTTATTCTCATGTTCGATATCTACAAAAATGTAAAAATAAAAAAAGTTGACATCCAAGGGACATTTAGGGTCATGTCTTAGTCAGATCTCTATCATTGACTCCATTAAAATAATATAAAATAGGTTTTACGCTTGCATTCCTAAGTGTTGGTACATGCTACTATTGCAATGAAGATAGGTGGGGAGTGCAATAATGAAGGAAACCTTATATAATTAGAAGAGGGTTCAAAATGTTGGTACATATTTATTTTCTTGCATTTAGTGTATTTACTTTATTGCATTAGTGTGAGCCTAAAATACTGATGGAATAAGGGGAGGCCTACCAAAAACTCAAACACAAAATAAATCAACAAAAAAACTATCAGATCACCAAGTCTTCAAATTATCCTTATCTTAACCAATTCCCTCTGTTTCCTTGTAGCATTGCAAACCCACTAAATTGGGTACAACTTCACAAACACATCCTTTCAATTCACAACTCAACTCACATCAAGGACCCATTATAGAGCTTAACAACATATCAAATAATCACTAATGGTTATTTTGTATCAACTCTCTCAAAATAGGGATTTTACACCTTTTTGTGCTCAAATTAGCCCTCTTTTGCAAAGGAACTACTCTCTAACTCTTCCCAAATTCTGAAAAATCTTTGGGGAAATAATTCCTAGGTGCTCAAACTAAGGATTCCACAACTAGTTCACAGTATATCACACAACCAAGTGCCAAACTCATAAACCCTCACTTTTCTCCTAAAAGCTAGAGTTTTATTGAAACTCATCCACCCAATACTCAAACAAACTCATCAACACTTCCAAAAGGCCCAATAACCTCTGCACATGCTCAATTCAACAAGAAGTAATGCTTCCCTTCACAAAAACTTACTTTGACATATCCAAACCTCACTTTTCCACATGGAAAACTCAAATACTCTTATTGGGGCTTCACTCCCAACACATTCTAGACCTCCCTACACTGATTCATCATTTCCACACCTTATTTAAGATGGTGTAGATCCATTCCTCAAGCCACAATGATCACAGTATGAGGAATGGGTTAGTTCTTCATTTTTAAGACTTACAAGCCTCAAATTTGTGTATTCAGGACAGTGTTAAAGATTTTTCAATAAAACAAACCAAATTTAATATAAATCCTCCAAAATTGATTCAAATGATAGATAAAACACACTATAATGCAAATCCAAAACAAATTGAATCAAAAGAGTACTGTATGGGCCGTATAGATTCAACAAACTACAAAATTTATAGGAAATTGATGCAAAACAGAGTTTATTTGAATCTTCAATCTTAAAAAATGGTTTCAACAACCTTCATGTCAAGTTCTACAAGAAATTTATACTATTTCCCACCAAAAAACAACTGTTTTAACTTCTCCAATCGACCTTTAAATTCATGTGACTGTTGGTCTTCCATAGAATTCAAATTTTACAATTTTCAAAACTTGTATTTTTGCACAATTGCAACTCTTCACTTTTGCACATTTGAAACCATCAAAACACCTAGACATGACACCAAAATGACTAATTACAATATAACATGGTCTCAAGACCTTATTTTAAACAAAATTCTACAAAATCTATAACCTAGGCCTTAACAACTTGAATTGACAAAGCTTATTTAATGGTGCTCCTGCACCATACACCCTAACTTGAAGCTTTTCCAAGTCTCTTGGAAAGATTAGTGTAACATATCCTCCTTTGTATTCTTCATTCCTTTGACTTTCTTGCTTGTCTTCAATTGATCCATTGTGTTCTTTTTCCTTGTTTCCTTTAACATTCTTAAACTTACCTTCACTTTCTCTTTGCTCCAACTGTGTGTACTATTATGTGGGGTGTTTGTCATCTTTTCCAACCTCAAACACTATTGTTATACCTTCTTTTTCACCTGTGCACTTACCCCCTTCCTCTATCATCACTTCTTTCTCCTTTACATGATCTATCCTCTGCTTACTAGCCTTGTTATTTGCACTTTCATCTTTATCAACTATTCCATAAGACTTTACTACCTCTGTTAGACCTATAAGTACTTCATTCTTTTTCCTTTCCATTATCAGACCCTAGTACAATCCTTTATCTTGTTGTCCTCTGTCCTTTCAATCTTGTGGCTCACTATCCCATCAATATTCACTACATTTTCTTTCTGATAGACCACTGTCCTCTTGCCCACTACCTTATCAATCTTCCAAGACTTTGTTCCAACATCTTAATACTTCCTTTTTACTACACCAGCCACTGTTCCATCAAAGAATTCTAAACTCTTTTCTTCTATCCCATCAATCTCAGTCCTAACACTTTTTAACTGTGCTTTTACTTGATGCAACACCACAGGGCACTTGACTATCCCTACCAACACACTGTCACTCTCTTCTTGCCTTTCCAAAGGCTTTCCACACTTAAATTGAACTATGGTAGTTTGAGACACACTACTACTCACTTTCTTTTGCCACACAATAGTATTTTTCCTCATGACTGATTGCAGATCACCTTCATGTCTTTTGTTTACTGTCCTATGTTGTTCATGGTTTACTTTGGCTGCCAAATCTATATTCTTACCTTTACCTTCATCATCATGCACATACTCCTTTCTTCCTAACATAATGATCTCACCATATTCTTCTAGACCCTCAACCAATGGAGTTAACATGAACTCTTTCCCATCCTTTTCAATGATGTAGGTATTTTCCTACCATTATATAAAGCTGGCCAGTCAAACTTCCATGGCCTTCCTAACAATAGATGATAATAACTCATGGGTAGTATATCACAAAGAACTTCATCACTATATGGTCCTATCTAAAATCCAACTCTTTCTTGTTCACTCACCATCAAACACTGATTTTTACTAACCCATGACACCCTATATGGCCTTTTTCTAGGTACTCTTTACAAATACAAAATTTATACCATTTGATTAGACACAATGTTATCTATACAACCTGATTCAACAATCACTTTGCATACCTTGTCTCTACATCTGCAGACTATCTTGAACAAAGGTTTTCTTTGAAGAATCTCTTCCTCATTTGTGGTCTTCAAGATTTGTTTCTTCATCATCATCATCTCTCCAACCTCAACCCTTGGAATCAATTTATTTGAGCTTGAACTACTCTCAACTTCATCTTCTTGAACTATTTGTGATCTTCTATCAGGTTTCCTTTCTCCTCCACTTGAAGTTGAACCAACCTTCTCAAGGCACTTCCAAGTGGGATGACCATGCTCTTGACAATGATAACACCTGCCAGCAAAAGTGTTTGAATTTCTTCCACCTCTAAATTCTACAACTTGTTCATATATCTTGCTTGGTTCTTCTCAATTTTTAGTTTCTTGACTTGGGGTAGAGAAAGATCCTCTTCCTCTCATGGTGTTGCCTCTTCCTCTTACTATTTTCTCTTGTCTTCTCTTTATCTTCTCTTCAACATTCAATGCCATTTTATAACATTCCTCTACATTTCTAGGATTAGTCAAAGCTAACTCATCATGTATATTCATTCTTAAGCCACCCACGTACCTAGCTATTTTATCATCTTCATTTTCATTGTGGTTTGACCTCATACTCAATCTATTAAATTCCTCAGTATATTCCTTTACATCCATTTTATTTTCTCTCAAATTTTGCAATTTCTTAAACATTTGAATTGAATAATCTGAAGGGAGAAACTTACCTTTTAGTTTAGCTACCATCTTGTCTCAATCCAAAATCTTGGACTTTCCTTGTTTCCTTCTCTCTAACTATAGGTAATCCCACCATACAAGTTCATGACCTTTAAGCTTTGTTTTGGCTATCTTTACTCTCTGTTCTTCAAGAATCTCTTCACATTCAAAATAGTTATCCAAAGAAGATATCAAATCTAACTATTCCTCTTCATTCAAATTTCCACCAAGCTTTTGCACATCAATTTTTTACCTTATACTTGTCTCCTTTTATTTCTTTTATCAACTTGGCCATTCTATGATCTTCTGGATAAAGTTCTTCTTCAACATCTTCAAATTCTTCATCTTCTTGCATTGATTTACTACTTTCAACTACTCTTCTCTTATTGGTTTCTAAGGTTTCCAATCTCTCTTTCAATTCTTTGATCTCTTCAATGTACTGATTCTTCAAATCATTCATCTCCTTTGTTGTATTATTTCCCTTTGGAGGCATCCTCACAATCTTGCCTCTTCACTTTCCAAGCTTTCTTTCATAATCTTAAATATTTCTTGTATAGGAATCTGGTACCTTTTCTCTTATACCACTTTTATGCAATAAGAGGATGCCTACCAAACACGCAAACACAAAATAAATCAACAAAACAACTATCAGATCACCAAGTCTTCAAATTCTCCTTATCTTAACCAATTCCCTCTATTTCCTTGTAGCATTGCAAACCCACTAAATTGGGTACAACTTCACAAAAACATGATTTCAATTCACAACTAAACTCACATCAAAGACCCATTAGAGAGCTTAACAACATATCAAACAATCACTAATGGTTATTTTGTATCAACTATCTCAAAACAAGGATTTTATGCCTTTTTGGGCTCAAATTAGCCCTCTTTTGCAAAGGAACTACTCTCTAACTCTTCCCAATTTCTAAAAAGTCTTCGGGGAAGAAATTATTAGGTGCTCAAACTCAAAATTCCACAACTAGTTCACAATATCTCACACAACCAAGTGCCAAACTCATCAACCCTCACTTTTCTCCTAAAAACTAGGGTTTTATTGAAACTCATACACCCAACACTCAAAAAAACTCATCAACACTTCCAATAGGCCCAATAACCTGTGCACATGCTAAATTAAACAAAAATTAATGCTTCCCTTCACAAAAACTTACTTTGACACATCCAAACCTCAAATTTCCACAAGAAAAACTCAAATTCTCTTCTTAGGGCTTCACACCCAACACATTCTAGACCTCCCCTGCACTAATTCATCATTTCCACACCTTATTTAAGATGGTTTAGACCCATTCCTGAAGCCACAATGATCTTAGTATGAGGAATGGGCCAGTTCTTGATTTCTAAAGACATACAATCCTCAAATCTATGTATTCAAGCCAGTGTTAGAGATTTTTCAATAAAACACACCAAATTTAATATAAAGCCTCCAAAATTTATTCAAATGATAGATAAAACAAAATACTATGCAAATACAAAAAAAATTTAATCAAAAGGGTACTGCACAGGCTGTACAGATTCAACAAACTATAGAAATTATAGGAAATTAATGCAAAATAGAGATTATTTCAATCTTCAATCTTCCAAAATGGTTTCAACAGCCTTCCTTTCGAGTTATATAATAAATTTATAATTTTTCCCACCAAAACACAACTATTTTAACTTCTCCAACTAACCTTTAAACTCATGTGACCGTTCGTCTTCCCTAGACTTCAAATTTTACAATTTTCAAAACTTGTATTTTTGCACAATTGCAACTCTTCACTTTTGCACATTTGAAACCATCAAAACACCTAGACATGACACCAAAATGACTAATTACAACATTATATGGTATCAAGACCTTATTTTAAACAAAATTCTACAAAATCTATAACCTAGGCCTTAACAACTTGAATTGACAAAGCTTATTTAATGGTGCTCTTGCACCATACACCCTAACTTGAAACTTTTCCAAGTCTCTTGGAAAGATTAGTGTAACATGTACTCCTTTGTATTCTTCATTCATTTTACTTCCTTGCTTGTCTTCAACTGATCCATTTTGTTCTTGTTGCTTGTTGTGTTTAACATTCTTGAACTTACCTTCACTTGCTCTTTGCTCCAACTGTCTGTACTATTCAATGGGGTGTTTGTCATCTTTTCCAACCTCAAACACTATTGTTATACCTTATTTTTCACCTTTGCACTTACCTCCTTCCTCTGTAATCAATTCTTTTTCCTTTCCATGCTCTATCCTCTACTTACTAACCTTCTTATCTTCACTTTCATCTTTATCAACTGTTCCATAAGACTTTACTACCTTTGTCAGATGTGTAAGTACTTCACTCTCTATCCTTTCCATTGTTAGACCCTTAGTACAATCCTTTATCTTGTTGTCATGTATCCTTTCAATCTTGTGGCTCATTGTCCCATCAAGATTCACTACCTTTTCCTTCTAACAGACCACTATCCTCTTGCCCACTACCTTATCAATCTTCCAAGACACTGTTCCAACATCTTCATACTGCATTTTTACTACACCAAACACTGTCCCATCACAAAATTATAGACTTTTGTCTTCCATCCCATCAATCTTAGTCCTAACACTTTTTAACTATCTTTTTGCCTAATACAACACCACAGGGCACTTGACTATCCCTACCAACACACTTTCACTCTCTTCTTGCCTTTCTAAAGGCTTTCCACCCTTAAACTACACTATGGCAGTCTGAGATACACTACTACTCACTTTCTTTTGCCACACAATAGTATTTTTCCTCATGACTGATTGCAGATCACCTTCATGTCTTGTGTTTACTGTCCTATCTTGTTCATGCTTTACTTTGGTTGCCAAATCTATATTCTTACCTTTACCTTCCTCATTGTGCACATAATCCTTTCTTCCTAAAATAATGATCTCACCATATTCTTCTAGACCCTCAACCAATGGAGTTAACATGAACTCTCTCCCATGCTTTTCAATGATGAAGGTATTTTTCCTACCATTATACAAGGTTGACCTGTCAAACTACCAGGGCCTTCTTAACAATAGATGAGAACAACTCATGGGTAGTATATCACAAAGAACTTCATCACTATGTGGTCCTATCTGAAATCCAACTCTTGCTTGTTCACTCACCATCAAAGACTAATTTTCACTAACCCATGATGCCCTATATGGCCCTTTTCTAGGTACTCTTTGCAAATGCAATTTTTCTACCATCTGATTAGACACAATGTTATCTATACAACCTGAGTCAACAATCACTTTGCATACCTTGTCTCTACATCTGCAGGTTGTCCTAAACAAAGCTTTTCTTTGAAGCAACTCTTCCTCCTTTGTGGTCTTCAAGATTTGTTTCTTCATCATCAACATCTCTCCAACCTTAGTGCTTGCAATCTATTTATTTGAACTTGAACTACTCCTAGCTTCATCTTCTTGAACTATTTGTGCTCTTCTATCAGGTTTCTTTTCTCCTCCACTTGAAGTTGAACCAACCTTCTTAGGGTACTTCCAAGCAGGATGACCATACTCTTGAAAATGATAACACCTACCAACAAAAGTGTTAGAATTTCTTCCACCTCCAAATCTATCCCTTGTTCCTCTATATCTAAATTCTACAACTTGTTCATCTCTCTTGCCTGGTTCTTCTTGATTTTTAGTTGCTTGAATTGGGGTAGAGAAAGATCCTCTTCCTCTCATGGTGCTGCCTCTTCCTCTTACTATTTTCTCTTTTCTTCTCTTTACCTTCTCTTCAGCCTCAAATGCCATTTTATAACATTAATCTACATTTCTAGGATTAGTCAAAGCCAACTCATCCTATATATTCATTCTTAAGCCACCCAAGTACTTAGCTATTTTCTCATCTTCATTTTCATTGTGGTTAGACCTCATACTCAATCTATAAAATTCCTTAGTATATGGGTATGTGCAAGATCATGATGGGCCAAAAAGTGGCAATATGATGGGTATGTGGCTGATGACCTTTTCTTTACCCAAAATTCATGAAACGAAAAGGGTTTTTAAAGGAGATTCTCAGATTTCCACCAATATAAATTATGTTATACTTTGAATTTAATAACTAATTATTAATCATTTTCTATTTGAATTATGACTAAAGTCCTGATTGATAGGTTGATTGAAAAAAAATCTATAGCTTTCAAACGGTGTCACATTTTTTGAATCTAAAACATGTGCCACATTCTATGCTTTGCATACTACAGGATTAAAAAAATTAAAATTGAATTTCATGAAGTTTTGACTAAGTTAAGGTGGTTAGACATACGAGTTTTTATATTTTTGAAAAGTTGTAATAAAATATTCCTAATTAATTATTTACTTGGAAAAAAATTACAAAAAAAATGCATCACATTGGGACATGATTCCTCTACTTATATCTAAAATCTTATAAAAAAATATTATCATTTTATTGTGGTTAGGGTGGTCAGACAAACACCCACTTCTTTTTTTCCTGAAATTTAAGTACTATTGCAATGAAATTTCAAATTTTCACCAAATAAATTTTTCTTTTAAAAATAAACCTATTATTTTAGAAACTACATTCAATTTGCTACAAATTCTATTCTTACATATTTTTGAAATAATATAGATAACTTATTCAAATTTTTACATCAAGTTGGCTAACTCTAATTTTTTTGAATTTTTTGCCACTTAAGGGCCTATTTTTTCCATGATGATCCTGCACATACCCATATGCCTTTACATCCATTTCCTTTTGTCTTAAATTTTGCAATTTCTTAATCATTTGAATTGAAATATTTGAAGGGAGAAACTTATCTTTTAGTTTAGCTACCATCTTTTCCCAATCCACAATCTTGGACTTGCCTTGTTTCCTTTTCTTTGACTGTGGGTAATCCCACCATACAAGTGCATGACCTTTTAGTTTTTTTTTGGCTAGCTTTACTCTCTATTCTTCAAGAATCTCTTCACATTCAAAATAGTTATCCAATCTAACAATTCCTCTTCAGTCAAATTTCCACAAAACTTTTGCACATCAATTTTAACCTTATACTTGTCACCTTTTTACTACCTTTATCAACTTGTCCATTCTATGATCTTTTGGATCAAGTTCTTATTCAACATCTTCAAATTCTTCATCATCTTCTTCCTCTGATTCACTGCTTTCAACTACTTCTCTTCTCTTATTGGTTTCTAAGGCTACCAATTTCTCTTTTAGTTGTTTGATCTCTTTAATGTATTGATTCTTCAAATCATTCATCTCATTTTTTGTATTCTTTCCTTTTGGAGGCATCTTCACAATCCTGCCTCTTCACCTTCTAAGCTTTCTTTCACAATCTTCAATTTTTCTTCTATAGGAATCTGGTGCCTTTGATTTGATACCACTTTGATGTAATAAGGAGATTCCTTCCAAACACTCAAAGAAAAAATAAATCAACAAAACAACTATTAGATCACCAAGTCTTCAAATTCTCCTTATCTTAATTAATTCCCTCTATTTTTTTGTAGCGTTGCAAACCCACTAAATCGGGTACAACTTCACAAAAACATCATTTTAATTCACAACTCAGCTCACATCAAGGACCCATTACAAAGCTTAACAACATATCAAACAATCACTAATGGTAATTTTCTATCAACTCTCTCAAAACAAGGATTTTATGCCTTTTTAGGTTCAAATTAGACCTCTTTTGCAAAGGAACTACTCTCTAACTCTTCTCAAATTCTAAAAAATATTTGGGAAAAAAATTCCTAGATGCTCAAACTCAAGATTCCACAACTATTTCATAGTATCTCACACAACCAAGTGCCAAACTCATAAACCCTCACTTTTCTCCTAGAAACTAGGGTTTTATTGAAACTCATACACCCAACACTCAAAAAAACTCATCAACACTTCCAATAGGCCCAATAACCTCTGTACATGCTAAATTCAAAATTAATTAATGCTTCCCTTCACAAAAAATTACTTTGACACATTCATACTTCACTTTTCCACATGGAAAACTCAAATACTCTTCTTAGGGCTTCACACCCAGCACATTCTAGACCTCCCCTGCACTAATTCATCATTTCCACACCTTATTTAATATGGTGCAGAACCATTCATCAAGCCAAAGTGACCACAGTATTACGAATGGGTCATTTCTTCATTTTTAAAGACTTACAAGCCTCAAATCTGTGTATTCAGGCCGTTGTTAGATATTTTTCAATAAAACAAACCAAATTTAATATAAAGCCTCCAAAATTGATTCAAATGATAGATAAAAAAAACTTCTATGCAAATCCAAAATAAATTGAATCAAAAGAGTACTGTACGGGCCGTACAGATTCAACAAACTATCAAAATTACATAAAATTGATGCAAAACAAAGTTTATTTCAATCTTCAATCTTCCAAAATGGTTTAAAAAATGTTCCCTTTGAGTTCTGCAAGACATTTATATTTTTTCCCACTAAAACACAACTATTTTAACTTCTCCAACTGACCTTTAGACTCATGTGATTGTTGGTCTTCCCTAGAATTCAAATTTTACAATTTTCAAAACTTGTATTTTTGCACAATTGAAACTCTTCACTTTTGCACATTTGAAACCATCAAAACACCTAGACATGACACCAAAATGACTAATTACAATATAACATGGTCTCAAGACCTTATTTTAAATGAAATTCTACAAAATCTATAACCTAGGCCTTAACAACTTGAATTGACAAATCTTATTTAATGGTGCTCCTGCACCAAATACGTTTACTTAGGTGGGTATCTACTTGGATAGGTTGCACTTACATCATGAAATTTTTTACTTTCCTTGTTTCACGGTGATGCAATTTTCACATGCAACTACATTCCCTTTATCTCACATTCATTAGATATTCATATCTCTTTGTGTTGTATCCCCACTTGTCTAGTTCACTCTTGAGCATATTTTTAAAGAATTTACATCCATATTAAAATAGGAATCATATTACATTTGTTCAATCTTTAGTTGTCTTGGAAGTTTTCTCCTAGAAAAATCTCACACTAAATTCCTAACAATAGTAAGTGTGTGCTAGAGTTGCTAGGTGAGATTCAAGTTTTTCTTTTTTGTAACATTTTAGTGTAACCACTAAACATGTAGATCTAATTTGATAGTAGGGTATGAATTAAGGTTTAAGTTTTATGAAAAAATATGTATTTTAATAAAAAAAAATAACTTTAAATTTATGAGACACATGTGCACATGGTCCTATCTAAAAAATCAAATTACATGATAATATACATACAATAGAAATATTAAAATTATAGGGTAAAATTACAAGCCTGTGTCACCCTTTTATAAAAGAAATGACCATCACAAATAAAAATATTTAACCTCCCTTGCATAAAGGTGGTATTTATTTTTGAATCTGAAAATGATATAAACAAAATGAAAATATAACTCTTGATGAATTTTATGCTTGTAATTTTTAGTTTCTTTTTTAAAATTGTTTTTTTATATTTTTTTTATAAATTTAATAGCATATTTTGAATTTCAAAAATTTTAGAAAAAGGTGAGGTTGATGGGATTTCACCAAAAAAAGAGCAAACAACTTTTATTTCCCTAATATATTATCCCAAATAACTAACTTCATTATCTAGTGCATGGAAACAAATTTGATGAATATTTTTTTTGTAATAATTTTTTATAGTCTGAAATAAGAGAATAGAGGTTCCACCTTTTAGGAGATGGAACACAAAAAGGGTTTAGGACCTTCCTCCTATTTCCTTATAGTTTCATTCAAGAAAACTTTAGAAATCTCAATCTAGGGATGAAATGAGGGAAAGAGATTTGCAAGGTGTCCTAGGGTGTGATTAAAGACAAAAAAGGGGGTTCACCACCAAACAAAGGCTTGGAAAGAAGGGAAATGTAAATGATATACATACCTAATTATGCAACCTAGAATATGGAACTAAAAATTAGAATAATGGACTGAGAAAGGACAGAGGGACACCTGGAAATTAGAAGATGCTTGGAACAAGGTCTAAAATCTTGAAAATCTAACTTTTGAAGCACACTAGGACTCATATGCTAGTAGGGGTGATTTGGTCCTAGTTTAAGGTTTCAGGCCGAAACTGGAATCTAAAATTGCTAAACTAGGATCTACAAAAAATGCTTGAAACATGGTATACTATGACTCATACACCACAAATGGCGATTTCGTCCTAGTATCAAGGTTGATCTAAAAATTTGATATCCTCTACTGTTCTCCTGTAGCTTCTCTCCTTTCAAATCTCTAAATATGAAACCCTGAATTCTGCTCTATAGATGACTTTTTGTGATCTTGCAATGTGGATGACAACTTTGACAACTTTATCCAATCTTTCTCTTTAATGGATCTTCAACCTAAACCTATAAATCACACATAAAAGAGGGGGGGAAATGTTTTTTTTAGTGGATATGGGTTTTCCTTGGTCAAACCCCATTTTGGTAATCAAACTTTGAAATGAAATGAAATAGAATAGAGGAATGATAAATGAACAAGTAAGCTATGTTGCAACTTACCAAACCCTTGGAACAAAGGATGCAATCTTGTATGTAATGGATAACATGAATGTAGATCTTGACTCTTGATTGTATGTTATGGATCTTGACTTGAATGCTTCCTTGAATCATAAGATACCTACATCACAAAGGTTAGCTCAAAAACAAACATGATGCATGATGACTTTGGCATGATGCTTGAATCTCGAATGTAGTTCCAAAATGCTTGATAATCAACTCTTGAATGCTCTTGAATTCTCTTCTAATTATAAAATTTCTAGAGGAATGATCTCATCAATTTTCTAGGAGAAAATATGTGAAATAACCTTGTATTTATACTTGTTTATGCTAAATTTCCTGAAAAGACAACACTACAAGCTGACATCAGATCTAGGAGAATAAAATCCTACCAATAATTTGAATTTAAAATATGTCAAAGCTAAGTGGGACTCATACACCAATTGGGGCATATGAGTCCTAGTAGGCTAAGCTTGGGACACAAATTTCAAGAAAAGTTAAGTCTAATGCCAAATTTTGGATCAGGCTCCAAAACTTAGGTGTGACCCATACGCCCAAGGTGGTGTATGAGTCCCAGATCAATAAATTTGGGCTATATAATCCAAAACCACTAAAATATGATTGGCTATTAGATATTTTTCGGGATCATCCTCAAAAAGATGCAATAAATAAGGCTTGTGGATGCAAAATAGGACCAAATAAGGCATAAAGAAGCCCACTTTTAGCAGAAAGGGCCCAAAAAAGTATGAAAATGTAAAGGGGTACATTTTTCTACACTAAATTTAGCCTCCACTTTAGTGAGAGGAGGAACTTGCTTCAAACTCACACTAAAGGAGACAAAAGTTGCATCAAGAGGGGTCCAAGTGTACCAAAGCTAGTGAGATAGGATGACAATGATTAGGAGGGTTGCACAAACCACCAATATCAAGATCCTATGGAAAATCAACATAGGCACAAAATAACACACATTAAAATAATATATGAGGGTATGTGCAGGATCATCATGGAAAAAATAGGTCCTTAAGTGGCAAAAAATTCAAAAAAATCAAAGTTAGGCAACTTGACATAAAAAATTGAATAAGTTATCTATATTATTTCAAAAATATGTAAGAATAGAATTTGTAGCAAATTGAATGTAGTTTCTAAACTACTAGGTTTATGTTTACAAAAATCTATTTGGTGAAAATTTGAAATTTCAATGCAGTAGTACTTAAATTTTAGGGAAAAAATAAGTAGGTGTTTGTCTGACCTCCCTAACCATAATAAAATGATAATATTTTTTTATAAGATTTTAGATATAAGTAGAGGACTCATGTCCTGATGTGATACATATTTTTGTAATTATTTTCCAAGTAAATAATTAATTATGAATTTTCTATTATAATTTTTAAAAAATATAAAACTCGTATGTCTGGCCACTTTAACTTGGTCAAATCTTCATGAAATTCAACCTTTTTTTTTAATCCTATATTATGTGAAGCATAGAATGTGACGCATGTTTTAGATTCAAAAAATGTGATACCATTTAGAAAGCTATAGATGTTTTTCAATTAGCCTATCTTAACGAGAGGTCAAATGATAATGTCTAAAGAAGGGTTTCGGTCTTGTTGCAGTGAAGAGAGAGACTCATAATGTATTGCCTCAATCAAGTTTGGATGTTGATTTTCTCTATTCTCTTCGTTTAATCTTCGAGCAAGATCCAAACATCTACACCTATGCTCTCTAGCATTTCTATTTCTTTTTGTGTGATTTTCAAGTTGTGTTCGTGTAGGAGCTGTATATGCATAAAATTGGTCATGTCTAATTAATCCTGACATTTAATTAAATATTTACTATTTAATTAATTTCTCTAAAGTCCTCTACATATGATTAAATTTAGTTAATTTAATTATATTGTTCATTCACTTTATTTAATTATTTCATATTCATATGTCTACTTAATTAATTAAATAAATACCATTTATTTATCTTAATTAATTATCACCTTTTGAATTTAATTAAGTCTTTTGATTTAATTAAATTTAAAATATTTCCTTTCTCCTATTCAAAATCTTTCTTCTAATTAATTAAATATTTTATTTAATTAATTTCATCTACATGTCATTTCTTAAAAAAATTAATTAAATATCTTTATTTAATTAATATCCTTCATATCTTTTCAAATCATAATTAAATATTTTATTTAATTATGAGATATTGTATTATTCTTCAAATCTTAATTAAATGATTATTTAATTAAGAAAAATCTCCATGCCACCCATAAATAAATAATTGAATTTATAATTCATTTTTTATCTTCTTAAATCTTTCCAAAATCCTCTAAAAAGATGTTTTTTTATCATCTCATCTTATCTCTTCCATAAATAAATAATTGAATGTATAATTCATTATTTATCTTCTTAAATCTTTCCAAAATCTTCTAAAAAGATTATTTTTATCATCTCATATTATCTCTTCATATCTTTAATTAAATATCCTTCATATCTTTTCAAATCATAATTAAATATTTTATTTAATTATGAAATCCTCCATTATTCTTCAAATCTTAATTAAATATTTTATTTAATTAAGGAAATCCTTCATGTCACCAATAAATGAATAATGAATTTGATGAATTCATTATTTATCTTCAAAATCTTTCCTCAATCTCACAAAAAGATGACTTTTACAATTCATCTTTATCATCTCATCTTATCTCTTCCCCGAAAAAGGAAGCAAATCTTACTTTCTAGTTTTCTTCTATTTTTCTCTCCAGTCTTATCCATCTTCGATCGTTCGATCTTCCTGGAATTTTCACAGCCGATGATCATAGTAGCCAATCAAAATATTTAGAAAGCTCTATAAATATCCTTGCAAATCCAAGCATTGGTTACTTACAGATATACATGCATTAGAGCTTAATTACATTCTAGCATTCTAGCATTGTCATTATCAACTTTAGTATTTATAGCATTTCGTAATCTTACATTTTTTGCAATCATGCATGTTAATCATATCATAGCATAGAATACAATCATCATCTTTAATCTCATTCTCTAGGAAGACTGTTTGTTGAGCCTAGCACAAGATCTGAGAGCAAACTGGAATTGAAAAAAAACACTAGAGATAGAGGAAAATGGAACATCTTTGAAGCATAAACGGAGTTTGCATTTCTTTCCTTTATTTTATGCTTTGATTTAAAGTTTCATTGGTGTGTTTGATTTTTTTTTAATCTACAATAATACATTTATTGTGCACTTAAAAATTGATCACTCATTTTATGGCATCCACCATGGGGCCTTTTCCCTATTTTTAACATCTACTTGCAAGTTTTCTAACAGGTTTTCACGTTTTGAAGTTTGGATTTTCAAAAAAAAATTGCGTTTTAGCACATCTGTGGGTTTATTTAGCGAATCCAAGGATTCTTTCAACACTTGTGCAGGTCTTTCAGTGCATCCACGAATTGTTTCAGCCCATCTAGGGAACAAAAAGGCGCATCCATTTAGCTCACTTCATTTAAAATTGTAAAAAATAATTTATTTTTGCATTCTCAGATTAGCACATTTAGGATTTCTTTTAAGCACATTTAAGGTTTTTTGTAGTGTTTATGGGTTTTGTTTTAGTGCATTGACTATTTGTTTTAGCACTTTTGTATGATCTTTTAGTGCTTACAAGTTGCAACTAAACAAAGTTATGATTCTGACGCCTTCCACAGATAGAGTTTTTCTGGTTAAAATGAAGCAACCCTAGGGTAGACACAACAATTTAAAATGAACCAATCCTATGATAGACATGGAATTTAAAAAGAAGCAATCCTAGGATAGTCACCACACATTGATTTTTGCAGTTAAAATGAATCCTATGCTTGTTGTGAAGCAACATCTTCACATAGATTAAATCATTGTCATTTGGGCTCTAAAAAGAACACTGTCTACTTTGTCTGTGGCAATAGGTCTATTCTATCCCCTTAACTGGGTGATCAGAATACTAGACTTGCCTTTTCAATTTATGTAATTTTAATGCTTTATTATATCCTATAGAGGGCTTGCTCTTGTGGGAAAAACTACTCACCCAAGAGGAATGACCCAAGTGGGTTCAAGCCAAAGCCAAGCTATTCCACCCCACTATAAAATTTAAAGCAAATATGGGGAAACCCGCTTTTTTCGGTAGTGTGCAAGATAACCATCCCCAAAGCCTTTGTTCTAAAGGTTGGGAGGTCTCCTAAGGGAGTTTATTATTGTCACACTGAACATAAACCCTTACTACGAATGTAGTATAGTAGCCAACTGTGTTAGTTTCTGAACATACTGATAATCACAGTGCAAGGGGAGGGAAGAATCTGCCCCCAAGACACTCACCATATAACTGCCAAGGATTGTTTGCTTAGGGGATCTAGTATCCACTTCCGTCACTTTGAGTACATGCCTGGAAAAGACAAAAACATGGGCACCCCTTCGGGGGTGACACGACTATGTGATTCAACACAGTTCTAAGATGTGGGGTATGGTTATTATGATGATCTACTTGAGTACTAAGAGTGAGTCTGCCTGAATTGTCTTTTATGTGCAAAACCCGTGAAAACACTTTTTGAAAAATATTTTGAACCTACACTTGATGTTTAGTATAGGGCTTAAAAACAACTTTTTTTAGAATGTTTGTTGTGTTTTCAATCACACTAATTTAGATAAAAGATCATCTAAGATGAACATGCAAAAATTCAGTTGAAATTGTTCAAAAACTATTCGGAAAACTGCTTTGGAAAATTGTTTTAGCCCATCTAGGGGATATCTTAGCGCATATAAGGTTTTCTCTAGCACATTCACTGGTTAGTTCAATGCATTTATAGCCTGTTTTGGTGCATATGCTGAGTATTCTGTGAACAGTCTTGGTCACTATCAAAAAAATTTTTTTTAGTGCATATAGGACATAGAGTAGCGTATTTGGGGTATGTTGTAGCACATTTGACTATTTCTCTGGCGCATGGGCCTATTTCCGCAGCGCATATAGGGTACAAAATAGCACATCTACCACTTTCTAGGATTATTACTTTTGATAGATCTGAGTCTGTAACATCCCTAGTCTAGTAGCATTTTGACATTTCTCTCATGCTTAGAGAGTGGAAATCAACCAAATTTGTCAAGAAATCGATTGTCAATAGGATCAAGAAACCCAAGAAACATTTAGGTTGCAAGAAAACCTTGCAACACAGAAAGTTTTTGTATAAAAGTCAAAACGTCTTGCTCCATTACCACGAGTTCATCCATAGATACCAAGATTTTGCTAGGGGATTTACCAACGAGTATGTTGTACAGTCTTTATATTCATGAGCCTATTTTCAGAGAAGAGCTCTATCACAACAACACAATCACAATCAACCTCTCAACTTTGATTACCTACCACAACCTTCTATTGAATATCCAACACATCCCAGTCAAATCCTTCAGTGAGTTTAATTAGGCTATTTGATATACTTCAAAAACAAGGATCAAATCTTAAAAGTGCACCTTTCAAACAAATTTATGATTATTGATTCAACTTCCCCAATAGGATTCTGATATCCTTTATCATTGGAAGCCACAATAAAGAATTAGGAATGTCTTTTAATCATATCATAAGATTTTCATCTTATTGGATCAAAACATCATTATTTTTGCACTTATCAAATTGTGATCTAAGTCTAGAAGAAAATTTCAAAATCATATGCCTATTTTTACAAGATCTCAATACAATAAGCTGAAAGAGGATATTCAACAAAAAGATCATACCCAAAGAACTCAAGAAGAATGTGAGAATAGTAATCCCCTTTATAGTGTGAGTTGAAATCCCTCTTTAACGACAACATGGATGAAAGAGAAAAAAATACGTTCCCTTCCAACAGAGACATGAGCAGAACTCCTATAGATAGTGATGAATGCAATGGAGAACATCACCTTAGAGAGGCTGAGCAAGATCCCAAATTTCACAAAGCCTTAGAAAAGATCTTAGGGGGCAACAAAGAGAAATATTTCCTATATTTGGCTAACAAAGGAGCTAAATTGCCTCATGATTTTGATACTGAGAACTTAAAGAAAAGTCTTGATGAAACACCTTTGTCTGATATTAGAGCCTTGACTCAACAGGTTAAGGAACTTCAAGAAAAAATTAAAGACATGCAAGGGGGAACTACAACGAAGACATATGCTCTTGATGACATCTGTCCTTATCCTTTTGACCAACGTCTCAACATGATTCCATTTCCCAAACATTTTGAAATCCCAAAGTTTGATTGTTATAATGGGAAATCAGATCTAATTGGTCATATTAGACTTCTGAAATATGACTTTAGAGTTTTCCCATGAGGACACATACTTGATGCATTTGTTTCCTAGAAGTCTTGGAGGCCAATCTATGGAATGGCTATTGAAAATCACACCGCCTATCAAGAAATTTGAGGAATTTATTAATGAGTTCATATCACAATATTCCTACAATATACAACATCAAATAACCATGATTGATCTCTGCAAGGCTAAACAGAAACCTGGTGAACCATTCATTACATTTCTTTAGAGATGGAGAAGATTGTTTGCTAGATATCCACATCATGTTCCTGAAAAGGAAAAGATCACCACTTTCATAAACAACTTAGATCAAGAGATGACCTATCGTCTTAATCTTCATTGTCCTCCCTCTTTTCAAAAATTGATTGAAAATTCCATCACCATTGAAAGTTCCTTGGTCTAGAGACGGATAATAAAACTTGATAAGGAAAATCCTAGCTCATCAAATCACCACAATGACAAATCTAAGTTTTGGACTTGCAACAAAAATGTGGTGAATTATGGTGTTGTAGATGCAAATCATGTCTCGAACAAGCCATTTGTTCTTAGTGCTTCAAATACTCCTCACAACAATAACTATAACAATGTCAACTCGGTCACAAATTAGGGAAACAATCCTCCTCCTCCGAGGAATAATGTGAATCAAACTTCTACTCCCAATCAAGGGAATGCAAAAAATCAAGGTTACCATGGAAACAATAACAACAATAATTCCTTAGAAAATGCCTCAAACACAAATCTGCAACGATCTTCATTCTTCTCTAGCAGAAGAACTTTTACTCCATTGGGGCAATCCTTAGAATCTGCATTCAAAGAATTGATGGCTAAAAAATGTTCTTACTTTTCCACCTCAATGCAACTTTGAACCCAATGTGAAGCCATTCCATGCATACTATTGTGATTATCATCGATGCAAGGGCCATCACATGAATAATTTTCAAGCCCTGAAAAATAAAGTCCAAGACTTAATCGAAAATGGCACCATCACAATAGGATACCAACAATAAAACGAAGACCACCAAGCATTTTGCAACCCTTTTCCCAACTATCAAAAGGGTGATTCTTCTAGAAAAAGTGTGAATCATATCAATGATCATATAATCAATCATATCTACACTGATGACGAGTGGGTCAATGTTATAAAAGTTAAGGAAAATATGGAATATATAGAAGTTAACTCAACAACAAGGGCACAAGCTAAAGTTTTCTTAAAGGGTGCTTATTCAAAATCCACTGTGCCTCTACCTCAACATCAATATGACTTAGTCAATCAACTTTGAAAAACTCTTGCTCAAATCTTAGAACTCTTGAAGATTTTCCCAGCACACAAGGAAATTCTAGAAAAGGCCCTCGTTGAAACAACTGTATCCACCGATCTAGATGTGGACCGATTTCAAGCCATGGTGGGACACTTGTCCTAACCCACATGCCTCTCATTCTTTGAAAAATATGACGTTTCCATGACACATCCACATAATTCATCATTATACTTAGAAGTCATGATCCACAAGTTTCGTGTCAGATGCGTCCTAATAGATGGAGGTGCTAGTTTGAACATATGTACCATGAAGTTAGTTCAGGCTTTAGGATTTTCTGAGGACTCCATTGATCCTCGAAGAAAGATTACTATTAAAGCCTACGATGATGAGGAAAGGGCATCCAAGGGTTTAATCATGCTGCTAGTCAAAGTGGGACCTGTTATCAAGAATACTTTCTATCAAGTGTTAGACCGTGATCTTGCATACAACATCTTGTTGGGCCATCCTTGGATCCATGAAATGCAAGCTGTCCCATCCACATATCATCAATTCCTTAAGTTTCCTTATGACGAACAAGAGATCACAATACCAGTTTATAACTCAAACAATCAGACTTGTGCCAACAAAAAAGCTAGTCAAGACACTTTGGTCCCCAACAATCGAGAAGATCTTGCTATTACTTCTCTCAAAGTTGATACACAAATCAGTTAGTTAACCAAAAGCTTTGACAACCAACTATGGTTCAAGGAGAATGGAGTAGGGGAGTACTCTCTCTGTCTTGCTAATCTACCTATATCACCTCGGTCACATGGACAACCTTCTATCGCACAACAACAAAGATCTGTAGCATCAAAATCAACGCAACCACCAACAGAGCCAAATACTAAGTTTAATGGATGATTTATCAAAGAAAAATTCCCCATGGAAGATTCTGAAGATAGAGAAGTTCTAAGTTGGCTCTATAAAGATGAAGATGAAACAGTTCTTAATGTCAAACTACCTACTAATCAATATGGTAAAGGATATTCAATCATGCAAAAGATGGGCTATGATGGTAATGGTCCTATCAGAAAATGAAAAGGAGTAGTTGAGCCTATTGACCTTCCAGGACTTGTTGTAAAAGATAAAATAGGACTGGGCTATGATACTAACTCAAAAGAAAGAGCATCCAAGCAGTTACATGATACTATCCTCACATTGCAAGAAGGGTCTAATACAAGGGAAGCCTGTTTGACAGCAACCCAAAATTTCATGGATAATAACTCTGACACAGACTCTGGTGAATATGAATGGGATATCATCTACAATGATGAGTTCTAGAGGGACAAAAGGGTCGATGTGGTACACAAGTACACCCCAACTCTAATCGAAGGTGAAGGGTCAGGGTCCCAACCAAAAAGATCTGAACTACAATGTGACTATGATTCTAGTGATACCGAGTCAAGTTTAATCGAACAAGACTATTGTGAGAATAGTATCATCTTTGATCTGCCTCATACCTCAGATCCTATAGACAATTCCGTTATGACCATAAGCATAGATGATTTCATGCAACTTGATGATCCGCTACCTTTGATCCATCCCAATCTCATTAATTGGGATCTATCCGAACCTAACGATATACCTATGTTTTCAAGCGATGAATTTATCGTGAAATTCCTTTCTACAAACAACACATGATTTTTCCACTGGCGATTTTCAGCATAGAGTATTTAATCAAGAGAGTGTCAAGTCTCCTAGCTACAAAAATAAAAATCAAAAAGAAATATCTAATGGTGAAAACTAGAATTTGGCAGTGTTAGATCAAACAAAAGATAAAACAAAGAGTGTATCAGATGGTGAAAACATTTTTAAGGCACCAGATGATGGGATACTTGACACTCTCCTAGAGCATTATCATGAGTGATCACCTATCTTGATTGAGCCTACAAAAGAAGTTAATATTGAAACTATAGAAAAACCAAGGATCCTACAATTAGCTGCATCAATGACAGATAAAGAGGTACCTGAGTTCATGGAATTTCTCAAAGCAAATCAAGTCAACTTTTCCTAGTCTTATGCAGACATGCCAGGTCTTGAACCTAATCTTATAATGCATCACTTGTCCATCAAACCAGGAGTTAAACTTGTGAAACAAAAAATCAAAAAGATGCATCCCCATGTTGCACTACTAGTTAAGGAAGAACTCATAAAACTTCTTGATGTGGGATTTATAAGATCGATCGACTATGCAGAATGGATCTCAAATATTGTTCCTGTGTCCAAGCTCAACAAAAGTGTTAGAGTGTGCACATATTTCAGAGATCTTAATAAAGCATGTCCTAAGGATGACTTCCCACTTCCAAGCATCGATACTATAGTTGATCTGATAGCTAGCCATGCCATGTATTCACTAATGGATGGTGTTTTTGGTTACAACCAAATCAAGATTGCACCTGAAGACCAAGACAAAACAATGTTTACATGTCCATGGGGGACTTATTGTTGGAACATCATGCCTTTCGGTCTAAAGAATGCTAGGGCTACCTACTAAAGAGCTATGACTACAATTTTTCATGACATGATGCACACATTCATGGAAGATTATGTAGATGACATATTGAAAAAGTCATACACAAGAGAAGGACATCTCGAAGTGTTATCCAAAATCTTTGCAAGGTTGGAAAAGTTCAAATTTTTCCTTAACCCCAAGAAATGTGTTTTTGGGGTCACATCTAGAAAACTCTTGGGATACATAGTATCAGCAAAAGGAATTGAAGTAGATCCTGCCAAGGTACAAGCAATCATGGAGATTCCTCCACCAAGGAATATCAGTCAGTTGAGATCATTACAGGGATGACTTCAATCTATACGAAGGTTCATTGCACAGCTGGTAGATAAGAGTCTACCTTTCACACATCTACTGCATAAATTTTTTCCTTTCAAATGGGATGATAAGTGTGAAATGGCCTTTCAATAGATCAAGCAATACCTAATGAACCCACCAGTTCTAGTACCGCCAAATCTGGAGAAACCTCTAATCTTATATATTGCCATAATAGAGATATCTTTGGGGGAATTATTAGCACAAGAGGACTCTACAGGAAATGGACAAACAATTTATTACATCATTTGAATGCTAACAGGTCATGAAATCAACTATACTTTCATCGAGAAGGCTTGTCTCGTAGTAGTCTTTTCCTCACAAAATTTTTTACACTACATGTTAACTCATACAATCAATCTTGTTGCAAAGATTGATCCACTCAAGTATCTGCTAAACAAGGCTACATTGACAGGAAGGCTAGCAAAATGGGTCATGATCCTGAGTGAGTTTGACATCCATTATGTTGTTCGCAAAGTAATCAAAGGACAAGTTATAGCTGATCAACTCGTTGAATCACCACTACAAGCAGAGCATCCCATGCACATTGAATTTCTAGATGATGATGTTTTCACTACAGAATCCAAACAACCATGGTCATTATATTTTGATGGTTCTTTTACTCAACATGGATCAGGGGTAGGTATACTCTTTGTCACCCCTTAAGGACATACCATTCCTCGGTCATATAGGCTAATGTTTCCATGCACCAACAACATAGCTGAATATGAAGCTTTAATTACTGGGCTCAAGCTTGCATTGGAATGGAGGATCACAGAACTACAAGTTTATGGTGACTCACAGTTAGTCATTAATCAAATGAATGATGATTATTAGACCAAAAATGACAAACTATTGCCATATAAGAAAATTTTTGACGATTTCAAGAAATACTTCATGGATATCAAGTTCATATAGATTCCAAGACTTGATAACAAGGCATCCGACACCATCGCCACGATCACATCATTATTGCAACTCCCAAAAAATCAAGCTCGCTATGAATTTCTGGTGGAACAATCATTTACACCTTACAACACACCTGAAAGCCAAATAATTTTCCACTTAGTAGGATCCGAGTCACCTTGGTATGGCAAGATTTATGCCTACCTAAAAGATGACATCTTACCAATTGAATTATCTCGTAACCAAAAGCGTAACTTTATTTTCCAATCCTCCCGCTATACTCTTATCGCTGACACCCTCTACTATCATGGTCTTGATGGTACTTTACTTAGATGTCTTGAACATGATGAATTTGAAAAGGCTTTACAAGAAGTTCATGGTGGCATTTGTGGTACTCATTCAAGTGGATTGACCTTATCCAAGAAATTGATTAGAATGGGTTATTATTGGCTGACTATGGAGAGGGAATCATTCACTTTTGTGAAGAAGTGCTCTAAATGTCAAATTCATGGAAATCTCATTCATGCTCCTGCACAAGAACTTCAACTATTCACGCCAACTTGGCCATTCTCTCAATGGGGGTTAGATCTAGTTGGCAAGATTCATCCCTCATCATCAAATGGACACAAGTTTATCATCACAGTGACAAAATACTTTACCAAGTGGATTGAGGTAGTACCTCTCACTAAGGTTACCGAAAAACAAATTTCATCGTTCATACTCAACTATCTCATTTATCAATATGGCATTCCCAACTCCATTATCACAAATAATGGATGACCATTCAAGAATCAGGATGTTGATGAACTTTGTGAGAGATTCCATATCCAACACAGATATTCAACACCTTATTATCCACAAGGGAATGGCCAAGCAGAGGCCTCAAATAAAACAATACTAAAAATATTGAAGAAGACTGTGAATGATGCACAGAAAGATTGGCACATTCAACTCAATTCCGCATTATGGGCTTACAGAACTAGCATCCAAATGCCAACAAGAGCAATACTATATGCTCTTGTCTATGGAGCATAAGCTATTTTTCCACTAGAGGTCGAGATTCCATCACTCAGGGTATCATTGAAGGGTCTCACAATAGATGATGACTATCGAGTTTCTCAACTGCAAGAGCTAGAACTCCTTGATGAGAAGAGACAATGAGCAGTTGATCATTTGAAAGCATATCAACAAATGATGTCTCGCAGCTATAATCATAGAGTCAAGCCACATAACTTTCAGGGTGGTGATTTTTTTTTGAAGGAGAACCCACGAAATCAACAAGACAAAGAGAAGAAAGGAAATTTTGAACCAAATTGGCTAGGTCCTTACGTGGTCATAGCAGTATATGGTTTAGGAGCATACAAGTTGTCAAATCTAGAAGGGGACCTGTTTGACCAATCCATCAACAACATACACCTGAAAAAGTATTATGTCTGAAGCAGTTATCATCATCTATAAAAAGTCCTGAAAAAACACAAAAACAACATAAAAAGTCTTAAAAAACACAAAAACAACATAAAAAATCTTGAAAAAACACAAAAACAGCATAAAAATTCCTAAAAAAAACACAAAAATAGCATAAAAAGTCCTAGAAAAAAAACACAAAACAACATAAAAAGTCCTAAAAAAATAATAATAATAATAATAATAAAAAATCGTCATAGGGTAAAAACCTGGCAACAGGTAGTCTATTGACAAGAAAAAAAACAAAAAAAATCAGAAAAATGCAATAATAACAAATAGTGAAAATCTGGCAAACAGACGCTATTTGTAGCTCTCCATCTATTAGATCATGTTCTACACTTAGCTTCTCAACTTTCATTCCATCATCTTAGAACCATAATCACATCATATTGCCATCATTTTCCTAGAGCGATAATGTCTTACCATGGCTTGATCATTATACATATCCTTTTTAGCAAGTTGTGTCGATACTGGGGGAAAACATACTAGGGGCACTCAACTTTCAGATTCTACCAAAACAGCTAGACAATGACATAAAATCTAATCATGTGAACAAACAATGAAATCCTATGAGCAGCTATCCAATCATTGATCCATATCATAACAGTTTTCAATAAGTACCATATCATGACACATATCTGGATGATCTAAAATTTGAATAATGTTTTGAATAGTAGTATTATATTTTTGAACAATGGTTGTTTGAATTTTGATATTATTCCTCTGGAGTACACTCAATGATGTCCTAAACTAGAGTGGCGAGGAAAAAGGATGATTTTTTCTTTGTCTGTTGTCTCGAGGTTAATTATCAATCTGTTGTAAATATGTCGCGAGACATGATTTTCCAAACATATCATTGATGATAGTTCAAAATTTGCATCAGAAAGTGGTTAATATTTGTCTATTTATGCAAGAAATACTCAGGTCATCTTGGTTCAATTATACCCCAATGTTTGTGTTCACTTGCTATATCAAAAATCATGAAAGTTGTACTCAGGTCATCATTGGTGCTAATTTCCCCTCTAATGCTTGTACATACTTCCAAAATTTTAAAATTCTCTATGATGATTCAAGAAAGCTAACAAAAGGCTCAACAAACAGTTGGTTTCATTTCATTGCATTTCATTTAGATCATTGTACATATCTGCATACTGGATTTGCATCAAATTTTTAAAGGGCTGACCAATAACATCAACAGCTGTCATGTCTCTTTGGACTAGTTGTGGAGGACATTCATACATTTATCATCTTTCATCTTCATCATCATTTCATTATCATTATCATTTCATATGGGTCTTGTACATATCATTATCATTTATCATTTATCAATTCATCATCATTCCATATCATTATCATTTATTATTTCATATCATTATCATTTATCATTTATAATTTCATCATCATTTCATTACATTTATCATTTCATTACATTTATCCTTTATCATTTCATATCATTTTCATAACATTTCATTATCCTTTTATCATCATTATCATTTCATCTCATTATCATTATTATTTTATCATCATGCCATTACATTTCATTACATCATACATTTCATCCCATTATTGCACTCATCTACCATTTTCATATCATTTATCTATCATGACATTTTTCCCATAAACATTTGACTCATTTCACATATCATTTCTTTTCCTAAATCATATACATACTACAAATTCATGATGCATCTCATAAACATGAACATCCATTTTTCATCACATCATCATTATTTCTTGCATTTGAAAAATCCAAAAACAAACATTTCATGCATACATTACATTTCCACATCATTTTTCATAAACATATCATATATCTCCATGCACACTCTCATAATCAAACATCCTAGGTCATCCACCTGTATGACATCATTAGTACACATCAAAAATCATAATTATAGCATGAATCATCCTATATATCATGTTAGTCATCAAACCATCAAAATCATCACAAATCCATCTTATAACATATACAAACATATGCATATCCATATCATCATCACATCATCACATAAAAAATGCACATCATCAAAACTCATCGCTGATGCATATCATCGCTCATCAAAAATACATACAAATGTCCAATGTCCAATGAAATTGAAAAGTCTAGAGAGATACATAAGATATGATAAAAAATAATGTACATGCTCCAAAAATGATATACATATGTGAAGTACATCCATAATACTACATCAATAAAAAAATCACATATCAAGGCTAGCTAGTGGTGCCCCCTGATGAAGTTGGTCTAGAGGATGGTGTCCTGCCACTACCCCCTACGTTAGGATCTTGTCGTGGCCCTATGACCCCTCTGTTGTGTGTCGTAGTCCACGATCTATTCCTGGATATACTATGGGATCAAGGGTAAGGCTCTCCGTGGTTGGGAGGGCACAAATCCTCATATCTTATTCGATAATGCTTAGCCTCCTTGACAATTTGATGCAGGAGCATCCAGTGGTGTGAGGGAAATCTTGCATCACCCAAAAGATGATTTCCATTTTTTGTTCCTATTGTTTTCTTTTTGTAGATTTTTTTGCATTTTTGGATACCCTTTTCGTCGAATAAGAGTTTCCAACTTTTAGAACTCCTTTTCTGCTTTTTCTGCTCAACTGCTATTTTTAGCAGATTTGAATTTGAAGTCATGGGAAGACAAAAATTTATGGAAAGGTTCAGGATGGAAAAATACACAGTCTGGTGAAAGAATCAGGTTAAGATCATTCACAATTTGAAAGTTATTCAAGTTCCAGTTTCTGCTTTTTTCCCTAAAAAACCTTCCAAGCTCAGTTTGAGGCACTAAACGATCCCGAATGGGCCAAAAAATTTGCGGAAACACCAAAGTAGTCGACCAAAGGCCTATTTTGCAGAAAATTTTCTTTTCGAGAGCTTTTTGAAAAGGTATTATCATTGAAGATCCAATGGTCGGATTAAAAGTTATGGCTGCCAGAAGTTGGTGCATTTTTTAGAAATGTGTTAATTTTTGACTGTGAATTTAAACTTGAATTTCAAATTGTAATTTTGGCGCCAAACCGCCAAAACTCATATCTTGAATGTTGTTTTTGGTTCCAAACGGAAAAGGGGCTATTTATGGGCTAGTTTCTAATTTTTGGGTAGCTTTTTGGAGAGAGAGTTCGCATGCTGCGAAAAGAGGATTTTCTATAATTATGTAATTCTTTTATGAAACTTCTGTAGCTTGCATGTATCGCAGAGCTTGAGGATTTGGGATCCTCTGCATGTAAGATTTTCTTTATTAAATAATAATCAAGTTTGCTAGTTGTGAGTATTATTTTTGTGTCTCGGGTTTGCTCCCTCATCAGGTGGTATCAGAGCGAGTTTTCTTGAGCGTGTGGACAGATCGCTGATCGTGAGGCAATTCACACCAGGACCGTGGTTGTGGGTTCAAAATATTCAAGATGCCTCCAAGAGTGATTCCTGGTAGGCGTGGAGGTGGCAGGGGTGGCAAAAATGCTGGTGCAAGAGATCCATTGGCTGCCGAGGGTTTTAGAGCCCTCCAGAGACAAATCGATGCATTGTAGGAACAAATGAGAAGAGGGTTAGACCTGGGAAGGAGAGGAGAAAGCGAGGATGAAGAAGAGGTGGAAGATACAGATGTAGAAGAGGAAGAAGAAGCTATTGATCGAGATCAAATGCAGCTGATTAGGGCCATTTCGAAGATCAGAAAAAGACCCAGAATAGAAGTCCCCAGTTATTCTAGAAGTCTAAACCCGGAAGAGTTGATCGATTGGATCAATGAGCTAGAAGAATATTTCGAGTATGAAGAAGTAGAAGACCCAGAATGGGTTAGGTTTGCAAAAACGAAGCTGAAGGGCCATGCCAATATTTGATGGAAAGAGGTCCAGTTGGAGAGAAATCGAAGAGGAAAAGGAAAGATCAGCAGTTGGGATCACATGGTGGAGGAACTAAAGAAGCAGTTCATACCAATAGACTACGAGTTAGATCTGCTGAAGAAATTGCAAGGGTTCAAGCAAGGAAGTAGATCTATAAAAGAATACACATAATATTTTCACAAAATGATCATTAGACTAGGCCATGCAAAGGCCAACAAGGAGAAGGTAGCCCGTTATCTTAATGGGTTACGACCAAGCATTCAAGAGGAGCTAAGCCTGGTCAGAATGACCACAATTGAGGATGCATACTAGTTTTCCCTGAAAGTTGAAGAGAAGCTGAACAAAAGATTTGACAACAAGAAAAAAGTCGAGGAGGTCAAAGCAGAAGGGGTAGTGGAAGATCTTTTGGAAGCCGAAATGAGGATGAAAGGAAAATAAGGCAACTCATAGAATGACTCCTATAGAAAATGAGGAGTTGAACAGACAAGTTCAGGATTTGTTGAGAAAGGGTTTGATTCGAGAGAGTTTGAGCCCATGTGCAGTACCTACAGTACTAGCACCAAAGAAGGATGGGGAGTGGAGGATGTGTATAGACTCTCGAGCCATAAATAAGATAACAATCAAGTACAAATTTCCCTTGCCAAGGATGGATGACTTGATGGACTGTTTGAGTGGAGCACAGTACTTCACGAAGATTGATCTAAAGAGTGGATATCACTAGATCCGGATTTGAGAGGGTGATGAATGAAAGACTGCCTTAAAGACCAAGGAGGGCATGTACGAGTGGTTAGTCATGCCTTTTGGACTAACCAATACACCGAGCACATTCATGCGGCTCATGAACGAGGTATTGAAAAAGTTTCTGGGGAATTTTGTTATTGTGTACTTAGATGATATTTTAATATTCAGTAAGTCCCTGGGTGAGCATTTGATGCATATTCATAGAGTCTTTGAAAAGTTGAGAGAAGAAAATTTGTTGATTAATCTAAAGAAGTGTAGTTTTGTGAAGAAGGAGTTAGTGTACTTGGGGTTTGTTGTCTCAGCAGAGGGTCTAAAGATGGAGCAGAGAAGGTGAAGGCTATTCTAGAATGGGCTACCCCAAGAACTGCTACTGAGGTGAGATCTTTCCATGGTTTGGCAAGTTTTTACAGAAAGTTCATTAGAAACTTCAGTAGTATTTTTGCACCCCTGACTGAAACAATGAGAGGGGATAGAAAAGAGTTCAAGTGGAGCACTAGAGTAGCAAAGAGTTTTGATTTGTTGAAGCAAAAGGTGACAGAGCAACTAGTTTTAGCCCTCCCAGATTTCAATAAGGTGTTTCAGGTGGATTTTGATGCTAGTGGTTGTGCCATTAGAGCAGTGATGAGCCAAGAAGATAAGCCCATTGCCTATTTCAGTGAAAAGTTAAATGATGCAAAGAGAAAGTACTTTGTATATGATCAAGAATTTTATGCAATAGTTCAAGCATTAAAGAAATGGAGACATTATTTGTTACCTAAGGAATTTGTTTTGTTTACTGATCATCAATCATTACAGTATCTAAGTAGTCAGGGAAAATTAAATCAGAGGCATATGAAATGGGTAGAATTTTTGCAAAGTTACACTTTTATTTTAAAGCATAGGAGTGGCAAGTGAAATAGGGTTGTAGATGCCTTAAGTAGGAGGCAGACATTGTTGATAGAGATGCAGATTGAAGTGGTTGGGTTCAATGAACTCAAGACATTGTATCCTGAAGATCTTGATTTTGCAGAAGCTTGGAAAGCTTGCAAAGAGCCTGTTATAGTTGATAGGAAAAAGTGGTTGGATTTCATAATCCAGGATGGCATGTTGTTTAAGGGAAGTCAATTGTGTATTCCAAGGAGTTCCATGAGGGAGAACCTGATAAAGGAGAAGCACAGTGGAGGAATGGCAGGACATTTTGGTCAGGATAAGACCATTGCCATTATCAGTGAGCATTATTATTGGCCTCAGTTATCATAGGATGTGAAGAAGTTTGTGCAAAGTTGTAGGGTGTGTCGATGGCTAAAGGAGTGAGCCAAAATAGGGTTGTATCAGCCCTTACCTGTACCAGAGAGGCCGTGGGAGGATATAAGTATGGACTTTGTTCTTGGTTTGCCAAGGACACAGAGAGGGAATGACTCAGTATTTGTGGTAGTTGATAGGTTTTCAAAGATGGCACATTTCATCCCATGCTAGAAGACCCATGATGCAGTTCACATTGCTGACTTGTTCTTCAGAGAAGTGGTGAGACTACATGGTTTGCCAAAAAGTATAGTCTCAGATGGTGATACCAAGTTCGTGGGATACTTTTGGAGGACCTTGTGGAAAAAGTTGAAGACAGAGTTGAAGTTTAGTTTGCACACCATCCACAAACTGATGGGCAGACTGAGGTTGTGAATAGAAGTCTAGGTAACCTACTGAGATGCTTGGTAGGAGATAAACCTAAGGGATGGGACTTGATCTTACCCAGGAAGAATTTTCTTACAACAATTCTATCAATAGAAGTACTGGTAGATCACCATTCCAGATTGTGTATGGAAGCAGTCCCAGGACTGCTCTAGAATTGAGGAAGATGGACCAAGAGAAGAAGACTAGTGCTGAAGCCAAAGAATTTGCAGAGCACATCAAGAATATACATGAGAATGTCAGAGAACATATTAACAAGATGAATATGCAGTATAAGGCTAAGGCAGATCAGAAGATGAGGTATAAGGAGTTTCAGATTGGTGATGAAGTGATGGTCCACTTGAGGAAAGAAAGGTTTCTAGTGGGAACCTATAACAAATTGAAGATGAAGAAGTTTGGTCCTTGTAAAATTTGAAGAGGCATGATCAGGGAATGCATATGAGGTAGAGTTGCCAGATGGAGTCAACATTTCCCCTGTGTTCAATATTTCAGATTTGACAAAGTATCATGAAGGTGGCGTAGAGGAAGTACCAACGATGGAGCAGTGTAGCATTCCAACACCTACTTCAGAGAAGGAGGAGATTGAAGAAATCCTAGATAGTCATCTGGGAAGGAGTACTAGAAATAGGCAATATGAAGAATATTTGGTGAAGTGGAGAGGAAGGCCCGTCGAAGATTCATCCTGGTTGTCTAAGGCAGAGGTTGAGTGTTTGGGTTTTCCTCAACCATTTGAGACGTGACAGGGTCACTTCTCAAATTACCTTGGGTGTTTGATGCGGGAGCATCTAGTGGTGTGAGGGCAATCTTACATCACCCAAAAGATGATTTCCATTTTTTTTCCTGTTGTTTTCTTTTTGTAGATGTTTTTGCATTTTTGGATACCCTCTTCGTCGAATAAGAGTTTCCAACTTTCAGAACTGTTTTTCTACTTTTTCTGTTCAACTATTATTTTTAGCAGGTTTGAATTTGAAGTTGTGGGAAGACATAAATTTATGGGAAGGTTTAGGATGGAAAAATACACAGTCTGGTGAAAGAATCAGGTCAAGATCATTCACGATTTGAAAGTTATTCAAGTTCCAGTTTCTGCTTTTTGCCTTGAAAAACCTTCCGAGCTCAGTTTGAGGCACTAAACGATCCCGGATGGGCCTGAAAATTTGTGAAAACGCAAAGTAGTTCATTGAAGGCCTACTTTGTAGAAAATTGTCTTTTCAAGAGCTTTCTGAAAAGGTATTATCATTGAAGATCCAACGGTCGGATTAAAAGTTATGGTTGCCGGAAGTTGGTGCATATTTTAGATATGTGCTAATTTTCAACTGTGAATTTAAACTTGAATTTCAAATTGTAATTTTGGCGCCAAACCGCCAAAACTCATATCTTGAATGTTGTTTTTGGTTCCAAATGGAAAAGGGGCTATTTATGGGCTAGTTTCTGATTTTTGGGTAGCTTTTTGGAGAGAGAGTTCGCATGCTACGAAAAGGGGACTTTTTGTAATTCTGTAATTCTTTTCTGAAACTTTTGTAGCTTGCATGTATCATAGAGCTCGAGGATTTTGGATCCTCTGCATGTAAGATTTTCTTTATTGAATAATAATCAAGTTTGCTAGTTGTGAGTATTGTTTTTGTGTCTCGGGTTTGCTCCCTCGTCACAATCTATCATTTCTCAAAGTCCACCACCTCCTGCACCTCCTAGCCTAGGATTTCTGTGTGGTCCCGACACACCTCAACTATGCAAAGGTCAATCTGAATCTCTCTATCTATCAATGATTTATATCATGTGATTTATCTATCAATGCCTCATATCATGCAATCACAACCCATATCTATCTATCAGTGACCCATATCAGTGCATCATATCAGTGAACCATATCAAATGCTCTATCTAAGTGACTCATATCATGAAATCAATGCAAAATCTATCTATCTAAATATCAAATCAATCTACTCTATCATCATTTTATATTTGTTCTCTTTTTTAGGAAAGCAAACTTATCAACAATCAAATCATCTTCCTATTTGTACTTCGATCACAAATGTAAATATATTTTCAATCACATCATCTACTATTTTTTTCTATCGCAAAAAGAAAATTTATCAGAAATCATATCAATCATTCTACTCTTTGTTTTTCATTCAATGGAAACAAAGTTATCGGCTATCTACTCTTTGTTTTCTATTTTGGGAAGCAAAGTTATCAATTCATCATTTATCAGATCTTCTATCATTTATATCCATATCAACATGATGACAAGACCATTTATCTATATATTGACCAAAGAAGCAATATACATCATCATTCTTTCATCAATTATCGAGAGCTAAATAACTGCATCCCTCTCATCATTTGAATTTCATCATCAACTCAACATTTTTCTCATCATTAGTGATTTACCTCCTGAGGGTGATTTACCTCCTGAGGGGGCATCATCAATATCAGCCACATTTTTTTCAATTAGAAACATATTAGATTCAAATCAAAAGGCATATCAGGCACTTTTTTTTAATTAGGGGCATATTAGTTAAAATTTTCTGACTAGGGGCAAAATCAAATGCAACAAATTTCAAAAGCAAGAATATTTTCTTTGAAGCAATACATTTCACACATCACTTCAAAGAGGGGCAAAATGTATATGCATAAAATTGGTCATGTCTAATTAATCCTGGCATTTAATTAAATATTTATTATTTAATTAATTTCTCTAAAGTCCTCTACATATGATTAAATTTAGTTAAAATTAATTATATTGTTCATTCACTTTATTCTTCCACCTTAATTAAATAAATTCACTTTATTTAATTATTTCATATTCATATGTCTACTTAATTAATTAAATAAATACCCTTTATTTATCTTAATTAATTATCACCTTTTGAATTTAATTAAGTCTTTTGATTTAATTAAATTTAAAATATTTCCTTTCTCCTATTCAAAATATTTCTTCTAATTAATTAAATATTTTATTTAATTAATTTCATCTACATGTCATTTAAAAAAAAATTAAATATCTTTATTTAATTAATATCCTTCATATCTTTTCAAATCATATTTAAATGAATATTTTATTTAATTATGAAATATTTTATTATTCTTGAAATCTTAATTAAATGATTATTTAATTGAGAAAAATCTCCATACCACCCATAAATAAATAATTGAATTTATAATTCATTATTTATCTTCTTAAATCTTTCCAAAATCCTCTAAAAAGATGATTTTTTTATCATCTCATCTTATCTCTTCCATAAGTAAATAATTGAATTTATAATTCATTATTTATCTTCTTAAATCTTTCCAAAATCCTCTAAAAAGATGATTTTTTATCATCTCATTTTATCTCTTCCATAAATAAATAATTGAATGTATAATTCATTATTTATCTTCTTAAATCTTTCCAAAATCTTCTAAAAATATGATTTTTATCATCTCATATTATCCCTTCATATCTTTAATTAAATATCCTTTATATCTTTTCAAATCATAATTAAATATTTTATTTAATTATGAAATCCTCCATTATTCTTCAAATCTTAATTAAATATTTTATTTAATTAAGGAAATCTTTCATGTCACCAATAAACGAATAGTAAATTTGATGAATTCATTATTTATCTTCAAAATATTTCCTCAATCTCACAAAAAGATGATTTTTACAATTCATCTTTATCATCTCATCTTATCTCTTCCTCGAAAAAGGAAGCAAATCTTGCTTTCTAGTTTTCTTCTATTTTTCTCTCTAGTCTTATCCATCTTCGACCGTTTGATCCACCAAGAATTTTCATAGTCATTGATCGTAGTAGCCAATCCGAATCTTTTGAAAGCTCTATAAATACCCTTGCAAATCCAAGCATTGGTTACTTATAGATATACACACATTAGATCTTAATTGCACTCTAGAATTCTAACATTCTAGCATTGCCATTATCAGCTTTAGTATTTATAGCATTTCGTAATCCTACATTTCTAGTAATCATGCATGTTAATCCTATCATAGCATAGAATACAATTATCATCTTTAATCTCGTTCTCGAGGAAGACTGTTTGTTGAGCTTAGCACAAGATTTGAGAGAAAGTTGGAATTGACAAAAAAACTAGAGATAGAAGACAATGGAACATCTTTGAATCATAAATGGAGTTTTCATTTCTTTCCTTTATTTTATGCTTTGATTTAAAGTTTCATTGGTGTGTTTGATTTGTTTTTAATCTACAATTATACATTTATTGTGCACTTAAAAATTGATCACATAGGAGCATGTCTATTAATCATAGGTTTCTTTTCTTCCCAAAGGGGAGAAACAAAAGGAACCATGGGAGGTTTTTCAACCACTTTCTCTTTAGCTTTGTAGGATTTTTATCTTATGAGGTGTGACATAATTATTTTCATTGTCTCTTGGTCATTTATAGGAGATAGGAAAAGGGTCTATCTTAGGTTGGTCTCAGTTATTTGGAATGTCTTTCAACTCAATCATGGTTTCGTCAAGGATAGGAGGTTCAATCACAGGTTGAGGCATGTTGTAAGGGATATTTTTGCTATGCATTTCTCCTTGAACTTTTGATAGGATTTGCAAAATAATTCTTCATGAGGTTTAATAGGTTCCATAGGCTCAGGCCAAAAGAAATCCAATGAAAATTTCCCATGGGAAGAAAAAGGATTAAAGCCACTATAGTGTATAGTAAATATTTTGTTGTCAAAGGGAAACTTTAAGCATTTATGCATAAATGATGGGACGAATTCCATGGAGCGTAGCCATGGATAATGAAGCTTCACACGAAATTGATCCAACATCAGGATGATGGAGAATGAGACATCTAATTGTTTCGGTCTAATTTTTAGAGGAAAGGTAATTGATCTCATCATAGGGAAAGCAAAACCATTATGAATTTTTATCCATTCTTTTGGTTGATCATATGTTTCTTGATAGAGTTCATGCACAAGTAAGAATTATTTAGTGATCACATTATCTCCATACACAAGATCAATTAATATCCCATTAGTGGGATTTTCATTAATTGAGCCAACTATGTAAAGCTTAGACCATTTTGTGCATTTTTAATTATATCTTTAGATGAGAAAGCAATATCAAGTGGCCTTTTATTTCAGACCTTATGATATTGAGTTTCAATCAATGCAATCAAAACATTGATAGGATTTTGTTTAATAGAATTCATAAGATCTTGTTTGATAGTATCCATGTTGTGATCATCTATGTCAACACTCATCACATCATAATTCTTAGTTTCACTAGCTTTGACAAATGAAATATTATGGTTCAACATAGGGTTGGTAAAGATTTGTAGGTTTTGGTTAGGAGGGGCAATAGACTTATTTCCTTGATCATTAACACCTCCAATTTGAAGTTGATTAGAATCAATGAGGTCTTGCACAAGATTTTTAATACACTTACAATGTTCTGTGTCATGTCCATTTTGTTGGTGATAATGGAAATAAGAATTTGATCTAAAATTTGGAGGTAATGGCTTATTAGGATTGGGAATTTTAACAGGAGGCAAGGTGATCATTTTCTATTCTTGAAGTTGTGACATTGTGTTGTGGAGGGTATTGGGTAAGGGAGTAAATTATCTAGCTGGATCCCTAAATGTAAAAGGATTTGTCTTCTTTATAGCAGCCACTTGGGTATCAACATATTGAGTTGGTTGAGGGGGATTTAGTTGAAGGAAGCCTTTATTCTATTTCCTAAAAGGTTGATAATTATTTCAAGTTTACGGATTTAGATTTCTCAGGATAACTAGAGGTGGGTTCTATTTCATGACTACTAGCTGAGTTTTGATAGTCACCAAGGGAAATGCACAAGTGTATGAACAAAGGAAACTTCATCATTCCAAGCTTATATTGTATCTTAGTTTGTAAGTTTTTAATGGTCATTCATTGAAGGTGAGGGTAGAGAATCTTTACGTTGATTTGGGAATAAAGCATTTGGTAGGTGAAATGAATTCAACAACTTTTTCATCATCTTTTTTCTTACATCTCATCAAATCAGCTAAGGTCATTTTAGGAGTCATGTGTACTTGGTAATGGTTTATAAATGCCTCAAAAAGTTCATTGAATGAACGAATTGAGTTGTTTGGTAATGAGGAAAACTATTCTAAGGTGGTATCTTTCAAGGACCTAGGGAAAAGCTTAGTCAAGGGCTTATCCTCATTGACAAAATCAATACATAAGGTAGTATAAGTGGAAACATGGTTAGAAGGATCTCCTTTCCCCCCATATTTATTAAATCTAGGAATCTCTATACCTTGTGGTATCGACGTTCTCAATAGATATCCAAGGATAAGGGATTGCTTTTGACATAGTATGATGGTTGGTCATTTTGGTTTTGGTTTATGGGGAAAATTTTCTTTTGAAGGGATGAAATTTTTTGCAAAAGTTGATTTATGATGGAATCATTGGTTGTATTTTAAAATGGAGGTGAATATGGTGGAGGTGTATATGTGTTTGAGGGGGAAGTGAATGGAATGCTTACATGAGGTAAAGTGGTAGGATATATGATGTGTGATGCCACAAAGGTACTAGGATTGCTAGCAGGAATACCCAAGGTAGGAAAGACATCACTAGTAGGTTGCATCGTTGTTGTAACTTGAGGGTTGGTATAGGTAGGAATAGAAGCAATGGTTTTGGGAGGAGGAATTTGAGTTCCTCCTTGACTTTGGACATTGTCCGAAGGTTGAGCACAACTAGTAAGTTTTCCAAAAGTCTGAGCTAGGTTATGCACAAGTTCTATTCCTTCTTCACTTTCAATCACGTGGTGTATGTTATCTATGTTAGGAATAATAGTGGTAGAAATTTTTTTAGTACTCACTTGATGTTGTAGGTTTTCTAAATATTCATGGATTTGGATTATGTTTTCTTGAGGGATGCTAGTAACCATTGTTTCAATACTTGTCATGCTACTTGAAGGTAGAGAGTTGTTAAGGGTATGGTCCATACCTAGTGAACTAGTGCCAAGAGTATGAGTAAAAGAGCTAGATAACCCAAGATCCACGATGATTGTGCTATTGCAAGATGACAGGATTCTTGAGCTATGTCTCACTATAGTATTAGAAATAGGACACCAAGTTGTAAAGCTCATGCAAGGGACAATCAATGAATGCAAGATGCAATGAACACAAGATAAATGATATACTTTGATTCATATGAAATTAAGCTAGATACAATGAAATGAATGAAACAAAAACTTAGTAAACTGAAACAAGAATCTAACAACAATAAATAGAAGCACAAAAAAAGGGTTTTTAATGTTGTAAAATGTAGTTTTGGGTCTGACATGAGACTAAATCGCCTAGAGGGGTGTATAAGTCCTAATTAGGGTTTTTCAAGGGTTCAAATGCTACAAAAAAATCCACACAGAATACCTAGAAATTAGGTAAAACCACCTATACTAGGACTAAATCACCCAAAGGGGAAAATGAGTCCCGAATGAGGGTTTTGACACTAATTTTAGCAAAATCTGAATGAATGTTAGGTTTTCTAGTTTGTATGATGTCTAGAAAATGTGAAATTACAAATTTAAAATGAATTTCAATGATGCATGATGCAAAAATGCAACCTATATGCACTTTCACTAATGTAAGATTTAGAAACCCTAGATGCAAATTAACTAATGTACGATTTAATGCAAAGTTAATGTAAGCTAGATCTAGGACTTATGATGCACTTCAAATCAAAAAATAAGGTGTTCTAAAGGATAGGTTCACAAAAATGAAATAAGAGAATAAGGGTTCCACCTTTTAGGAGATGGAAAACAAAAGGGGTTTAGGATCTTCCTCCTATTTCCTTATAGTTTCATTCAAGGAAACCTTAGACATCTCAATCTAGGGATGAAATGAGGGAAATAGATTTACAATAAGGTGTCCTAGGGTGTGACTAAAGACAAAAAGTGGGTTCACCACCAAGCAAAGGCTTGGAAAGAAGGGAAATGCAAATGAAATGTAAACCTAACTATTTAACCTAGAATATGAAACTAAAAATTAGAATAATGGACTAAGAAAGGATAAAGGGGCACCTAGAAAACTGAAGATGCTTGGAACAAGGTCTGAAATCCTAAAAATATTACTAGTAGGGGAAATTTGGTCTCAATTTAGTGTTTCAGGCTGAAACTGGAATTCGGAATTGCTAAACCAGGATCTACAAAAGATGCTTGAAATATGGTATACTAGGACTCATATTCCACAAGTGGAAATTTAGTCCTAGTATCATAGTTGATCTAAAACTCTAATATCCTCTAGTGTTCTCCTATAACTTCTCTCCTATCAAATATCTAAATCTTAAACCCTGAATTTTTCTCTATAGATGACTTTTCATGATCTTGCAATGTGGATGACAACTTTTACAATTTTCTCCAATCTTTCTCTTCAATGGATCTTCAACTTAAACCAATAAATCACACATCAAAGAGAGGGGAAAATGTTGTTTTGTTAGTGGATAGGGGTTTTCCTTGGTCAAACCCCATTTTGGTAATCAAACCTTGAAATGAAATGAAATAGAATAGAGGTATGATGAATGAACAAGTAAGCTATGTTGCAACTCACCAAACCCTTGGAACAAAGGCTGCAATCTTGTATGTAATGGCTAGCATGAATGTAGTTCTTGAATCTTGATTGTATGTTATGGATCTTGAATTGAATGCTTGCTTGAATCATAAGATACCTACATCACAAATGTTAGCTCAAAAACAAACATGATGCACATGATGACTTTGACATGATGCTTGAATCTTGAATATAGCCCCAAAATGCTTGATAATCAGCTCTTGAATGTTCTTGTAATCATAAAATTTCTATAGGAATGTTCTAATCAATTTTCTAGGAGAAAATATGTGAAATAATCTTGTATTTATACTTCTTTATTGCAAATTTCCCGAAATACAACACTACAAGTTGACATTAGATCTAGGAGAATAAAATCCCACCAATAATTTGAATTTAAAATAGGTCCAAGCTAAGTGGGACTCATATTCCAATTGGGGTGTATGAGTCCTAGTAGGCTAAGCTTGGGGCACAAATTTCAAGAAAGGTTAAGTTTAATGCCAAATTCTAGATCAAGCCCTTAAACTTAGGTGGGACCCATATGCCCACTAAATACAAGATTATGTCAAATCACTAAATAACTAAATCTAGGCCATAGAATCCAAAATCATTAAAATATGATTGGTTATTAGATATGTGTCAGGATCATCCTTGGAAAGATTCATTAAATAAGGCTTGTGGATGCAAAATAGGACCAAATAAGGCATAAAGAAGCCCGATTTTAGGAGGGAGGGCCCAAACAAGTGTGAAAATGTAAAGGGATACATTTTTATACACTACAAGGTCAAACTTCACTAGAATGTCACAGTTTTCATGGGATGTCAAATTTTTTCTAATTTTTTATCATTAAAATTTTTTTATATTGTTTTGGAGAGGATTCTCTCTTGTGAATTGTATAATTTTCAAAAAAATTAATATGTTCAATTTTTTATTTTAATTTGTAATCAATGTCGTATTTAATTTTAAAGACTTACGATAAATGTAAAAAAAATTAAAAAATCAATTTCTCCTTTTTTGATTCTAGACTCCAAGCTCTACAAAAAGGATACTTTCAGAGTTGAAATTTAGAGTTAAAATTATTATTATTTTTCTAAATTTTTCCCACCAAAGGAGTTAAGCTACCACATAAGTAACCACATATAGTTTTACTAATCGAAAGGGTTTCAAATGAAACACTTTTAATTGAAGCTAGACACAAACTATACACTATTATTCAAATTTTCAATGGGAAAATAATTATTTTATGGTTTTAGGTGAAAATTTTTCACTCAAAATTGTGTGTGCCACATATATGCTACATGGTTTCAAGTGAAATTATTTTTCTTGAAAATTCTTAGGGTGAAACTATTTCACTATAAACTATTTTTTGGCAAAAAATGTGACAAATCTACGATTTTACTCTATAATAAAAACAATTATTTGATATGAAAATATATATATGACAATTAATACTCTAATAAAATAAAAATAATCCAAATCATGCTTAATATGAATGAATGAGTTTTAAAAGTGCATGTACTTTTCACCCTTAAGTGAAAATCACATTAAAGATGATGTATTTTTTAAATAAAAATAATATACAATGAATCCTTGATATAAAAAAATGATGAAAACCTAGAAGAAACCCTAGGATAAGATATAATTAGGTCATGACATGTTTCTTTATCCTATGAATTGAGACACAAAAGAATAACATAACCTAAGTAAGGTTAAGCATGTTATGGACCTACTAACAATCCCCTTAAGTGCAACTTAGGGAGCATGATGAAATGCAAATATGCATTAATGATGAATGATGGATGCATGGATGAATCTTACTACAAGGCTTGATAAGGTATGCATGTACAAAAAGTAAATCTAATGGGAAAAATCCTCTCCAAAAATGAGAAAAAATAAAACAAAATATGTACATGTGATGGAAAAGTAAGACTCAACATGACCCCCTAAGTGCTACTTTTTTCACAAATGTACAATTAGATCATCCCATAGGAAAGAAAAAAATGTACTAATTATCCTTACCATAAAGAAGAAAATCTTGTGCTAAAAGTGAATGCTCAAAGGAAAATGTTGAAGATGATAAAAAATTGGCAAACAATATTTCTCCCCTTGCGAATAAATAAATACCATAGTAGATGTATATGTAGAATAAATTTCCTCAAGAGAGATAAGGAAAAAATTCTCTTGATGTGATCCTTTGAAAGATACTCAAGTTTACACATGTCTTAATCAAAGGATGTCACAATGCAATTAGGTGAAATAAATCCAAAAAAATCTAAAGACTCATGAATTTTTTTTCAAAGAAATAGTTAATGCAATAATACATGTACTATAAATATCATCAAATAGGAAGTAAATATCCTCAATCTAGTGTCCTCAATATCTTTAATGTATGAATCTACAAATAAATCTATAATGCCTATCACAAAATCATCCCATAGAGCTAAAATTGAAAGACTAGAAATATACTACTAAACTAAACTTATCTCTAAAGAAGAATGAGGTGGAAGAGATGGAATATTAACAAAATTCCTAAGAATCAAAGAGGATGGAAGAACAAAAAGTATCAAGTGACCAAACTTCTCAATAGGAAACTAATCCACTCTAGATGTATGAGTATTCAAATGAACCATATGATCATTTGGAGAAAAAAATAAAAATACATACAATCAAGATGCATGATCAACCATCCCAATAGCAACAATGTCACTATTATAAAAGCCTTAGATAATCATTGAATATATGGTGGAAACTCAACACTATTCCCTATTTCACTATGTGTAATTTGATAGATAGAAATAAAATTGATTGATAATGAAGGAATACATAGTATATTACTAAAGGTTCCATATTTAATATCAATATATCTTTTCCCATAGATACTCATATATGTGTTTTTTCTCATCAGTATGCATGGTAACTTAGTATAAGACTCAAATGAAGATAACATACCCTATGATTAAGCCATATGATCTAGGGCTCCTAAATCAAGAATCTATCTCCTTGACTAAAGACTAGTAGATGAAAATAGTGTTTTTCCTTTCATCTTTTCTATCCCTAACTATGTAGATGAATATGATTTCAAAGAAAAGGTTTCACAAGATGACTGTAGGTGAAGACAATTGGATATTGTTCTTCTAAATAAGGCATTTTAACTCATCAATATATTTTGCATAACACCAATGTTCATCATGTCCTTATTTGTTTTAATATACATTATTTGGTCTCTCCTTCCGAGATGATCCCCCCTTAGAAGAGGAAGAGGACTCATAGGTAGTCTATGACGATGATTCATTTTCTTTCTCATTATTCTTAAGTCCTTATTTTTCTATTTCTTTTCTTTGTTATTTGAAGCCTTCTAATATTGTATGCTTTAATTAGAAATAAGAGCATGTGGTTAAGAAGACTTCAAAGTACCCATCTACACCAATTTTTTTTGCTTCTTAGTGAGTGACAAAAAATATAAAGTGAAGGTATCACAAATGTAGTGCCAAGAGCATCTCTAGTAGCATAAAATGTAGAGACAAAAATTGAATAATCAAGACCAAGTTTCAAGGATAGAAGGAATCAATTGGGGGTCCTATTTATCATTACCATATTATTTCAACTACAATATGAGCGATTTTAGTTTGGTGAAGAAGTCTTGGATGCTATAAAAATATGTAATGTTAAAAAATATATATTCATTCTTCCACTAATAACCTCTAAAAATGTTTTTCTTACTAAATAAGTTATCTAATTTGGTGCAGTGTAGGACTCAACATAAAAAAATTGATTAAAAGAAAAATGAACATGCATGAAGTGACATTGGATTCATCACACCTATTATATCATTCTCTCTTTTTTGGAGATGCTATTGGTTATTGATGTAACTTGATAGAAGCTCAATTTATTTAGATGTATCTCCATTTGGTTTTTCCACCCATAACAATTATATTGGGTTAATGGAAAAAATTGGTTTGATCCATGATGTATACTTAAAAATATAAAAAACTAAAGGATAAGAAAACAATATATTCCAAGCACAAAGTAATAAAATAACCCCCTTGTTCAAAATAGAATCTCCTTTTTTGTAATTTTTCTAAAAAATAAACCGACATAAAAAACCAGACTTCTAACTGAAATAATAGGCAACTAATAAAATACATTAAAATATAATTAGTGGTTGCATAGAGCTCGAAACCATCTTTTTGATGGTTCATTTATAAAATTTTGACTTCATATGCACAAGATATAGTCAATTTTGGAAAAATTATTTACAAGGGACTTAAGGAATTACAAGGCCCCTTCGGTTAAGGCCTTGATCACCTAAGTGACTAGGAATTTGAGGAAAAGGGATGTTAGTCTACCTTTGGGCATTGGTCACTTGACTAGAAGCACTAGAAAATCGGGTGCTAAGAGAGTTGACCACACATTAGAGGAGGTGGTCATGGAGGATAGTGGGTATGTGCAGGATCATGATGGGCCAAAAATTGGCAATATGATGGGTATGTGGCTAAAGACTTTATTTTTACCCAAAATTGATGAAACGAAAAGGGTTTTTAAAGGAGATTCTCAGATTTCCACCAATATAAATTATGCTTTACTTTGAATTTAATAAATAATTATTATTCATTTTCTATTTAAATTACGACTAAAGTGTTGATCGATAGGTTGATTGAAAAACATCTATAACTTTCAAATGGTATCACAATTTTTGAATCCAAAACATGTGTCACATTCTATGCTTCATATAATATAATATTAAAAAAAAACAAATTAAATTTCATAAAGTTTTGAACAAGTTAAGGTGGTCAGATATACAGGTTTTTATATTTTTAAAATTTGTAATAAAAAAATCATAATTAATTATTTACTTGGAAAAAAATTACAAAAAAATATGCATGACATCGGGACATGAGTCCTCTACTTATATCTAAAATATTATAAAAAATAATTATCATTTTATTATAGTTAGCGTGGTCAGACAGACACCTACCTCTTATTTTTTCCCTGAAATTTAAGTGCTACTATATTGAAATTTCAAATTTTCACCAAATAGATTTTTTTTCCTTTTAAATAAACCTAGTAGTTTAGAAACTACATTCAATTTGCTACAGATTCTATTCTTACATATTTTTGAAATAATATAGATAACTTATTTAAATTTTTACATCAAGTTGCCTAACTCTGATTTTTCTGAATTTTTTGCCACTTAAGGACCTATTTTTTCCATGATGATCCTGCACATACCCTAGTCAAGCCTCTAAAAATTTGAATTTTTTTTGGTGTGCTAATAGGGGTGGTTACATAGTTTATGGCCTCCAAAGGTTTGGTGGTTCATAGGGAATCACTTAAGGATGTGTGGGTAGGTGTTTAGTTGCCAAAGAGTGGGAAATTATTGGATATAGCCAATAAAGAGTACTATTGGAATAATCATTATGGGATTTAGAAAAAAATTGTAAAGGAAATAAAAATATATCATTGTATTTCAAAATATCATGTATTTTTCAAAAAAATCCACAGCCCACAAAAATTTAAAAAACTCCATTGAAAAAGACAAATCATGTTGCTAAGGGGAAAAAAGTTTCTAGAAAAACTAGATGTTATTCTGTTTGTAGATGATTTGCATAGGGTTTTTTTAATTTCATATAGATCTATCTGATTTTCATTTCTATATATTCATACAATTGTACAAATTTTTGTATCAAAATTTTGAAACTCCAAAAAATATCTTAATTTATTTTGAAATTATAATTTTGATTATTTGATAGTCAATCATAAGGTTTTTGGGCATTTTAAGTGCAATGATGATATGCATTTTTCTCTAGGGTACAACATTTGAATGATCAAGACCAAAACTCTCAAAAACACATAAAAATGATAGGTTTGGAGCTTTTTTACCATGTTCGAGTTGAGGTTTGGACTCCCATAGAACCCCAAGGATCACCTACAATCAAAAAATTTTATCACACAAGAGAAACACAACTATTTTTTTATGAAATCTAATATTTTATAAGATGCAAAAATAAATTATTACAATATTCAATAGATCTCTCATTATAAGAACAATCATGAAACACTAGATGATGATGTAATTATATCATGAGATAAACAATCACATGACCTAAGTAAGTGAAACCGTGCTAGTGTAAATATGGACCTAATAATAATTAATTAGGTGATTAGATTTTTCATTCTAACACCCTTGTCCATGCAATGGGAAGGCTCCAATTCTATAAGGAACATATGATGTGCACAATATTTAGTTTAAAAATAATTTGTCATTAATAATTGAGACCATTTTTGTCACTTAATAATTGGTACTATTTTTTACACTAATTTTTGTTGTTGATTTATATCTAGAATAAATGTACACATTATAGTCTTGGTATACTATTGCAATATTCACGATATATTTGCTATCTTTATTACGTACATACATTCTTTCTTATAGCTTTAACAATTAAATAATTATTTTATAGTGAAATTACCCTCTTGAGAAAATAAGAGAACAATAATGTTATATATGCATTATAGTCTTGGTATACTATTAAGACCTTCACTCTATATTCACTATCTTTATTAAGTACAAACATTATTTCTTATAGCTTTGATAGTTAAATCTTTATTTTATAGTGAAATTATCTTCTTGAGAAAATACGATAATGTTAATATTATATCTATTGTGAAAAATATGTGCTTATTTAATAATTTCTGCTACCTTTCTTTCTCACTTATAATAGAAAAAAGAAATTCGAAAAAAAAACCATCTAAAACTCACATAATACTTAACATTGCCCAAAATGTAGTGTTGATCCTTTTTAATATGATTTTACCTATATGCTAAAGATAGATCTATAAGACCACATGAATAAACTAAGGCATGTTATAACATGAAAATGTTTTCAAGCAATGATTGATGCCATATTTAAAGATATATGACATCTATTGGTAGAACAAAAAATATTTTCAAGTTTATATAAACAATATTGTGTCCCACCAATTCCTCTTTAAATGAGAAAAAATCTATGATGATCATAGACTTAGCATTATTATTCAATGTTTCTAACACCTTAATTTCATGGATTCAAGTGTACTTGATGAAATCTCCAAAATGATTTCTCTTATATAATTGTAAACCTCACCCACTATCTATATACCCATGTATTTATAGCATATAATAAACACATCGTACACCATCTTTTGTTTGTTCTTAAAGTAGTATACTTTTTAAATATATTTTGCATGCAAGTCTTGGAATTCCATTAAAGTTTCTAAACATAATTTATAATATTTCAATAGAAGACATTGAAAATTATATATATATATATGCTATTTATCAAACAATAGATAAATTTTTAAATGTCAATATTAAAATATTTGAAGATGGTTGTTTATGGACTATTAGATATCATTATTGTATAATTAATTAGTATAACTATTAAAGATGATTGATTATCATTTCTATGTTGAATTACTTTATACATTTGGTTATTATAATTTTGTTTGTAATCATACTATTAAAATTATATATTTGGAAGAAATGTGCAAGATCTATAACACATGGAAATTTACTTTATTTCCATCCTATATTAAAAAATTGCATACATTTTATAAATTTAATATACATCTTTTATAATTGTTCATTTGACTACTTTAAAAATTCTCTAACAAAATTTTATTATATATAATTTTAAAAATATAATTAAAAGAAATATGTGAAAATTCTTACTTGAATACTATATATAAGTATAATTTATAGTTTATAGTATTTACAAAAATCCTTAACATTTAAATGATAATTCAAATAGAAAATAATTAAAAATTATTTGATAATAAATTTTATTGTTAAATTTAGGCTATGAATTTGTGTGGTAGTTAGCTTATTTATAAAAATATATTTATATTTATTTTAATACAATTTTAATAAAGAAAATAAAATAAAATAAGATTATCATCCAAAGGAAAATGAACAGGAGCTGAGTCTAGCAAAAAATGTATTATGAACATCATAAAAAATATTTTATATCATAAAAACATCTTGTTTGGATAGATAGAATAACCTACAAGAAGGTTATTAGTAGGAGGTCTTTCAAAAAAATTTATGATATTGAAACAATGGAAAATAGGTTGGGTTGATTGAACACAAAAAGGGGTTCACCAAAATGATAGTAGATAGACCTATTCTCCTTTATTTCATTAGGAAATGAGATCCACATAATGATAGGATTGTCAACCAAATTTAGTGAGTCAAGTCAAAGTGTGAATCTACTAATTTCCTTTTTTTGCAAGGATGAGGGTCTTGATTAAATAACACTTTGGGGAGAAAGATTAAAAATAGAAAACTAACTATATAGTGTACCAAAAAAAAACCATGAAGCTCTGCAACGGTCATGGAAGCCCGCAGTGGTCTGATGATCATGGTCGTGGGGAAGAGGCTAAGAGGGACCTAGGGGCAACTGGAAAGGGAACATTGAGAACATTTGGAAGGAAGAAAGATGGGCCCGCCCGCAAAATAATGCTAAAAATGCTCAGTTTCTGGAGGATCAAGATTAGGGTGTTCAGAGTTTAAAAAATTGAAGGCATGCATCTAGAGGCAGTCACAAGGGTGACAGCTCTAGAAATGATGCTTTTCGTAGGCTGCGACAGTAGGCTAGCAACAATAGAGGGCAGGAAGGTCTTCCTTGGATGGGAAGACAGGGTTTTAGAAGAAACCCTAATCGCAAAAATGGCAACAATGGTTTGGTGTGGCAAAAGAAGGTGCCCACCAAGGAATGGGAGGAAGAAAGGGAAGAAGTCTCAGGTGGGGGACGAAGGAAAAACATCTCACAATTGTGCAATGAGGTTAAAGGTGACAAAACCAAAGTGGTCATTAGCTCAGCTAAACTTCATGAGGAGGTTTTGCACCTAGAAAACCTAGGACTAATAGGGAAATGGTATGGTGCGGACTTCAACTGGGAGTATTTGATCAAGTGGTGGAAAGAGCAATGGGGATCAGATCTGCAGTTCAAAATGTTGCAAAATGGATACTTCTTGGTAACATGCCCATCTAGAAGAATAAGAGATGAAATCATCAATGGTGTTTGGGTTTTGGATGGGTGTGGTTTTTATCTGAGACAATGGAGAGTCAGTTTTGACCCGTCAACTCATGAGATAGAAACCCTTCAAGATTGGTATTCGCTACCTAATCTTCCTCAAGAATTTTGGACTCCTAGTATACTGGAAGAAATAGGGAATCAGCTAGGCACTTTTGTTTGCATAGAGGAAAGGAAGCTGGAAAGGAAAAACCAAACTTATGTGTGAATATGTGTAGAGAACACACAAACTCGACAGATCTGGGGAGAGATCAAACTCATATCAGATTATGGGTGTTAGGCTCAGAAGTTGGAACACGACACTTTTACTAGAAATAACCTAGTTCGTTCACTGGGGTGCAGGCACTCAAAAGTGAAAAATGGAAAATCTGGCTCATTGGCAGCCTCAGAAGATTCTCCTAGGCCGAAGGTTAGGACGACAAGGGAGGAGGTTGCATTCAATACACCTCCAAAGGCAAGGATTCTGAATCAACAACCCAATGCTTTTGGGAACTCCCCAATATCCTCAGTGGTAGCTTCTTTGTTTAATGAGACAAGCCCAATTTTAGGCTCAAAGGCCATTGAGGTGGAGGAATTCCAGGAGTTGCAGTCATATCAAGGGGAGTAGGAAACAACTCTAGAAGAGAAGATTTCAGAAACTCTGGAGCTCCTAGGAGGAGATTGTCACAATGTGGAATTTGATTCTTTGATAGAAGCAGGGAAGGAGTTGGTGGAACTAGCGGTGGTGGACAAAGCAAACTTAGGGGAGTTGGATGAAGGTTTTGAGATAGAAGGATTGATGAAGGTGGGTTTGAAAGACAGAACAGGGAATATGGAATTGTTGAGTCCATAGTCTGGCAAAAATAGGAAGCTGTCTGATGGTTTGGTTGCGGCTAAAGTTAAGTTAGGAATTCATCAAAGGGACATTTTGAAATCTTCTCCGGACTACGGTGAACACAAAAAGAGAGGCAATAGGGAAGGGTGATGCCCTTCCTGAACAACAATGAGGCTATTAACTTGGAATGTTAGGGGCCTAAACGCCCCTAACAAATGGAGCCTTATCAGGCGACATCTAGTAGTAAGTGAAGCAGGCATTTTTCTTTTACAAGAAACAAAAATATGAGGTACAGATCTGGTAAATTTTGGTAAGAAATTAAAGGTGTGGAAATGGTTTGGTGTGGAAGTGGAAGGTGCCTCAGGAGGTTTATTAATCATTTGCAAGCCCCAATCTATGTTAGTAGAGAGTCTAAATTCGAGTCGTCACTGGATGGTTTGTAAGGTAAGGAGTTTGCACTCAAATCTCCAGCTTTGTCTAATCAATGTGTATGGCCCTTCATTGTGCATTCAAAAAAGGAAAGTTTGGCTAGAACTAGATGGGATCCTTGGTGGGATGGCTCAGAATTTTTGCATTCTTGGTGGTGATTTTAATGCCATTCTTCAGAGGGAGGATAAGAAAGGAGGTTCCGGGAAAATGTTACAATCTCATTATGATTTTTGAAGTTTTGTGGACAGGAATGAGCTACTGGAAATCTCAACAGGAAATGGTTGTTTGACATGGACAAACTAAAGGAAAGGGTTTGGCAGCATTGTAGAAAAATTAGATAGATTCTTCTTTAAAGGAGATTTGTGGCTCTTCCCTTTTACCTTTGCAAGCAAAATTAATACAGGGATTGGTTTTGATCATTACCCAGTGTAGCTCCAGATCGATGGAGAGAAGGGCCTAATGCGGTGTCCTTTCAAATTCAAGATGATGTGGTTTAAGGATTCTCAAGTTATGGAAAAGATGGAAAAGTGGTGGAAGGAGTGTTCCCCGTGGGGATCTTGTATGTTCAATGTGGTCACAAAACTGAAATACGTAAAACAACAGCATAGGCAATGAAAAAGGGAATGTTTCAGGAACATTTTTACAAAAAAATTACAAACATAAAGTGAGCTTGCTCTACTTGCAGAATAAATCATGACTAAAGGGATGGACGATGTATGTTATAAGAGAGAACATGAGATTTCCAAGCTTCTACAGGAGATTTTGGAAAAAGAAGAAATATTTTGGAGACAGAAATCCGGGGAAGTCTGGCTAAAAGTAGGAGATCAAAATTCAAAATTCTTCCACAATTCCACAAAGGTAAGGAGGGAACAGAACAAAATCTCCAGTATCAAAGATGCGAGCGGTAGACCGGTGGAAGATATAGCTGAAATAAGTGCCTCTGCAGTATCATATTTTCAGAATTTGCTTAATGATTGGAATGGGTCAAATCTTGAAGCTCAAACTATCTCATTGAATGCCATACCAAAACTGATATCCCAAGCTTAGTTGGAGGTCTTAAACTCTAGGTTCACTAAAGTAGAAGTGAAGGCGGTAGTCTTTGAAATGCAGCCAAAAAAAGCCCTTGGGCTGGACAGGTTTTTGGTAGCTTTTTTTCAAAAATGTTGGGAGTTTGTGGGAAAAGACGTCTAGGAGGCGCTAGAGGATTCAAGAAGATCAAAAAGTGTCCTTAAGGAAGTTAACAACACTTTAATCACCCTCATCCCAAAGAAGGAGAAATCAAATTCTTGGGAAGACTTCCGTCCAATATCTCTATGTAATACACTATAAAATTCTAGCCAAAGTGGTAGCTAATAGGCTAAAGAAGATTTTACCGTCGATCATTTCTGAAGAGTAAATAGGCTTTATTCCTGGTCGATCAATACTGGACGGGGTAATTATTGCTCAGGAAGTCATTCACTCGGTACAGAAACTAAAAAAATCGGCAATGCTTTTGAAGTTGGACATCAGGAAAGCTTATGACAGAGTGAACTGGAGATTTTTGTTTAAGGTAATGGAAGCCTTTGGCTTTTAAAAGGATTGGCTAGATTGGATGTTTCAGTGGATAGCCTATCCACAGTTTTCTATGTTGATCAATGGCTCTCCCGAGGGTTTCTTTACTACATCCAAAGGTTTGAGGCAAGGGGACCCACTATCTCCATTCTTGTTTATCATAATGGTAGAAGCTTTGGGGAGGACAATTGAAAAAGCAAGAAGGAATAACTGGATCAATTGAGGGTCTGCAGGTTACTAGCAGGCTGCCTAACATTACTCATCAATAATTTGTTGATGACACAATGTTGTTCAGTGTTGCCTCGACTAGGGAAGCACAAAGGTTGAAAGGAATTTTAAAGGATTACTTTGGGGCTTTAGGGCAGGAGGTGAGTAAGGCCAAATCCGAGATTTTTTTCTTTAATACTAGTTTTCCATGTGAAATTCAAATCTTGAGAATTTTAGGATTCAAGAAGGGCCAATTACCTTGTAAATACCTGGGTCACCCATTAGCGAAAGGAACCCAGAATGAAAATATTTGGAACTCCTTGGTGGAACGTTGCAAGGATCAGGTTTCTTCATGGAAAAATAGATGGCTCTCTTGGGCAGGCAGACTAACAATGTTGAAATCTGTCATCTCTACTCTCCCTATATTCATGATGTCTTGCCTCCAATTATCAGTTGATTCGTGCAAGAGCCTGAATAAAGTGATGAAGGACTTCTTCTGGAAAGGTAACTCTGATTAGAAGAAAATCCCCCTCATAAAATGGCAAAAGGTTTGTGAAAAACGTGAAAATGATGGTGTTGGTCTGAGGAATCTTGTTTTACAAAATAAGGCATTGGGGGAAAAGCTGGCATGGGCTGTTCACTCCCGTCCTTATTTGAGATGGGTGAAGATAGTGAGAGAAAAATACTTGAAAGAGGATCCTTACTGCTTCTTGGTGGAGAAATCTTTACCAACGGGATCTCATATATGTAATTTTATCAAGCACTCCAGAGATCTCATTACTGACTTTCTCACATGGGAAATCAAAGATGGGAAAGAGGCTTTTTTTTGGGAGGATTCTTGGGGAGGGCATCCTACACCTGTGCTTAATCAAGTCAACAAAAGAACGAAGTATGCTTGGGGTATGAAAGTTTGTGATTATATTTAATTTTTGAATTCTTCTCCGGAGGGTCCATACGTGTGTAAATCAGTGAGGAATATGAATCTTAAAGTCCAGGAAATGGAAGCATTTGAACAGGTATTAGCAGAAAGAAGGATTTGGTGTAGGCAGGGAAAGGACTGTTTGAGATGGGATGAGTCCCCTAGTGGTGTCTACCCGGCCAAAATTGGATATGCTATCCTGTCTTCTTCAGAGGTAGGAAATTCAGTGATCCCAACGAGATTATGTTGGAATAAAGCATGTCTCCCAAAAGCAAGTATTTTTGCTTGGGAAACAACACAAGGTAGAGTTCTCACTAGGGATAGATTTATCAAAATGGGTTACCACGGACCATCCAGATGCCCACTTTTTCATGAGGTAGAGGAAATAGTGGATCACTTATTTTTAAATTGAAAGTTCACATATCAGATCTGGAGTTGGTTGTGTGCAAAGTTATCATGGTCTACAACTTTTCCCAACAAGTTGTTGGAGTTACTCATTGCTTGGCCAAATTCTTTTTAGAAATCTCTCTTTGGGAATTTATGGGTGTCAAGTCCTTCACTGGTGATATGGGAAGTTTGGAAGGAGAGGAATCAACTACTTTTTCAAGATAAGGAGATGTCTATTCCAAGGTTACAATGTAAAATAGAGGCTTGCATTGTAGAACTTTTTAATGCGAGATTGGAGAATAAAAATTTAGGAAAAATAAATTTTGCAAAATGGGATGCTTGGGTACTAAAATAGTGGTTTGGGATTAAGGCTTTGCCTTTTGGAAGTGTTGGGAATGTGGCATCAGTGGAAATGAGAAAAAAAGTAGTGTGAATTCCCCCAGAGCAGGTTTGCACCAAATTAAATTTTGATGGGGCATCGAAAGGGAATCTAGGGCCATCGGGAGCAGGGTGTATTGTTCAAAATTCCACAGGTCAAGTCTTGGGAAAAATAGAAAATTCCCTCCCCGTAGGCACTAATAATGATGCAAAATTCCAAGCACTTCTGCTCGGTCTATCCCTTTGCAAGGAAATTGGGGTTAAAAATCTAGTGGAAGGGGACTCCACTCTAGTAATAAATGCTCTCAAAAATAGTCAGATACAGAATTGGAAGCTGGGGGAGTTTTTAGAGGCAGCATTAGAACTACTAAAAAGTTTTGATCAAGTGATGTTTAATCATATGCTGAGGGAAGGCAATGTTGAAGCCAATAGTCTATCAAACATAGGTGTGACTGGTCCAAATCTCAAAGAAATCAGCATAATAAACATTTAAATTTTGTGGGAGGTTGGGCGGGCTCCCCCTCCCTCCTTTATTTTCTCATCTCTACACTGACGTGCAAGGAGGGCCAGCTGGGCATCGAGTTGGCGAAAAGGAAGGGGCTAAGGGGGACGCAAACGAGGGTGACTTGGAGGTGGTCATGTGATGGAGGCGAAAACTCTCTTCCTAGAACTTGAGGATGCTATAGGCATCATTCTTTGAAGGCTGATTAATGCGAATTAATTGTGGAACATGTGGAGGGAAGTCATTAGTAAGGGAGGTGATGGCTTAGTACATGGCCATAATCGAACGGTAAAGTTTTAGTGGGAAATTCATCCCCTTAATTCAATTCATTTGTGTTGATTATTAGTGCTGATTCTAGTGGTAGAATCTAGTAGCAGAATTCATTTGTTTTGGCAGTGGCATTCATGGTGAAGCATTCTCACTTTGTCATTGAAGTTTCCGTGGATGGTGTGGTGAAGTTTGGGGTGGACACGCCAATATCTTTGAAATCTTCGGCTAGACAAACCTCCTTCAGAGAAGTTAAAGACTAATGTCACAAGTGGATTCTCACAAACAAGGACCTGTTAGTCTTGGTGGCGACAAAAATGATCTTGGGAGCTAGTCATTTGGCGAATAAGGAGTTTGGCAGGGACAATCTTCACATCTCCTCCTAGTTCTTTTCCTCTCTCCTAGACAATGCTGAATCCAAGGTCGGGGCTAAAATGCTATTGGTTAAGATGTTTCGCAAGGATCTGGTGGGTGGGGTAAATGAGGTGTTGAGCTTTGTTGTGGAGGGCAGAGGTGTTCCAAGGCCGAGTGACTTTGTAGCTATTCAAGGTTCAGACGAGGCTGTAAAGCTCTTCCCATTTCTTCTTGAACTGAGCGTTCCGACGTTGAGTAGACATAGGATGGTGGCGGCGGTGTCCATCGAATTCCTAAAGAAATTCTTTGGTCTGATGGTCATGGGTGATGTTGAGTGGGTAAAAGTTTTTGAAGATTTTGTTGTCTTAAATAATTTCCTGTGAATGCATTGATATAGATGTTGGGTTTGGTAGTTTCAGAGTTTATCTCCATAGTCCAATGGCATCTTTCAGCCTTGGGGTTTATAATGTTGGTCTCTTATGGTGAGTATGGGAATTTTGGGTGACTGGGACTTGTATGTTCAGGGTCGGGGCCAAAATTTTATGGCCTTTTGGGTTGGTAGTTGGTTTTGATGGTGGGGTGGTGATTTCTAGATGGAAGGGTCTCCTATTTTTGGTTGGCTGGGTCTCATTTTGGCCACCTTTGGGGTGGTTTTCTGGTATTGATGGTAGGGATGGGTTTGCTGGTGATTAATGGCAGAAGCTTTTCCTGCATTTACAGATGATTATACTTCTTTTAATCTAATATATAAGTCAAACTTGCGTATCAAAAAATAATAATAGAAAACTAACTCCAAAATGCAACCTAAAACTTGAATTCAATAGATTATGCTCAATTCTGATGGAACTAGAAATTAAAATGCAGATTTGAGAAAGGGAAAATGATGTGTAACAATCACCAAAAGTTATTTTCCAAAGCTAATTGAGGACTCATTTTCCCTATGGCAAATGGGTCCTAGATAGGGCTCTGTAAAAATGGTTTTTGGGTTCTCTTCTACCATGTTTGCACTCCTAGATCCCCAATTTTCATAATCAAACAACCAAAAATAAATCATGTAGGTGAGTTTATGTGAAATTGCAAGAATGATAACAACAAATGTATCTTTGAAAAGTTTGCAATTTTTCTCTTCAAGAGATCTTCCACCTAAATCTACAAACACAAATCAAGAGGGAAATTTTTCGTTGTTGGTGAATGGGGGTTTGCCTTGGTCGAACCCTATTTTGGTAATTGAACCTTGTAATGAAATGAACTAACTTGAAGGAATGATGAATGAACAAATGCAATGTCACAACTCACCAAACCTTTGTTTGAACCTTAGAATGTAGATCTATAACTTGCATGAAATGACTTTAATGGATGTGGATCTTGATCTTGAAAATTAATTTAAAACAATTCCTTTGAATGATTGAATGGATCTTGAACACTACATCAACATATTAGGTTAAATAGCATGCATGATGCAATACGACTTTCTCATGATAATAGGATCTTGATTGCTGCAATAATCTTAAATAAATCTACTCTTGAATGCCTTGAAATACTCTTGAAATCTCACTTGAACTCATAAACTTTCTATAGAAATTATTTCTTCAAAATTACTAGGTGAAACATAGTGAAATGACCTCTTATTTATACATATGTTAACATTAATTCTTGAAATTGAAATAACATAAGCCAACATGTGAATATACATATGAAATCATTGAAATGCCACCAAAAACATTATTTAAATTAGGGTCCTAGGTCTATGTGAGGACCCATTCAGGGTCCTAGGTCTAAGTGAGGACCCATTCACCCTTGGGCAGATGGGTCCTAGGTCACTTACCTACTTGACACACATTCTCCAATGATAAGTGTTATGTAATGGAATTAATGAATGTTGGATTTTCCTCTTTGGAAATTGTAATTAATTATGCTTGGATTTGAACTAAAGGGGCCAATTAAGGAAAATTAACCTCAATTAATTAATAAATCCCTAGATAAGTGTGAAAGTGTAAAGGTACACCTTACTACACCAAAAATAAAGCACAATTATTTCCATTTTATTTAATAGGGCCCTAAAATTAATGTGAACATGTAAAATACATATTACAACACTAGATTAAGACATAATTTAGTTCATTTTATTTTAATATTTATTCCAAATTAAGTGTGAAAAAGGGATACATTTTCCTACACTATATTTATCCCCCACTTTTGTGAGAGTATGACCCCATGTAAAACTCACACTAAAGTAAACATTCAAGACACATTTGTATGCAACAATGAAAAATATTTTCAATCATACAACATCAAAACCTAGAAGAAAAGGAGAAAAGAATCAATCTTCGACTGTCCAACATAATGTGGAACATGTCTAAGATATTTGTCCAAAGGGGTCGAACAAGGTTCAACTATCCAACATGATGTGGAACATTTCTAGGTTATTTTTCCAAAAGGGTAGATCAAGCTTTGACCATCCAACACGATGTGGAACACATCTAGGTTGTTTATCCAACACGTTCACAAGTAGAACTCAATGTCCACTATGCAAATGACACACACACTCACACAGGCTAATGGAACCCCAGGCTATCCACTAGGTGAGCCCCAAGAAAGTGGATTAGTGAGAAATTCATGCCAATTCTACAGGCTCTCATTGTACTTACCATACCAAAGCTATCCCTCTAATAACTCTGATAGGGCGCCACACACACACTACGACTTTGAGCTTCACAAGGCTAACAAGTTGTATTATGTTAAACACTTATGGACTATATATATATATTTTTTCAAAGGGATCTTACTTAATTCATGTAAGGTCTCTCCTTAGGTATCATCGTTCCTAATGTCTCCAAGAGAGGACAAGTCCAAGAATAAAAGATTCACAACTTAGGGAATGCAACATGTAGCATCACCACTAAGAGGAAATTCATACGCTAAGAAGTAACATGCTCTCAAAGGACATCAAACCCAATGAAACCACCAAAAAATAATGCATCAAAAGAATAAAGAAAATCACACAAAGAAATATTCAAATGTCAAAAATAATGCCAATGTATGCCCCCACTTTAAAGGAATTGATACACCATTACTATGAGCAATAACTTTAATGTATCATATAACCTATGCTAACCATAAAGGTGGCATGAGAGCTTACTTAGAAAGCCATGTACCAAGTCATATGTTTCCAAATGAAGCTACATCATGAAAAGAGGAAGGGGTTACCCCCAAAAACACATAAGGGATCCATGGATTCATGGCTAGTATATCTTTGCTACAATTTTGTTTTAGAGCTTAGAAATGTCACCATTCCCCAAATACTCACAAAACAAGAAGAATGATACATAGAGAGTGAAAAGAAAGAAAATTTTTTTAGGTCAACATGGAAGAGACCTAAATTTCTCGATGCCTTGCGTCATCCTGAAGAGGAAAACACAAGACAAATGAAAAGATAAATGTTTACAACATATAGAAGAATGTAGATACAAATAGAGGAATGCAAATGAAGAGAGATACACCAAACAAAAAATTATGGGGGATCACATTACACACATGCAATCATACAAAGAACATGAAAAATAAAAGAAAACAAAATACTAGTAATACACATGCAAGTCAACCTATAGCAAGTCATTTGCATCCCAATATTGCTCAATATATACAAAAGGACGACAACTAGCCAAAGGGACAACATCAAGTTCTAAACCAGGACACACAGAAAGTTCAACACTCTTATTAGGAGGATCATCGTTTAAGCTCATAGAAGAGGAAAACATTAGATTTAGCTCATTATGCAGTTCCTCATCAATCTTAGCAATTTCAATGTCATCATCCAGATTAATCAAAATAGCAGGTCTAATGACAATATCCATTGAATTTTGTTGTTGTTTATGCTATGGTGAGGGAGGAAAGGCATCATGCCTTGCTAGAGACAAGTTTGGATTTTGAATTTCTATGTTATTATTTTCTTCTTTTTCTTGCAGCAAATGAGTAATAGCACAATATCTATTCCTATGCTCTCTAGCATTTTGGTTTCTTTTCATCCGATTTTCAAGTTGGGTTTGTGTAGGAGTGGATTTATCAACCATAGGTTTATTTTCTTCTTTTAAGGGAGGAACAAAAGGAACCATGGGAGGTTCTTCAACCACTTTCTCTTTAGCTTTATAAATTTGTTTGACTTTAGGAGGCACACTAGGATTTTTCATAGGCTAATCTTGGATATTTGGAAGGGATTTAGGTTCAATCATAGTCTCATCAAGGATGGGTGGCTCAATCATGGGTTGAGGCATATCGCTAAGGGATAATTCTACTATGCATTTTTCCTTAGAATTCTTCATGGGGTCTAATAGGTTCAATAGGCTTGGGCCAAAATAAATCTAATGAAAAGTTCCCATGGGAAGACATTGGATTAAAGAAACTATGATGCACTATAAAAATATCATTGTCAATTGGAAACTTTAAAAATTTATGCACAATCGACGAGATGTCATTCAAGGAGTGACGCCATGGATAGCCTAACTTCACATGAAATTGGTCTGACGATGGGATGATGGTGAATGAGATAGTTAATTCTTTCGGTCCAACCTTTAGAGGGAGATTTATCGAGCCAATCATAGGGCATGCAAAACCATTATGCATTTTGATCCATGCTTTCAATTTTTTATACGTATCTTAATAAAGCTCATGCATAAATAGGAATTCTTCAGTGAGCACATTCTCTACACAAACAAGATCAATTAATATCCCATTAGTAGGCTTGTCATTGATTCTTTTGGCTATGTAGAGAAGACCATCAGGTGCATGTTTAAGTACATATATTGTTGTGAGAAAACAATATTAAGTGAAATCTTTGTTGGACCCTTATGAGGTTTAACATCAATAAATGCAACTAAATCATCCATAAGTTTGTTCACATTTTCTTTCATGTTTTCATCATCTATATCAACATTCATCACATCATTCTTTTTTTAACTAGCTTTGACAAAGGATATATTATGATTAGGCATAGGATTGGTAAAGATTTACAAATTTTGATTAGGACAAGATATAGACTTATTACCTTGATCATTAACACCTCCAATTAGGATATGATTAGAATCGATGAGGTCTTGCACAAGATGTTTAAGATGCTTGCAATGTTCCATATTATGTCAATTTTGTTGATGGAAATGGCAATAAGAATTTGGTCTATAGTTGGGAGGTAAAGGCTTAGTAGGATCAGGAGCTCTAACAGGATGTAAGGAAATCAAATTCTTCTCTAAGATTTGCAACATGGTATTATGAAGAGTATTAGGTAGAGGTGTAAATTATTTGTTTCTATTGAAAAAGGCATATGGTTTTGTCGTTTTCATAGCTGTAGTGTAGAAAAATGTATCCCTTTACATTTTCAAACTTGTTTGGACCCTCCCTGCTAAAATTGGGCTTCTTTATGCCTTATTTGGCTCTATTTTGCATCAACAAGCCTTAACTAATGCATCTTTATGAGGATAATCCCAACACATATCAAAAGAAAAATCCTAATTTAAGGTTTTTGGATTGTATGACCTAGATTTAGTGATTTGGGACTCATACACCACCTTCGGCGTATGGGTCCCACCTGAGTTTCGAGGCTTGGATCTAAAATTGGCATAGAACTTAACATTTCTTGAAATTTATGTCCCGAGCTTAGCCTATAGGGACACATACGCACCAACTAGTGTATGAGTCCCACTAATCTTGGTCCTAATTTTCAATTCAATTCTTGGCAGGATTTTATTCTCCTAGATCTGATGTTGGTTTGTAGTGTTCTAATTTTAAAAAACTGAGCATAAACAAGTATAAATACAAGATTCTTTCACATTTTTTCTCCTAGCAATTTTCATGAGAAAGTGTGATCTAAGAATTCAAGCATTATAGCATTCAAGAGCATTCAAGAGTGATTATCAAGCATTTTGAAGCACTATTCAAGAATCAAGCATCATGTCAAAGTCATCATGCATCATGTTTTTATTTGAGCTAACATTTGTGATGTAGGTATCTTATGATTCAAGCAAGTATTCATGTCAAGATCCATAACATACAATCAAGAGTGAAGATCTACATTCATACTAGGAATTACTTACAAGATTGAAACCTTTATTCCAAGGGTTTGGTGAGTTGCAACATTACATATTTGTTCATTCATCATTCCTTCATTCTATTTGATTTCATTTCAAGGTTTGATTACCAAAATGGGGTGTGACCAAGGAAAACCCCTCTCCACTAACAAAATAACCTTTTTCCCTCTCTTTGATGTTTGTTTTGTAAATCTAGGTTGAAGATTCATTGAGGAACAAGATTGGATAAAGTTGTCAAGTTGTCAAAGTTGTCGTCTACATTATAAGATCACAAAAAGTCATCTACATAGTAGAATTCAGTGTTTTAGACTCAAAGATTTGATGGGAGAGAAGCTACAAGAGAACACTAGAGGATATCAAAGTTTTAGATCAACCTTGATACTAGATTAAACCGCTATTTGTGGTGTATGAGTCCTAGTATAGTAGATTTCAAACATTTTCTATAGATCCTGGTTTAGCAGTTCCAGATTCTAATTTCGGCCCAAAACCCTAAATTAGGAATAAATCGCCCCTACTGGAATATGAATCCCAATGTGCTTTAAAAGTTAAAATTTTAGGAATTCAGGCCTTGTTTTGAGTCTCTTCATTTTTCCAAGTGCACCTCTATTTACCTCTAGTTTATTATTATGATTTAAGTTCATCTTCTAGATCATATCATTAGGTTTTTCATGTTACTTTTCTTTCAAAGCATTTTCTTGGTGGTGAACCCCCTTATTTTCTTTAATCACACCATAGGAAACCTTATTACAAATCTCTTTCCCTCATTCCATCCCTAGATTGAGATCTCTAAGGTTTCCTTGAATGAAATTTGAAGGAAATTGGTGGTTCTATCTCCCAAAACATAGAGCAACAGTTTTCTACATTTCATTTTGGTGAACCAAGCCTTTAGAAAACCTTATTTCTGATTTGGAGTGCATCATAGTCTTGGATCTAGCTTACATTAACTTTGTATTAGGTCTTGCATTAGTTAATTTGCATCTAGCATTTCTAAACTTTGCATTAGTGAAATTGCATATAGCTTGCATTTTTTCATCTTGCATGATTGAAATTCACTTGAAATTTGTAATTATACTTAGTCTAAACATCATTCAAACTAGAAAACATAACATTCACTCAAAATTTTATGAAATTAATGCAAAAACCCTAATCTAGGACTCATATGCCCCTCTAGGTGATTTAGTCCTAGTACAAGTGGTTTTGCCTAATCTTGGGTATTCTGTGTGGATTGTTTTGCAACAGTTGAACCCTTGAAATTTTTTTATTGAAAATCATAAACCCCTCTTGGTGATTTAGTCCTGTGTTAGACCTGAAATTGTATTCTACAACATTAGAAACTTTGTTTCTATGCTTCTGTTTGTTGTTGTTATATTTTTGTTTCAATTTATTGAATTCATATTTCATTCATTTCATTAGACCTAGCTCTATTTAATTAATTTTGTTCATTGCATAATTTCAATATTGCATTTACACCTTTCATTCTACGTTATTACATTGCATTTGAGCATGGATATGTGATTTGGTAAGCTTGGTTTTCGTTAAAGTCCTTGGTGGATGTGTCTAGTTGTGCCTTTGGAAATGACCCTAATGAAATTGAACTCACTCATGCTCACTCAACTCATAATGCATTTCCTCCTCATGATGTTGACATCATTAGATAAGATGATGAAAACATGAACAACTTCATAAATGATTTCCTTAAAAACCTTGAGACTAATGTATCCTTTTATCCCTCTATGAAAAAACCAACACAACTTGAGATGTTTTGTCTTTTACATCCTGAAATTGAAACACATGCTGAGCCTAAGTTCCCTATAATACATGAAACTAGTTCATCTAGTCAAGAAAACATTCAAAAATCCTATATTAACAAAGTGACCAACACTCCTATCAACCTAGAAGAGACATATAGAAAAGGATTCATGATCTTAAGTAAACAAGGATGTGATACAACAAGTGAACATGAAATTCATCAACTCTTAGAAAAAATGCCAACCGAAGATACTAAAGGGTTAGGATATCAAGATCCTCCTCCTAACATAAGTGTCCTCCTTCCTAAAGAACAACCAATACCCTGTAACAATGATAAGGATGATAGGATAATCTTAGGTCCTCCTCCTCAACATCTAACCCAATAAATTGGTGAATCTAACAAGCAGTGAAAGCCTTACAAACTAAAGAAACTATAATTCCCTTCTCTGCCATCTACAACTAAAAGAACCTTACAAATACTCCTAAGTCAAGGAATTATCACATTACCACCCATGAGAGAAAATAAAAAACAAAATTCTAAGAACACAAACACATCACATGATCGATATCATAGAGTTATTGGACGTAGTACCGATGAGCGTCATGCTTTAAAACAAATATTTAAAATTGTTGATATCATAGAAATAATCCCTTAAAGCATGTCCTTTCGCTCCTTGCCATGTAATAGTTGAAGGATCACAACATTCTCACGATTAAATGTCTTAGATTCATTTGAAATAATTTCAAAATGCAAGGAGCTCTTTTTCATCACCTACCTTAGCTCATTCTTGTCTTACACTCAATGGGGGAAAGAATAAAATAGAATTGTCCTACTACCGCACTCATTGTTGTCTCTTTAGCTAGTTGTTTTCCTCTCATATACAATGAACATGATTGGGGTGTAAATGACCTGCTAATAGGTTGACTTGCATGTGCCTTGCTAGTCTTTTGCATTATTTTCTTTTTCATGTTATGTGTGTGATTGCATCTGTGTAATGTGATCCCCTATGTTGTTCTGTTTGATGTATCTCTCTCTTTGTGGAATTCCTCTATTTATACCTACATTCTTCTCTATGTCATAAAACTTTTATCTTTTCATTTGTCTTGTGTTTTCCTTTTGGGGATGACACAAAGCATCGAGACATATAGGTCTCTTCCATGTTGACCCAAAAGCTTTTCCTTTATCTTTTTCATTTGTCTTGTTTTTTCCTTTTGGAGATTACGCAAGGCATCGAGACATCTAGGTCTCCTCCATGTTGACCAAAAAATTTTCCTTTGTTTTCACTCCCTTTGTGTCATTCTTCCATGAGTATTTGGGGAATGACAATAGTTCTTATCTCTCTAATAACATTGTAGCAAAGACATACTAACCTTGAATTCATGGATCCCTTATGTGATTTTGGGATTTCATTGTGGGGGCAACCCCTTTTCATGAGGTAGCTTCATTTGGAAACATATGACTTGGTATAGGGATTTTTGAATAAGCTCTCATGTCCTCTTTATTGTTAGAATTTATCATTTGCTACTTTAAAGTAATTTCTCATAGCATGTTGTTTATCAATTTGTTTAAAGTGGAGGCATACATTGGCATTATTCTTTTTGCATCTATCATGTTTCATTGTGTAGTCTTCTTACTTCATGCGATGTGTCTTTCTATTTATGGTGACATTGGGTGTGATGTCTGTTGAGAGTGTGATCTCTTTTAGCATATTATATTCCTCTTAGAGGCTTGACGTGACACACCGCATCCCCTAAGTTGTGAATCTTATATTCTTTGATTGGTCCTCTCTTGGAGAAATTAGGCATGATGTTCCCTAAGTTAAGACCTCACATGAACTAAGAAAAAGTCATTTGAACATTCTTTACACTCCTTTTGCATTTACAATATCGGTTATATGGCCACCTTGTATAACACACTTCTCTTTCATGTGGAGCCATATTGCTTGTTCATGGGTGTCAAGAATACAAAGTTTTTCTTGCTTCATAAATTCTTGTTGTTGTGTTGTGTGGTTCCTTATAAAATTTATTAGGAGGTATAGCTTTGGTATGGTTGTACATATGGGAGCCAAACTTAGGTGTGACTTTCCCATAGCCACTTGCTTGTCTCTATGAGCGCATAACAACCACATTTGTATGTGTCTTGCTAGGGGATCACCTAGTGGGTGGCTTGAGGTTTCACTAGCCCTTGTGAGCATGAGTTTGGTTTGCATAGAGGACATCATGTTCCACTTGTAAATGTTCTTGGAAAAACAACTTAGATTTGATCCGTAGTGTGTGAGATAAATGGTCAAGGCTTGATCCACCCCTTTTGTTTTTTTTTTCTTTCTCTTTGTCTTTGGCAGTGCATTCTTGTACGTTTTTATTACTTCTGAAATGAAGGAATTTGGTACCCAAATCCTTCCTTGCTCTCTTAGGGTTTTCACCTAAAAGGGGAAAGATGGACAAAAATGTTTCAATCAAGATTAATATAAGGATGGATAGGAAATGGATGTGAAGTGTGTGTGGATGTGTTTGAATGATTACAAATTCAAATAAATGAATATAAACTAATCTAATACAAGATTCTTGAAAACACAGTGTTGATTGCAAAATATGAACTAGAAACCTAAACAAATGAAAACATAAATTGATGAGACTGATCAGAGTGCACTTGGAGGAATATTACTATTGCTAGAAAGTTTTGGAATGTTTTACAAGCCACTATTAATAGCCACTAGGACTGATTCGCCATGCATGGCGAATTAGTCTTGCTTCTGATGAAAAGTTCTGGAAATAGGTTTTTGATTATCGGGAGTTGAATTATGACAAAATCACTTTTCAGTTCTACAAGTGGGACTCATTTTCCATGGGTTGTGAATTATTCCAACTATAGGAATCTACAAATTCTAGAATAGATTCTGTGTAGCTAGATTTGCACTTCTGCTTCCTACAGGTGTCCGCTTCTAAAATTGTCAGATTCGCATCTAAAAATGAGATTTTATTGATTCTTTTGTTGAATGAAGAGGACTTTAAAAAATTTGTAACTTGATTTTCAATGATTTATAAGCTCCCAAGAAACCTAATTCTGAAAACACACAAGAAGAAAAGAAGAAATGTTGATTGCTAGGGCATGGGGGTTTGCCTTGGTCAAACCCCTTTTAGGTAATTAAACCAAAATGATGAAAGAATGGAATGAAACATGTAATAATGGAATACATTACATTTCCATGATGATAGATCTTGAAAGTTTGGAACAAAACATGTAGAATCTACCCTTGAATGTCTTAGGAAGCTAAATTAATGACTTGCAATGTGAAAGCCCTAGCTTGCTTGTATTGAGATAGAATAATGGTGATGAATGAATGATGTGAACGAGTTAATGGATGAATGAGAGATAAGAGATGTGAAAATGAGGTAAAAATCACTTATTTATACACACTTGTGTCTTAGTTTACCATTCATACCTCATCACAGGCCGACATCAAGTGTTTTTGAATATAAAACGAAAAGGAAATTTAAAAAAAAAAGAATTTGGATCCAAGGGGGACTCATTCACCACCCATGGCGAATGGGGCTCACCTAGGACCTGAAAATATGTGTCGGGAAATATGTTGTATTTAATGTTTTTTGTTGGGATAATATTCAAAAATACATTTAATTAAGTCGTATGAGGGCATAAAGGGGTCAAATAAAGCATGAGAAAGGGATAAATAGTGAAGATGTGCCTAGAAAAGTGTGAAATCTTGTTACAATACTTTACAACACTTCAAAATAGGACTTGTTGATTTATAAAAAGGTGATTTTAGGTAAATTGTAATGAATAGAGTCTAGAAGAATGTAGAAATTTCTTCCAACACTTCACAACACCTTCACAAAATGTCAATAAAAGCATTTATTTAATTTGCAAGGGTCCAAGACCTAGTGTGGATGCATAAAATGCCTCACAACATTAGATTAAGGCCCCATTAAGTCCACTTATTATGAATTATTCCCATGTCAAGGAAAGGGAACCTTTTTTCTATGGCACAACTTCATACATTATTTACATGTTTTTTCTTTTGCACCTATGTTGGTTTTCCTTAGGATTTTGATATTGGGGGCTTGTGCAACCCTCTTGATCATTGTCATCTTATCTTACTAGTGTTGGTACACTTGGACCCATTTTAATGCAATTTTGTCTACTTTAGTGTGAGTTTGAAGCAAGTTCCTCCTCTCACTAAAGTGGGGACTAAATGTATCATAGAAAAATGTATCCCTTTAAATTTTCACTCTTTTTTGGGCCCTCCCTGCTAAACTTGGGCTTCTTTATGCCTTATTTGGCTCTATTTTGCATCCACAAGTCTTAATTAATGCATCTGTCTGAGGATAATCCTGATACATATCAAAAGACCAATCCTAATTTAAGGTTTTTGGATTGTATGACCCATATTTAGTGATTTGGGACTCATACACCACCTTCGGTGTATGGGTCCCACCTGAGTTTCAGGGCTTGGATATGAAATTGGCATAGAACTTAACATTTCTTGAAATTTGTTTCCCAAGCTTAGACTACCAGGACTCATACATGCCAACTAGCGTATGAGTCCCAATAATCTTGGTCCTAATTTTCAATTCAATTCTTGGCAAGATTTTATTCTCCTAGATTTGATGTTGGCTTGTAGTGTTGTAATTATGAGAAATTTAGCATAAACAAGTATAAATACAAGGCTATTTCACATATTTTCTCCTAACAATTTTAATGAGAAAAGTATGATCTAAGCATTCAAGTATTCTAGCATTGTAGAGAATTCAAGAGTGATTATCAAGCATTTTGGAGCACCATTCAAGAATCAAGCATCATGTCAAAGTCATAATGCATCATGTTTGTTTTTGAGCTAACATTTGTGATGTAGGTATCTTATGATTCAAGCAATCATTCAAGTCAAGGTCCATAACATACAATCAAGAGTCAAGAAATACATTCATCCTAGCCATTACTAACAAGATTACAACCTTTATTCCAAGGGTTTTGTGAGTTGTAGCATTGCATATTTGTACATTCATCATTCTTTCATTATATTTGATTTCATTTCAAGGTTTAATTACCAAAACAAGGTTTGACCAAGGAAAACCCCTATCCACTAACAAAACAAAAATTTTCGATCTCTTTAATTTGTGTTTTGTAGATCTAGATTGAAGATCTATTGAGGGGCGAGATTGGAGAAAGTTGTCAAGTTTTCAAAGTTGTCATCTACATTGCAAGATCACAAAAAGTCATCTACAAAGCAAAATTGAGTGTTTCAGACTCAAAGATTTGACATGAGAGAAGCTACATGAGAACACCAAAGGATATCAAAGTTTTAGAGAAACCCTGATAATAGGACTAAATCACTACTTGTGGCGTATGAGTCCCAGTATACAAGATTTCAAGCATTTTTTGTAGATCTTGGCTTAGTAGTTATAAATTTTTGTTTTTTGTCCTAGAACCCTAATTTGGGACTAAATCGCCCCTACTAGTGTATGAGTCCCAGTGTGCTTTAAAATTCAAAATTTTCAAAATATAGACCTTGTTTTGAGTCTCTTTATTTTTCTAGGTGCACCTTTTTTTACCTCCAGTTTGTTATTCTAATTTAAGTTTATCTTCTAGATCATATCATTAGGTTTTGCATGTTACTTGTCTTTCCAAGAATTTTCTTGGTGGTGAACCCCCTTATTGTCTTTAATCACACCCTAGGATACCTTATTCTAGATCTCTTTCCCTCATTCCATCCCTAGATTGAGATCTCTAAGGTTCCCTTGAATGAAATTTGAAAGAAATTGGTGGTTCTATCTCCCAAAACATAGAGAATTTTTTTTCTACATTTCAATAGCAACTAGTTGGGTGCCAACATTTTGATTTGGTTGAGGGGGATTAAGTTGTACGAAGCCTTTATTTTGTTTCTTGAAAGGTTGGTAGTTATGTTGATGTGTGGATTTAGAATTTTCAAGATGACTAGAGGGAGTTTCATTTCATGACTACTAACTAAATTTTGATAATGATTAAGGGTTGGGCATAACTGTGTGAAGGAAGGCGAAAGGTGGAAAATTGTTGTTGCTTATGGTTTATGACATCGAACAACAATCTTCTTCATTCTCATTCAATCCAATTTAGAAAGGGGAAATAGATCTTGAGATAGGGTGTCCTAGGGTTTGATTAGAAACTAAAGAGAGGTTCACCACCAAGCTAGGGCTTGGAAAGACTAATAAAATGAAAGACGTAATGTTTAAACCTAGTGCAATGCAAAGATTCACTAAATGACCTAAAAATTCCTATAAATTAGAACAAAAGGCTGGGAGATTAGAGGTGAACACCTAGAAATCTGTAGAGGCTTGGATGAAGACTTGCTAGGACTCATATGCTAGTCTGGATGATTTAGTCCCAGATTAGGGTTTCTAGGAAGGAATAGAAATATGGTAGAGATATGTATGGAACTCCTAAAAAATATAAAATTCATTGTACTAGGACTCATACACCAGAAGTGGCATATTAGTCCAGTTTGAATTTTCTGAAATATCAGTACTTGAATCTGCTCTTCAATCCCTGCTCTGCCTTCTTGACTTGGTTTCCAAATCTGAATGTGAAGTTTCTATTTTGTAAATATTATCCAATGATCTTGTAAGTAAGGCAGCAACTTGAATGACTGGGAAACTTCAACAACTTCTTTCCAATCTTGCTTCTTAGAAGGTCTTCAACCTAGATCTATAAATCACACACTAGAGAGAGGGAAAATGTTTTTTTGTTAGTGGAAAGGGGTTTCCCTTGGTCAAACCCCATTTTGGTAGGAAAACCTTGTAATGAAATCAAATAAGATAAAATAATGATGAACAAACAAAATCCAATGTTGGAACTCACCAAACCCTAACAAAAAAAGGCTACAAGCATATATGAAATGACTCCAATAGATGTAGATCTTTAATATTGTTTGATTGTGATAGATCATGAATTAAATTCTAACTTGAATCATGAAACCCTACATCACAAATGTTAGCTCAAAAACAAACATGATGCATGATGACTTTGACATGATGCTTGATACTTGAATAATGCTCCAAAACACTCAATAATCAACCCTTGAATGATGTTGTAAACACTTTAATGATCTCTTTAAATCAAATTCACCATAAGGAATGCTCTCATGAAAGTCTTGGATGAAAATGAGTGAAATAACCTTGTATTTATACTTGTTTATGCCAAATTTCCTGAAATTACAATACTACAAGCTAACATTAGATCTAGGAGGATAAACTCCCACCAAGAATTTGAATTTAATTTAATTTTGGGCCACACAGGACTAATATGATAGAAGTGGCATATGAGTCCCATTAGGCTTAACTATGGGACACAATTTTATAAACTTCTTAGATTCATGTGAAATCAGGATTGGGACCCCGAAACTTAGGTGGGACCCATACACCCAAGGTGGCACATGAGTCCCATTCACTAAATATGGGCCACACAACCTAAAAAGACATGAATTATAATTATATGTTGGTTTATTTTGGGATTATCCTTAGAAAGATGCATTAATTAAGGCAGCTTGTGGATGCAAAATAAGGCCAAATAAGGTCTAAAGAATCCCAATTTATGATGAAAACCCTAGAGAAGTGTTTAAGTGTGGAACAACACTTTATAACACCTTAAGTAAGGAAAAATTAGGTTCATTTATTTCACAAGGTGCCAAGACCTAATGTGAGTGTGTTAAACACATTACAACACTAAGTCAAGGAATCGTTTAGCTCAATTTCATAAGGAGGGCCCAAACAAGTTTGAAAATGTCACAAACAAAATTTTCCAACACTTCATTTAGCCCCACTTTAGTGAGAGGATGAACCTACTTCAAACTCACACTAAAGTAGACGAGATTGAACATCAAGAGGGATTCAATTGTATTGATGCTAGTGGGATAGGACACCACTGATCGAGAGGGTTACACAATCCCCTAGGATTGAGGTTCTATAGAAAACTAACATAGGCACAAGAGAACATAGATGAAAAATGATATAAGGAGAAACAAGACACAAGCATGTATTGCCAAAGATAAGGAGAGAAGAAAAAAAGAAAGAAAAAGAAGGGTGGATCAAGCTTCGACCATTTTTCCATCGTGATGTGGATCAAATCTAGGTTGTTTGTCCAAAAATGCATGATCACTCTGAGGCAATGAAAATCCTAACTATCTACTGGGTGAGTATCCAAAGAGGTGAGACACATACACAGACAACTAGTATGCGCTCACACACACCAGTAGGTGGCTATGGGAAAGTGATGACTAAGTTTTGCTTCCCATCTAACCAAACCAAAGCTATACCTCCTAATAAATTTGATAAGGTTCCACACAATAATGAAATTTGAGGTTCATGAGGCAAGCAAAGCTTTGTATGCTTGATATCATGAACAAACAAGATGGTTGTACAAGAATGCAAAGCATGTTATGCAAGGTGGCCATACAATAGAAAATGTAAATGCAACATAGGGAATGTTCAAAGGAGTCTTGCTTAATCTGTGTAAGGTCTTTAACTTAGGGAACATTGTTCCTAATGTCTCCAAGAGAAGACCAATCGATGGATAGAAGATTCACAACTTAGTAGATGTAGTGTCACATAAAGCCACTAAGAGGAATATAATATGCTAAGAAATATCATGCTCTTGAAGGACATCACACCCAATGTCACCACAAAGTGAAAGATGCATCACATGAAGTAAGAAGACTACACAATGAAACATGAAATGCAAAAGAATAATGCCATTGTATGCCCCCACTTTAAAGAAATTGCTAAACACCAAGCTATGCACAATTACTTTAAAGTAGAAAATGATAAATGCTAATAATAAATGAGACATGAGAGATAACTTTGAAAGCCCTATACCAAGTCATATGTTTCTAAATAAATCTATGTCATGAAAGGGGGGGGGGTTGCCCCCAAAAATAAGATTCCAAACACATGAGAGATCAATGGATTTGGGGTCAGTATGTTCTTTCTACAATGTTTTTAAGAGAGCTCAGAACTGTCATCATTCCCCAAATACTCAGAACTATAAGAATGACACACATAGAGTGAAACAAAATAATTTAAGCCTTTTAGGTAAACATGTAAGAGGCATGAATGTCTCAATTCCTTACGTCATCCCCCCAAAAACAACACAAGACAAATGAAAAAAAAATATAAAGGAAAATATTTTGGCTCAACATGGAAGAGACATGAATGTCTCAATGCCTTGTGTCATCCCCAAAAGAAAAACACGAGACAAATGAAAACAAAATATAAAGGAAAAGCTTTTGGGTCAACATGGAAGAGACATGAATGTCTCGATGCCTTGCATCATCCCCAAAAGGAAAACACAAGACAAATGAAAAAGGAAAAATGATTTACGAATACAAAAGAATGTAGGTACAAATAGAGGAATGTCAAAAAGAGAGAGAGATACATAAAACAAAACGTCACAGGGGATCACATCATACACATGCAATCACACAAAAGAAAAACAAACGATGCAAAAGACTAGTTAGGCATGTGTGAGTCAACTTGTTAATAGGTCATCTGTATCACAATCATGTTCATCATATACAAAAGGCAGACAACTAGCCAAAGGGAAAATAGAAAGTGTTAAACTAGGGTCATTACCAATTTCAACACTCTTCCTAGGAGAATTATTATTTAAGCTCATAGAAGAGGAAAATAACATATTCAATTCATTATGCAATTCTTCATCTATTTTAGCAACCTCATCATTGTCATCCAAGTTAATCACAATGGGAGGTCGAATGATAATCTCTAAAGAATGATTTAACTCCTATTGTGGTTGCAGTATAGGGCCTCTTTGTTTTGGCAAAGGGGGAGACTCATCATGCATTGATTTAGTTTGGTTTGGATTTTGATTTTCTTTGTTTGTTTCTTCATTTAACCTATGGTATGTGTAGGATCATGATGGGTCAAAAAGTGGCGATATGATGGGTATGTGTAGGGTATGTGGCTAACAACTTTTTTTTTACCCAAAATTGATGAAACAAAAAAGGGTTTTTAAAGGATATTCTCAGCTTTCCACCAATATAAATTATGCTTTACTTTGAATTTAATAAATAATTATTATTCATTTTCTATTTGAATTACTACTAAAGTCCTGATTGATAGGCTGATTGAAAAACATCTATAGCTTTCAAACGATATCACATTTTTTGAATCCGAAACATGTCACATACTATGCTTCACATACTATAGGATTAAAAAAAATGAATTTCATGAAGTTTTGACCAAGTTAAGGTGGTCAGACATACGAGTTTTTATATTTTTTAAAAGTTGTAATAAAAAATTCATAATTAATTATTTAATTAGGAAAAATTTATAAAAAAATATGCATCACATCCAGACATGAGTCCTATACTTATATCTAAAGTATTATAAAAAAAATATTATCATTTTATTGTGGTTAGGGTGGTTAGACAGACACCTACTTCTTATTTTTTCCTTGAAATTTAAGTACTACTACATTGAAATTTCAAATTTTCACCAAATAGATTTAAAAAAACAAATAAACCTAGTAGTTTAGAAACTACATTCAATTTTCTACAGATTCTACTCTTACATATTATTGAAATAATTTAGATAACTTAATCAAATTTTTACGTCAAGTTGCCTAGCTCTGATTTTTCTAAATTTTTTGCCACTTAAGGGCTTGTTTTTTCCATGATGATCCTGCACATACCCCCTATGAGCAAGAGCATGATGTCTATGCCTATGCTCTCTCTCATGTCTATTTATTTTAGTAAGATTTCCAAGTTGTATAGGAGTGGGTTGAACAACCATAGGTTTCTTTTCTTTCCTAAGGGGAGGAATGGAAGGAACCATAGAAGGTTGTTCAACCACTTTCTCTTTAGTTTTGCAAACTTGTTTTATTTTGGGAGGCACAACAAGATTTTTTTTGTTATCTCTTGGTATTTTATAGGAGATAGGCAAAGGATCTGCCTTAGGTTGGTCTTGGTTGTTTGTAATTTCTTTAGGTTCAATCATGGTTTTGTCAAGGATGGTAGGCTCAGTCATAGGTTGAGGCATGTTTGTAAGGGATAGTTTTTCTATGCATTTCACCTTGAATTTTTGGTAGGATTTGAAAAAGAAGTCTTCACGAGGTTTAATCGGTTCCATAGGCTCGGGCCAAAATAAATCAAGTGAAAATTTTCCACAGGAAGACAAGGGGTTAAAGCCACTATGATGCATAGTAAAAATTTCATTGCCAAAGGGAATATTTAAGCATTTATGGACAACCGTTGGGATGGCTTCCATGGAGCGTAGCCATGGGTGACCAAGCTTCACACAAAATTGATCTAAAATCAAGATGATGGAGAATGAGACATCTAATTTTTTCAATCTTATTTGTAAAGGTAAGGTGATTGATCCCATTGTAGGGAAAGCAAAACCATTATGCATCTTTATCCATGCTTTTGGTTTATCATATGTTTCTTGATAGAGCTCATGCACAAGTAAGAATTCTTCCATGATCACATTCTCTCCATAGATGGGATCTATTAATATTCCATTAGTGGGCTTATCGTAGATTTGGTCGGCTATGTAAATAGGACCATTGGGTGTGTGTTTAAGTATATCTTTAGATGAGAAATAAGTTTCAAGAGGATTTTTAGTTCATCCCTTATGAGGTATGACTTTGATCAATCCAACCTTATCATCCATAGGACCTTGTTCATCAATATCTATGGGATCATGTTGAACAATATCATTGTTGTCATCATCCATGTCAACACTCATCACATCATTCTTTGTAGTTTCAATAGATTTGAAAAATGAAATGTTATGATCAGGCATAGGGTTGGTAAATATTTGTAAATTTTTGTTGGGAGGGGCAACATACTTATTTCCTTGATCATTAACACCTCCAATTTGAAGTCGACTGGAATCAATGAGGTCTTGTACAAGATGTTTAAGATGCTTATAATGTTCCCTATCATGTCCATTTTGTCGGTGATAATAGCAATATGAATTTTATCTAGAGTTTAGAGGAAAAGGTTTATTAGGATCAAGAGTTTTAGTGGGAGGCAAGGTAATCATTTTCTATTGTAAGAGTTGTGACATTATGTTAAGGAGGGTATCAAGCAAGGGAGTGAATTTCCTTTTTAGGTCCCCATAGTTGAAGAGTATTGTCACTTTATAGTAGATACTTGAGTATCAACATGTTGATTTGTTTGTTGAGGGGGGTTGAATTGAAGAAATCCTTTATTCTATTTTCTAAAAGGTTGAGAATTGTTTTGGTTTGCAGATTTAGACTTCTCAGGATGGTTAGAGGTGGGTTTTATTTCACAACTACTATCCAAATTTTGATAATCACAAAGGGTAGTACACAAGTGCATGAAGGAGGCAAACTTCATCATGGTAAGATTATCTTGTATTTTACTTTGCAGATTCTCAATGAATATCTTTTGAAGGGGGTGATCCCACATTACTGGGTTATAATTTTTAGCCAAATTGGACATTGAACTGAATCTTGTTAACTAAATATTCACTTTTGGGAACCTATAGTGGCTAAACCATGAGGAATTTGAAGATGATGTAAACTAGTGATTTGTGAAATTTTGTTTGTATGTTCTATATATATTTTTTTCAAAACTTTTTAAATCAGATTGCACTTCATTTTCCATCTCCTTGAAAACTAGTTTTTAATAGTAAACACCATTTTTAAAGAGTAGCGTTATTGGCTAACACAAATTTTTTCTATGAAGGATAAAATTCTATTTTTTTCAAATTTAGATTCGTAACTACGATATCTAGTGCCATCTCCTTGAAAACTAGTTTTTAATAATAAACACCATTTTAAAAGAGTGACGTTATTGGCTAACACAACTTTTTTCTATGAAGGATAAAATTCTATTTTTTTCAAATTTAGATTCGTAACTACAATATCTAGTGCATGTAATTGGTTTCATAGCATTTCAATATTTTTTTTTTCTTAGTTAAGTTTCAAAGTCAAACTAGTTATAATTTAGACATGATTTGTTGGCTAAAACATAAAAAAATTTGTATGTATTGGAATTCAATTTTTTTTTGTTGGATTAGGGACATCGATATCTAGTGCACTAATATTTTTAATTTTTTTTTGATAATATTCTATTTCTCCACATGTGCAGAACAAAGATATTGATTCTCAATGAAAAACCTATGTTTAATTAAACTTGAAAAAATAATAAAACCAAAACATATTAAAATTATATTCGATGGATAGCTTGTTCTAAGGACTACCATCATCGAGTTGGGTTTATGAAGTATCCTCCATTTTAATCCTCAACTTGAGCTTTGAAAGGAAATTTTTTGTAGAGATTTGGTAGAATAGGGGGAGAAGGGGGAAAAGGGGGGGTTCATATGGACCCCCCTTTGAGCGAACCCCCTTAAGCCTTTCGGGCATGGAGGGGTCCATACAAACCCCCATTTTTTTGAATTTTCCATTCTTTGCATTTTAAAAAATGTGCCAAAAGGTAGGTCCATCATTAAATAGGGTTCACTCAAAGAGGGTTTTGCGCGAATGATTTTTGGGTCCATACAAACACTTAGTTTGTGCAAACTCCTAAAAACCAAAAATATTTTTCATCAGTGTGTTTTTACAATTTTCCTTCCTCAATGGAATTGTAAATCAATATTGTGGGATCACCCAAGGTGAGCTTTAGGAATCCTTACGTCAATTTGGGAATAAAATGATTGGTAGCGTGAAATAAATTCGGTAATATTTTCCTCTTCTTTTTGCTTACTTCTCATCAAATCAGCTAATATCATCTTGGGAGTCATGTCCACTTGAAAATGGTTTATAAATGCCTCAACAAGTTCATTTAATGAACAAATTGAGTTATTTGGTAACGATAACAACCATTCTAAGGCGATATCCTTTAAGGATATATGGAAAAGCTTAGCCAAAAGCTTATCCTCAAGAATAAAGTCACTACATAAGGCGGTATACGTAGAAACATGGTTAGAAGGATCTCCTTTCCCCCTATATTTCTCAAATATAGGAACCTCTATACATTGTGGCATTGACGTTCTCAATATCTCCAAGGATAAGGGATTACTTTTAACATAATATGTGGTTTGGTCATTTTTATTTTGATTGATGGTGGAAACTTTCTTTTTAAGGGATGAAATAGTTTGAAAAAGTTGGTTTATGAGAGGATCATTGTTTGCATTTTGAAATGGAGGTGAATAAGGTGGAGGTGTGTATGTGTTTGAGGGATAAGTGAATGGAATGCTTATAAGAGGTAGAGTGGTAGGAGATATGACATGTGATGCCACAAATGTACTAGGAATGCTAGTGGAAATATCCAAGGAAGGGATCACATTACTAGTAGGCTGTTTATTGTTGTAACTTGAGGATTGGTATAGGTGGGAATAGAGGCAACTGTTGTGGGAGGAGGAATTTGAATTTCTCCTTGGCTTGTGACATTATTCGATGGTAAAGCACAATTAGTAGTTACGATAAGATGTTTTCCAAAATTTTGAGCTACGTTACGCATAAGGTCAACTTTGTCTTCACTTTCAAGCATGTGATGAATATTATCTATACTAGGGATAGCAGTGGTTGAAATTTTCTCAATACTTATTTGATTTTGTAGGTTTTCTAGTACAAACCCAAATGCAATATTAATTCAAACTAGATCTAGGATGATGATGCACTCCAAATTAAAATTAAGATTTTCTAAGTGCAGGTTCACCAAAATGAAAGGTGGAAAATTGTCATTTCTTATGGTTTATGACGAAACAATAATCTTCTTCACTCTCATTCAAGAAAACTCTAGAGATCTCAATACAATGTAGAAAGGGGAAAGAGATCTTGTGATAGGGTGTCCTAGGGTCTAATTAGAAACTAAAGAGGGGTTAACCACCAAGCTAGGGCTTGGAAAGACTAATGAAATGCAAGACCTAATGTTTAAACCTAGTGCAATGCAAAGCTTCACTAAATGACCTAAAAATGCATGTAAATTAGAATATAAGGCTGGGAGATCAGAGGTGTGTACCTAGAAATTTGTAGAGGCTTGGATGAAGACTTGAAATATTGAAAACACTAAAATTAATTCCTTTTAGGACTCACACGCCAGTTTGGGTAATTTAGTCCCAGATTAGTGTTTCTAGGCAGGAACATAAATCTAGTAGAGATATGTCTAGAACTCCTAAAACTATTAAATTCACTTTACTAGGACTCATACACCATAAGTGGTGTATCAGTCCAACTTAAATTTTTTGAAATATCAAGACCTAAATCTGCTCTTCAATCCCTACTCTTCCTTCTTGACTTGGTTTTTGGATATGAGTGTGAAGTTTTTGTTTTGTAAATGTTCTCCAATGATATTGTAAGTAAGGTGGCAACTTGAAAAAATTATTTCCAATCTTGCTCGTTAGAAGGTATTCAACCTAGATCTATAAATCACACATTAGAGAGAGGGAAAAATGTTGTTTTGTTAGTGGAAAGGGGTTTTCCTTGGTCAAACACCTTTTTGGTAATCAAACCTTGTAATGAAATCAAATAAGATAAAGGAATGATGAATGAAGAAAATACAATGTTGCAACTCACCAAACCCTAACAATA
>VDFB02252616.1:135207259-135305196 GCA_007258455.2 Sequoia sempervirens
CTTCCCCTAGTCCATTATTTTCCACTTCCTCCACCTTTCATTCCTTCTATCCCATGGCATACTTCTACTCCCTTGACTTAACCATCCTCCCCACCCCATGACTAGCCTAGATCCAAACATAGAGTGTTATCCCATTCATGTTCACCTTCCTATAATATCGCATTGTCCTAACTCCATCTACTCTATCACCTTTATTACTTACCCATACTTCTTCTCCCTCTACCATTTCCCTTATCTTTTATGATCATTTTTCTACCATTCCTCCAACACTTGATACTTCTACCATTTTTTCACCCATTGTAGCAAGACCTTACTATTCCCACCCTAATATCAACCATAATCATATCTAAATCCTCTATCCCATTACTATCCCCTACTACCTCTATTTATTCACAAGCCCTAGTTTTCCCCTAGATGATCCTCACTTGCATTGAGATGTACTACAACCTCTTCTAATAGAAGAATTTTATCCTTTAACTTTTCAATCTCTATCCCACCTTCTACTCTTCTTGTTATCATAGTTATCACATCCACTCTTCTTAACATAGTTTTTGAGGATTCCTTTCGCATGGGTTCACTCTATCATGAACATAGAAAATGGAGAACAAAGGGGAGGAGAGAACCAAATAAAAGAAGGAATAGAAAGAACAAGAATATCTTAATTGTCAAAAGGAACACACTAACTAATTATGTGAAAGGAAAACATAAATTGTACATTTAATCATTTATCAAGGGGTCAAGAGAAAAATAAATACAATAATCCTTAGGCTCAAAACTTTAAAATATTAAGGCTTCATACATAAATAATCTCACACCAACTCATATGAGCTCAATACATTTATGACTAGATTAGAAGAAATAAGTGTAGAGAAAAGAAAGAAAGAATCTCATGGTCAACATCATGGCTTGCGATAAATGGGAATTAATTCCAATAACAAATTATTTCCTTGTAACAACATGCCACCTATCAAAATCTTGATCACTCCTCATGAAACTTGATTCTCTTTTGGAAGTTGGTGCATGCAACTATATTTCATTGTTATGTTGATGTGGGAATATCATATTTGAATTTGATATTTGAAGTTCCATCTTGACTTATGTTGGATATCACCTACAACAACTACCTTTCTCAACTCGGGAGGGATAGAGCCTTAATGGTGGCATGACCACTTGTGTCCTTAAGGTTATATATTTCTTAATCCTTGTCCATGTACCTCATTAGGCACTAAACTCTAAGTAGTCAAATATACCTACAAATCACATGTCAAGATATTGACCTTTCATTAACAATAAATCAAATGCTTGATTGAGCCTATAAATACTTTAGAGTTTGTTGGCATCTGTAGTCCTTTCTTACTATTCATCTTAGAGAATTAATGCCAAATTTAAAGTAATTTTAAATTGAGGAACTCATGGTTATACAACCTAAGAATTATCATCATGTAGGCTTGGCTTATCAAATTATTAGAACCATAGATTGTATACATCAAATGGCCAACAAGCACCCACTAAAATTTCTTCTTTGGAATTGTCTTAACTCTTAGGAGCTATTAGATCTTTGTTTCAATGGCTTATAGGTTGTTAAGTACAATACCACCTCCTCATGTTGTTTTCCATTGATGATCCATCCAAAAATAAAGTGTTGCCACTTAAAATGCCATGCCATGACTAGGGGATCTTGTTATTGCATGGACCATGTAGAAAATTTCCAAATGCTCAAAACGATCAATGAAAACACATATCATTGTTTGGAGGAGCCCATTGTATTGTTGTAATTAAATGGTTAGCCTAACATACAATATAATATAATTAATCCAAACAAAAGAACTATACAAAATGTCAAGAGTAGTTGTGAGCACCCCTCTCCCATATCTTCCTAGTCAAGTATCTTTCCATTTACTTGAAGTGTTCCTCACCTTTTATTTTTTACTTGTTCTCCAACTTTTTCATATCATATATATGTTGATATTATAAAAATAATTCAATTAAATATCATGATATCATTAAAATATTTGATAGATATCCCAATAACATATATAAGTAGTAATCTATATTGCACCCTATGCATATAATTTGATGAAGTCGATGACATAGTCTATAATTGCCAAATTCTCAAAAAAAAAAAATCAAAACAAAAGCAAAAGAAGTTTCTAAAAATTGAAAATAAAACTCTACTCCTTCAATATTAGTTTTAGTGCACATTATTATAGTGTGAGCCTATTTTTCAAATCACTTCATTTAATGTCACCAATAATCTCCATAAAAATATTCTCCATGTTTAAAATCATGAAAACAATTCACATCTCTCACAACAATTTCTATTGCAACAATTGTGAGATTAATTTCATTACAGTGTGGCAATCAACACATGCTTGAAGGTTCTTCACAACTCTAATAGTTGTTCTTAGGGGCATATTTAACAAATCAAAAGTAATTGGTCTTTTTATTATCATGATAGAGAAATAATTATTTTTCTTGCTATTCCACATCACTAATTAAATATCTTGAATTTAGAAAATAACTTCTACATCTCCCAAGCCAATTTCTCCAACTTTAAATAAATCTTTTGTATTTGGATGTGATTGTCTCCTACACAAAATGCATGCACTATTTTATGACCTTCAATCCAACTACATCTAGGGGCCTTTTAATTTTTTTTATCTTTCATTGAACTCCTATCATTTGAACCTCACACCGTTTTCCCACTTCTATATATAATTAAGAAAGTCACATAATTTTTAGGATCAATATCAAAAAGCAATGTTATTGTATATACTTCTAACACCGCAGTGCTTCATTAATTCGAACATGGCATTCTTGCAAAATTCATTATGTTCATATCCTACAATTACTGCATTCCATGAGATCACATTTTTTGAGGCATTTTGTTGAACAGTTCACGTGCTCTATCCATGCTTTCAATTTTTGCATACACTCCCACCAGAGCAGTAGCAACTAGAACATCTGACGAAATTCCTATATCCTTTATGATTTTATGGATGCCCATATACTGCTCCAAAGCTCTCATTTGGCACAGGCTAGGAGGATGCTGGTAAAGGTTGCAGAGACTGGCTTCATGCCTGCCAATCACATTTGCTTGAAATTAACATTTATAAAACCTTTTCAACAAATCTATTTCTGTGCATATCCTGCAATCATGGCATTCGAGCAAATAGCTGACGAGCCGTGTCTATGTTTCCACATTTTGAAAGCACCCATTCGCCTATCCTTTATGCTTTTATGGATGCTTCAACCCCTACTCCACTGCTCCCATTTTGGCATAGGCGGGGAATACACTGGAAAATGTAAACTCATAGAGTTGGAAACCTATTTGTTGCGTATAGTCAAACAGTACGATTGCCTCCATCGACCAAATTTCTGCAGAAGCGCAAGAACAGTTTTTGATTTTGAGTTTCATTCTTCTTATGGGTGGGAACTGCTAGGGCCGCTAACTGTAATCGCGAATGTTTAATGAAACGGAAAGAGATAAAGGAACGGAACGGAGTAAGTGGGCCCACACTAGCCACCTAAGCGGTCAACGCTTAGAGTGTGCTGGTTAAGCCCGCCCTGCTCGGACGGAGGGGCGGATAAGAGGACGCCATTAAAGGATAAAAACACATTGAAGTGACTAATGACTCTGTTCTCAATTCCCTCATGGATGATATCCAAGGCCTTCTCGACCACCCGGATCTTTGCAGCAGATGCAATGAAAATACCCGCCAAGGAACCAGTAGGAGGAGGGAAGACAATCGTGTCTAGCTCATACTGGACCATTTCTCGAACCACAAGAGAAAAAAGGTGGAGAGCATATGAAGCGCCATATGTAAGATATCCAAACAGATGGTGATGCCAATCCCCAGCAAACGATGGTGATTAAATCTGTGAGCCTGCCTAGAGACAAATGTATGCATAACAGCCAAGGAGTACTGGAGTCTGATAGGCATTCCCAATATAGACCAAGTAAGGCAGAAGATGGCCCCTCATGTGCTATGCTCAAGAAGTAGAAAACCAAAAGAGCCAGTGAACCATATTCCATCACACCTCCTGAGGAACATTTGCCCGAGGAGGTGGAAACTCCATATCCTGTAGTAGAAGCCTACTAAGATCAGACCACAACGTAACATCCTTCAAAATGATCTTTTGTACATGATTGTTAATGGCAGCGTTCGCCAAACAGTCCGCACATTTATTCGCCTCTCTGAACACATGTTGAATTGAGAAAAAATCTAGCTTTTGAAGCTTCGTCCAAATAGAATCAACCCAGTTTTGTAGCCTCCACGAGTTGATATTTTTTAGCTTAATGGCGTTGGTGCATATTTGAGAATTGCCCTCAATTTCGACAGAGATCAAGTTTTTGGAAATGCGAAGATTAAGGCCCGCATCAATGGCAGAAAATTCAACCTCGTTGTTGGTACTCTCACCAAGCAACCTGGAAATGCCCCACACCATTTCCCCTTTTGAATTTCTTATGATGCAGCTAAGTCCCGACTTTACGGAGTTGCCATGGGAGGCACCACCATAATTCAATTTAACCCGACTGTCACTGGGCAGGACAAAATGGCTTCCCTTCTCTTTGCTTGAGGATGTGACTCGGTACTACTGTTGTATTTAGGAATTTTGAGGCCACTCCAAACTTTCATTAGTCCTTCATCTTAATTGGTAAAGACCGAGCTTAATCTCCGATATGTATGTGCATTAAGGAGTTCTCTGATCCCCACTTCTATAGATGAGATTAACTGAGACAAACTTCTTTCTACCCCATGGAAGCTGCAGCTGTTGCGCTCCTACCAAATCTGCCACATTAGAATGGAAGGGGATACTAACCATAAGTCACGCTAAAAGGAGGATTGTCTAAACCTTGGCTAGCAGTAGAGATGAGACATCATATCAGCTTGTTGGGCATAATGCCAATCAAGTTTTTTATTTAACCAATCCCATCATTGCGAGGCAACCTCATAGTTAAGAAGAAGATGATCCACACTTTCTTCGTTCGATTTACACATTGGACATCTGTTTGGACCAACAATTCCGACTAGGTGCAATCTATCGCCAATTAGGATCCTTTTGTGGATAGCGGTCCAGGAGAACACACCAACCTTCAGGAGGACCGCCGAGTCCTAACAGTGTTTTACAGGCCAGTTTTTCGATTCCCTCTTGGAATTTAGGATTTGGTAGCCTAGCTTAGCCAAATACTGGCCGGACTTTGCGCTATTGGAATGTAAACCCTAACTGTTGTCATCTCCTCTAGCCGCTGCCTGCAATATCACAATAAAGAAAATAACCATTGCAATACCACGGGAGACTCCCGTAGCATTTTGGTTCATCTTAACCGCCAGCTATTTACCGCGTCGTCAACAAACCGCTGCCCGCGATATTGCAATATGGGTAGTTACCCATTGCGATACCGCAGGGAACCTTCTCCAAGCCGCCTCTGCCAGGATATTTCGTAATACAAAAATTTGATATTTAAGTTTTAATATTAATGTAAAGGACACTTTATTAAATATGTTTTGTTCGGGAAAAGTAAGTTAGGTAATTTGTAATAAATTCTTATTACGTGCCCTCCCTTCCGTGAATGTTTTTCACGAGACTTTTAACTTTTACCTATTTTTATATATGTAATTTACTTATGAATTTTAATGCGAATGTGAGCATACAGAAATTAATGAGCAGCAGCTCTGTGTTGAAGATATTTTTAAAAGTTTTAATTTTTCCTATAAAATTCCTCTGCCTCTGGCCTTCACGTGGTATCAGAGCAAGTTTGATTATCAGAGCCAAGTTTATCAAAGTAGATTATCTAGGTAAATTTCAAAAATGGTAGCAAGCACAAGCTTGACAAACCCACAAATTCCACAGTTTAATGGGAAGAATTATGAGTATTGGTCAATTACCATGAAAGCACTATTTAGCTCACAAGATATATGGAATTTAGTTGAGAATGAATTTCCAGAGCCAGCAGATGCAATAGCATACAATGCTTTAACACAAGCAGAGAAAGACTTATTAAAAGATACAAGGAAGAAAGACTCAAAGGCTTTATTTTATCTGTTTCAAGCTGTACATGAGAGCATTTTTTCAAGGATTTCAGTAGCAACAAAGTCCAAACAAGCATGGGACATACTTCAAACAGCCTATCAAGGCATGGCAAAAGTTAAAACAGCAAAGCTACAAATGTTGAGAAGAGATTTTGAAATAATATGTATGAAGGACAATGAATCTGTAGATTCATTCTGCACCCAAGTCATTTGGGTGGTTAATCAAATTAGGTCTCATGGAGAGAATCTGAAAGACACCAGAATTGTTGAAAAGATTTTAAGGAGTTTTCCCACAAATTTCTATCAGTTGTAGTTGCTATAGAGGAGACAAAGAATCTCTCACAGTTCTCAGTTGATGAGCTGTATGCATCTTTAATTTCTCATGAACACAGGCTGAAGAAGTCAGCAGATACATCACTGGAGCATGCTTTCAAAACTCAGGCTTCAGTCAGTCAAGGAAGAGGCAGAGGTAGATCAAGAGGAAGAGGAAGAAACTCTTACAGAGGTGAAAGATACAATCTATCAAGTTCAAGTGGAAGAGGCAGAAATCAAGGCTCAAGCCAAAACCCAACATAGAATCAGTCACAAAATCAAAGGTATGATAAATCTCAAGTCCAATGTCACTACTGTAAAAAATATGGGAATTATATGAATGAGTGTAGAAAGAAGCAGTATGATAATAATAGACAAAATGCAAATTTTTCAAGAGAAGGTCAAAATCAGAATTCAGACAAGAGCACAATGTTTTTAACTTGTAATGTTGCTCAAGCAAATGAAAAAGATGTATGGTTTCTAGATTTAGGCTGTAGCAATCATATGACAGGGAATCTAGAAAATTTTTCAAGTTTAGATGAGAATGTAAAGTCTAATGTTACATTGGGTAATGACAACAAAGTGTCAGTCAAGGGAAAAGGAGATGTCAATATTCTAACTAAACAGGGGGAGAAAAAGTATATTTCAGATGTGTATTTTGTGCCTGGTCTGAAACATAACTTAATGAGTGTAGGACAACTGGTTCAAAAAGGGTATAGAGTAACCTTCAAGAATGGTCTGTGCACAATTTTAGATAAATACCCAAGCAATCAGCTTATTGCAAAAGTCAGAATGACAAACAACAGAAGGTTTCCCTTAAAGATAAGGCTATATTTGAATATAAATTATGCTCAAGCACAACACTTAATGAATTCACAAATGGGTAGAGAAGAAACTACAGCAGTAGTGCATACAATCCTTCAAGCTGAGATAAAAGATGAAAACTGGTTATGGCACCTGAGATTTGGGCATCTCAACTTTGGAGGTTTAAATTTACTTCATAGGAAAGGCATGGTCAAGGGACTACCTTTAATAGAAAACCAGAAAGGGTATGTGAAGGGTGCATTTTAGGAAAACAACATAGAGAAGCATTTCCAGCAAGAAAGTCAACTAGAGCGAAAGCCTCTTTGGAAATTATACATTCAGATTTGTGTGGACCTATGCAAACACCTTCAATAGGTGGTAGTTTTTATTTTCTGACATTCATTGATGATTATTCAAGAAAAACATGGGTTTATTTTCTAAAGCAGAAAAATGAAGTGTTTGATCTGTTTTGTCAGTTCAAGAATTTGGTTGAAAAACAAAGTGGTTATTATATCAAAGTGTTGAGAACATATAGAGGTGGTGAATATATTTCAAGAGAATTTTTAAATTTTTGCAAAGATCATGGAATTCACAAGCAGTTCACAACTAGATATACACCTCAGCAAAATGGAGTAGCTGAAAGGAAAAATAGAACAATCATGGAAATGGCTAGAAACATGTTGAAAGCCAAACATTTGTCAAATGAATATTGGGCAGAAGCAATATCTTGTGCAACCTATATAATGAATAGGTGTCCAACAAAAAGTGTCATGAATATGGTACATGAAGAAGCATGGACAGGAAGAAAACACAGTGTTACTCATATGAGAGTATTTGGATGTGTAGCATATGCACATGTGCCTGATGAATTGAGAAGGAAGCTAGATAACAAAGGAGAAAAATATATATTTGTTGGATACAGTGAAGAATCCAAAGCTTATAAGCTCTATAATCCAACAACAAAGAAAGTTATAATCAACAGAGATGTACAATTTGTAGAAGATGAAGCATGGGATGGAAGCATAGAGAACACAGTCAATATTTCAGCCAGTATATCTCAAGAGGAGAATGAAGTTTCATCATCAACAAATATTCTAGCTATTGTGACTCCTACCACTCCCATTCAAGCTCAACAAAGTAGTCCACAAGTGACACCAACATCGATTGTAAGAACAACCTCATGCATTCAAGGAAGCAGTCCAACAAGAGGACAACAAACACCATCTACAGTAGGACCATCGGGTCCACTTTCCACAAGTTCAAGTGATATGTCAAATCCTACATTGGCAAGTATGAGAAGACAGAAAATCAAAAGCATAAGAGATATATATGAGCAAAATGAAGGTGAGAATAATTTAGATCAGATTTCTCTTTCTGCATTCTATTCTCAAATAGAAGATCCAGTTCATTTTGAAGATGTAGTCAAAGATGATAAATGGGTAAGTGCTATGGATGAAGATATTGAAGCAATTGAAAAAAATTGACCATGGGATCTAGTCAGCCTTCTAAAAGACAAAGATGTCATTGGAGTGAAATGGGTTTATAAAACCAAATTGAATGAAAAAGATGAAGTTCAGAAGCTTAAAGCAAGATTGGTTGTAAAGGGCTATTCACAACAGCCTGGAATTGATTACAATGAGACATTTGCACCTGTACCACGATTGGATACTATAAGGATGATTTTAGCATTAGCAGCTCAGAATAAGTGGTCTGTATCTCAAATGGATGTAAAGTCGGCTTTTTTAAACGGTTATTTAGAAGAAGTTTATGTGGATCAGCCACCTGGGTATGAAATTCTGGGTCAAGAAGACAAAGTTTACAAATTGAAAAAGGCACTGTATGGATTGAAGCAAGCCCCAAGAGCTTGGTACAACAGAATAGACAGTTATCTTTTGCTAAATGGATTTAATAGATGTAGTAGTGAGCCCACACTGTATACAAAAATGAATGAAGAAGGTGAAATACTGATAGTATGCTTATATGTTGATGATTTAATCTTCACTAGAAATTTGTCACTTGATTTGTTCAATAAAGACATGAAGAAATAATTTGAAATGACAGACTTAGGTTTGATGAAGTATTTTTTGGGCATTGAAGTGAATCAAAATGAAAATGGTATTTTTATTTCACAGTCAAAATATGCAAATGACATTTTGAAAATGTTTAATATGATGAAGTGCAAACCAACACCAACACCTACAGTGATAGGTCTGAAACTAAGCAAGGATGATAGAGGGTCTAATGTTGATCCAACTTTGTTTAAGAGGCTTGTTGGAAGTCTCATGTACCTTATAGCCACAAGGCCAGACATTATGTATGGAGTAAGTTTGATTTCCAGGTTTATGGAAACACCAAAAGACACCCATTGGAAAGCTGGGAAGAGAATTTTAAGGTATATAAGTGGAACAAGAAATTTTGGCATTAAGTATTCAAGTTCAGATGAGTTCAAACTCATAGGATACACAGACAGTGACTGTGCTGGCAACATTGATGATAGAAAAAGCACGTCTGGTTATGTATTTAATTTTGGGACTGGAGTTGTCTCATGGTCTTCAAAGAAGCAGCCAATAGTCTGTCTTTCATCAGCTAAAGCAGAATATGTGGCAGCCACAAGTGCAGCATGTCAGGTAGTCTAGATGAGAAGAATTTTGAAAGAATTGCAAAATGAACAATTGGAGGCAACTAAAATTTACTGTGATAACAATTCAGCCATAGCTCTCTCAAAAAATCCAGTCTTCCATAAGAAAAGAAAGCATATTGATACCAGGTATCACTTTATCAGGGAATTAATTAACAATGGTGGCATATTTTTAGAGTTTTGCAGATTAGAAGAGCAAAGTGCAGATATTTTCACAAAGGCACTAGGAAGAGATAATTTCATTTTTCAAAGAAACAGATTAGGGATGGTGGAAAGTGCAGTTATGTTTAAGGGGGAGTGTTGGAATGTAAACCCTAACTGCTGCCGTCTCCTCCAGCCACTGCCCGCAATATCTCAATAAAGAAAATAACCATTGCGATACCGCGGGAGACTCCCATAGCATTTTGGTTCATCTTAACCGCCAGCGGTTTACCACGCCATCAACAAGCCGCTGCCCACGATATCACAATATGGGTAGTTACCCATTGCGATACCACGGGAAACCTTTTCCAAGCCGCCTCCACTAGGATATTTTGTAATACAAAAATTTGATATTTAAGTTTTAATATTAATGTAAAGGACACTTTATTAAATATGTTTTGTTCAAGAAAAGTAAGTTAGGTAATTTGTAATAAATTTTTATTACGTGCCCTCCCTTCCGTGAATGTTTTTCACGAGACTTTTAACTTTTACCTATTTTTATATATGTAATTTACTTATGAATTTTAATGCGAATGTGAGCATACATAAATTAATGAGTAGCAGCTCTGTGTTGAAGATATTTTTAAAAGTTTTAATTTTTCCTGTAGAATTCCTCTACCTCTGACCTTCATGCGCCACACCAAATAATTTTATCGGACTTCCCTGACAACAATATTTTCCTTTGACTTAGCTTTGCCACCAGATCGGCCTTAAGTTGGGCATCAATTTGCAACTCATCAATTAACTGCCACCTCCAATCCATCACCCCATTTGATCGGGTAACTACCAATATATTTGCCACACAAAGGTCACTAAGGTCAGTTAGAAGTTGTCGAATACTAGCAAGCTTATCCAAGTCACATATAGCCTGATGCCCATTCCATGAATTGCACCAAAACTTGGCAGATCTCCCATCACCAATGTGCCAATGGATATTGTCAGTAATGATATGGCGACAGTCCCACATATTGAACTGTCAGATGTGAGAACCGAGGCATGTATTGGCAATGATGAGAATACGAGAAGGGTCCTTTCCGTCCAAATATTTCTTCTGTAATACTTTACACCAAAGCGACCCCCGATTTGCATAGAGCTTCCATATGAGCTTAGCTCCGAGCGCATTGTTTTGAAAATCCAAGTGCTTCACTGCAGCACCACCATTACTTTTCTCCTCCCTGACAAGGTCCCGGCTAAGAAGAGGGAGCTTGTGAGTTTCATTTGAGCCTTCCTACAGAAAGTGTCTCAATAGCTTGTTCAAGTTTGAATCAGCTGACTTAGAAAGCTTCAAGAAGGACATCACATAAATCAGGATGGCAACCAAAACAGATTTGATCATAGTGATTCAGCTAGTAAGCGTGAGGCATTTGCCCTTCCAATTTGAGTCTTTTCTTTGGCAAGCCTCTATGATATATCTCCAATGTTAAGGATTTTTTGAATACTATAAATTATTAAACTTATTTATAAATATTTTCCTCACATAATCTCCCCTTTCGTGTGATATGATCTGCCTTCAATTTTTCTTTTTATAATAACATTTCATTAGAGAACTTTTTAATAGTTATATTTATAATTACATGGAAAAGGATAGAAAATGCATGTTTTTTTCATAAAATGTATGATTTTCTAAAAATGGGTTGTTTGTAGGGTGGAAATAAGGTAATTTTCCATGTGTTATGGATTTTGTAAATTTATTTCAAATATAAAACTTTCATGGTATGATTACAAAAAGAATAGTAATTTATCAACTGTATAAATTGATTCAACTAAAAAATGATAAACAACCATCTTTAAGAGTTCTAATCATAAAATATGCAAGAATTTCATCTAATATGTCATAAATAGCAATCCTCAAATGGAAATATCAACATTAAGCTTTCTAGTCGTTTGATAATATCTAAACATATATTAAATTTACGATGTCTTAAATTGAAAGTCATTACAATTTATGTTTAGAAACTTTAATGTATTTCCAAGACTTGGATGAGAAATGCTAGATTTTATGCATACAAAATTATTCAAATTGGACTACTTTAAGAAATAAAAAAACATGGTATAAATTATTATTATTATATGCTAAGAATACATGGGAAAATAGATAATGGATAAAGTTTACAAATATACAATTGTAGTTTTGAAAATTTCATCTAGAAGGATAGTTGAGTGCACCAAATTAAGGTGTTGAAACATTGAATATTGCTTCTAAGTATATGATCCCCATATAATTCTTCTCATTTGATAGATAAATCAAAGAGGAATTGGTGAGACACAATATTTCCTAGTAACTTTAAATATTTGTTGGGTCTGCCAATAGACATTATAGATCTTTGACTATGAAATCAATCATTTCTTGGGACACATATCCAAATGTGGTGACATTCCTTAGTTCACTCATGTGTTCTTGTAGGTCCATATTTAACATATAGGTAAAATCATATTCAAAAATATTGCCACTACATTTTAGGCAATGCCATATTATATGATTTTTTTGATGGATTTATATGTATCTTTAACTTTATATTTTAAATATGTATGAAAGGTAGTATAAATTATCTAAATACATATATTTTTCACAATAGATCTAACATTATATTTTTTGTATTTTCTCAAAAGAATAATTTCATTGTAAAATAATCATTTAATTGTCAAAGATATATATAAAAAACATTTTTTTACTTAATAAAGATGGTAAAGATCAAGTGAGGATCTCAATAGTATACCAAAAATTTAATACATGCACTTATTTTTTGAATTAAATTAACAAAAAAATTAGTGTAAAAAATGGTATCAATTATTGAGTGATAGTCTTAATTAAATTAACAATTTATTTTCAAGCTATAAGACTTTAAACCTTACACACGTCATGTATCCTTTAGAATTGCAACCTTCCCATTACATGGAAAAGGGCTTTACCATATTACAATTTCCATCAAGGAGACAAAATTAAAATAAGACAAGAATGTTATAGGAAACTATTTATCACAATGTTGAAATTTATCATTACAACTTGTATACTTAATTTTCATATGCAAGAAAACATGTTAATTAACAAAGAATTTTAAAATAATGTGGGGTGAAAATTCAATCCATAGTGCTTATATTGCATACTATGAAGCTAGGAATATATATACATCATCTAGCATAATATACTTGATATGAAACTTAAGGCATGATTACTATGATATCATCCAAATTATAAAGCAATACATAAAACTCTAAAATGACTAAATATTTAACTACCTAAACTACCTTATGAATAATTTAATCCAATTCACTCAACATTCTATCAACATCTGAAACAACACACTCTATGAGAATTTGGTTGAATTCCTCTCTCACCACAACATACAAAAGTGTGTTGTATGGAGCATCTAGATCTACTGCATACTCTGGAATAATCTGCCAATTTCTCTAATATTTCATAATCATTTGTGCTCATTTTTGTCCTTGAGCTAGAAGGGCACCACATGCATGTCCACAAAGTTGGATAATATGTTGAATTTTTATGAGTGCTTGTCAATTTTTTCTTTAAATTTTATAAATGATTAATTAGATAAATGTGGGTTAAGATTTTTAGATACACGTTTTTTAAATTTTAATATTTAAATTATTTATCTACATTCAATCTAAAGACTCTATATGTTGTAGTCAATATGTTCGTTACATTTGTAGTAAAGATGACCCTCACCTAAAATATTTGGCATAATCACAACATGTTGACTCTTTAAACTCTTCTACTAACTACAACAAGGATAGTTACAAATTTTCTTAATGCATAAAAATAAATAAATATAATTGAATTACCTTTAGAGAATTTGAGAGTGAAGGTGGATTGATCAACTCCTAAATAGTTGTTGTTGTGGAAACATAAGTTCATTGACCAAATCTTGTTTACTTCACCAAACAACACACCCCATATTAACATATATACAAACTCATTTTTTGACCAATCACATTTATACTTCTTACTAATAAAAAATAAGTAAAAATCATATTCTAAATTTTAATATAAAATAACCAAAAAATCCACCTATTAGGTATAAATGTGCCATCTACACCTACGCATATCAAAAAAACTTTCTATATATCAAACTTTAATTATCATTAAGTAATAAATATTTAATATTATTTTCTCAATGAACGAATTCTCCCACCCTCTTTTTTAATAAATTGTATTAAATGCTAATCTATGTGATTTCTTACTTTACCTAATACACTTTTTATATTATAACGTTTGACTCCTTCCTATCAAATTATTAGTTTATGCAACTAAATTATTGTATTCATTCAATACAATAAATATAAATAAAATTCTTAATGTTACATAAGATTTTTTTGTTTATACTTTGATTAATAACTAAAAATTTTACTTGTCTTTAACAATCACATAATATTTAGTGGTGGGCTCTAGTTCTCTGGTTAACAAGTTAGTCTCCTACCCTGATGACTCTCCTATTGTCTCTGCTAAAGCGGCCGAGGTTAGTCTTGAGGATCCCCACTTCCCTTAGAATATCCAACAGGAGAACTGTAGCCCTCCCAGAGGTGCGGAGTCGGTTAATTTCGGGGTCAATTCTGATTGTGACCCCCCTTTTGACTTCGTTGGAACTGCCAAGAGTTGTTCTATGGACCAAGTTAATTCTGCCAAATGGTTATTTTATGAAATCAGTGAGTTGAAGACCAAAAATTTGTCTCTTCATAGTAAGTTGGGGGAAATTGAATCCAAAGTTGCGGGGCTTATTCAGCTTGAAGTGGAGAAGAATACCCCTGTGAAGGATAACATACAAAAGGATAGCACTATTGAAAATGACCTTGATAAAATTAAAGGAACCATGAAAAAAATTGTTGATCAGAACTGCAGAATTGCCAGACATAACTCTTTAATCATCAAAGCCATGACCGAAAGATTGGAGAAAACCCAAAAAAGAGCACTGATTGTCGACCTTGATCAGGAGAAAGACTAGGATGAGGAAGCGGGGATCTCTAAGCGAACCAGATCAAGTATGAAAAGAAGAGCCTTGACTACCCCAAATATGACTCAGATCTTCATGGAGGGGGTCTAGGATATGGTGGACCTGGAAGAGGCTGCTGACGAGCTTCTGAAGTCTATGGATTAGCTGTGGCTGGGCCTAGTTTTGTCTGTTTGCTGGCCATCTGATGGCTTTTTTGTGGCTTTTTGTGGCTGTCTGTTTTAGCTGGTTTTTATCTCTATGGCAGCTTTTTCGTCTTTTGGACCTCTGTTTTGGTCTTTGTTTGTAATGTTACTTTGTGGTTTTGGGTCCCTGTAAAACCCGTTGATCCCCTTTTATCAAAAACAATCACATAATATTTAACATGGTTTTCACTTAAGGAGAAAAAGTACTTTTAAAGGACCTTTTCTTTTTTAATTGTTTATTTTAAAATTTATTTTTAATAAGTATGATTTGAATTATTTTGATTTTATTAAGAGTATTATTTGTCTTTATATATAATTATAGTTTTTTTACATGCCAAAATATTTTAAACTATATAGACATTAGTATGTTGTACTTGTATTTTTTAGATAGGATCATACATATTTGTGTCTTGTAAATTCAAACTTGTATTTTTCCACCTAAATGCATATATTTTATAAACCCTAAATCTTAATTCACATCTCACTATCAAATTTGGTCTAAATGTTGGGTAGTTAGAATAAAACATGAAAAAAACTCATCTCACCTAGCACCTCTAGCACACACTTACTATTGTTAGGCATTTAGTGTGAGATTTTTCTATAAGAAAACTTTCACACAATTAAAGATTGAAGAATATAATGTGATTGATATTCTAATATGGATGCAAATGCATTTACAAGGATACTCAAGAGTGAACTACAAGTGGGGATACAACACCAAGAGATATGAATGTATTACTAATGTGAGATAAAGAGAATGTAGTCAAGAGTGAAAAATACACCTCCACCAAACAAGAAAAATACAAGTTGTATGGTATAAGTGCAATCTACCAAAGTAGATATCCACCTAAGTATGTTTATTCCAAGTGTACACTAATGTAATAAAATAAATATTAAACTATACACAAAAAATAAAATGCACTAACATCTAGAACCCTCTTCTAGTTATCTTAGGCTTCCTTCACAATTGCACTCACCACCTACCTCCATTATAGTAGTGACATATATCAACACTTAGTGCTACAAAACTAAAACCTATTTTATATTATTTTTATTGAGTCAACCTAAAGATTTAACTAAGGCATGCCTGAATGTATCTTAGACATCAAGTTTTTTCCATTTTTAGACTTTTGTAGGTATTGGAACATGAACAAATGATGTTGATAAGCACAATGAAATGAAAAATAAAGTACATAACATGCAGCTACACTAGTACATAATATTGACATGTTGTATTGGACACAATTGTACTAGAAAGATCACTAATACATAGGAAAAGACATAAACAAATGATTTAATCTCTAATGAAATTCTAACAAGACACATAATCTTAATTTCAATATAACAATACAAAATTATTCTATGTTCTAACAATCCATCCAACAACAAAATCAAACATATCTCTCATCCCCTTTCTTTTTATTTTCAAACTCCATTTCCTATGTCAATAAAATCTCAAAACCTTTATATTTATTAATAAAATAAAATCTAAAATATATTAAATATCTTATTTACTATATAAATCATATTAGTAATAAACTTATTTAATAATCAAATGTAAAAACAACTTATTAAATGTCTTCTTTTTAGTTACATCCACATCAAAGCTTCATAGAAGTCCCATACTACTTGTTTAATCTTAAGTTGAAAAACATTTCTCGAATTAAAATGACTTTCCATTGGGACTTGGTAGTCAATAATTAAAATGTATAAATATGGACAAGCTAGCAAAATTAGTACACATTGGATGTATTAGTCATCGAAGGTGTTCTAACAATGAAAGGTTAGAAGGTTATGTACACGAGTTCCACTTGAAAGATGGTGTTATTCATTGAAAGAATCTAAGAGTGAAAAATAAAAATGACATTTCTTGGTTTTCATATTTTGCAAATAGTATTTTTTATATGATTTAAGTATATATTTTAGTTTCCTATTATTTTTATTAATCTTAATTATTAATTTCAAATTGTGAGTACAATCTTATACATTTTTATTTGGATTGTATGATGTGAAAACCTTAAAAATTCCTCAGGCCCACAATCTGCTTATGATTATTCTGATCCGACCAAGGTAGGCGACAACGTTAAGAAAGTTCGCTTGCGTACACACATTTTTCTCATCCGACGAAGTTTTCTATAAGATGGTCGTACGACTATTTGCATGATAGTCCTAAAATACAGTACAACTATCTGTCAACATTGTGTGGGACGGAAGTTGATATTTTGGATAGAGCGAGAGAAAGAGTTAAAAATTCTAAGCGATTACAGCAAATATTCGCTCTGCGTCCCATTCAATTGCCGTTCACGGCACGATGTTTTAAACAAAATACAAAACTTGACAATTACCTGGAATGAGAGAAACAACAGTGGGTCATTAAAATTGCATCAGAAAAGACAATTCCACCGTGGTTTTATTATTTTTCCCCACCAGAAGATGATTGAAGTGCTCCACATCTTCAAACTCTCCATTGTATGTGGACCCAAGAATTGCACCCACACAAATGGTGTTTTCAGCTACCAGCTCTACGGCATCTTGAGAATCTATCACATAATAATCCTCCTTCAGCTTAACTTTCTTGAGTTCCACTTCAAAATACCTTAATTTCATCTTATGAGTGTATTCTATGGTAGATTATGGAATATGATTAAAAATATTGAGAATTTTTATTATAAGTAGTTAAAAGTAGTCATATAGATAATAAAAATTATGTTTCTTATTGATTAATTTGTTATCAATTTGAAATTGGAAAATATCCACTTATTTTATTCATCATCTAATTTTGTAAAGATTTATGGTTTGGATTTTGACAAGACTCGCCATAAGATTTTGGCTTAAATAACACATTCTAAATTTTGACTAGTTTAGGTGGCTCATTTGAAATCACACTAGCTTCTTTAGTAGGGCCCACCTACTAGTGTGATTTTAGATGAGCCACTAAGCAAGCCAAAACTTAGAGTGTTGTTGAATCCTTGCCCACCACAAACCTTATACATCTACATTAATAGAGTGAAAATAACTTTTTCAATTTATTCAATGTCCAATTTTTTGTTCCAATTTATTATATAATTATTATTCTATCAATCATCTTTAAGGTCGCATCAAAATAAGAAAAATAAAATGACTAATAAATGTTTAGTAGATGCCCTTTGTTATATGCACATAGTTGTGACGGTCATGGGTATGACATCGCTCTCTTTGCCTATGATGATGGCTATCATCACCATGCAATTGTCTGACCTCTTGTTTTTCCTGCCACTTCAACTTAGGCTTATTGTCTTGAACCACCTAAACTACCTTATGAAGAAGGCCTTCCAATTTATTTAACACTCTATCAAATCTACACCACGACACTCAACGAGCATTTGGTTGAAATCATCTCTCACTTCAACATGCAGAATTGTGATGTGTGGAGTGTCTAGAGCAATTGTATAGCTTGAGACAATCCATCAATTGCTCTAATATTTCATAATCATCATTCTCAGTGTTGAATTTTCTTGAGTGTTTTTCAATTGTCTAATAATAATTTGTTTATCTTTTAAGTTTAAAAATTATTAATTAAATAAAGGTGGATTAATATTTTTAGATACATTTCTTCTAAATTTTATATTTAAATCATTTAGTTACACTCAACATAAAGAGTGTGTATGTTGTGGTCAATATGTCCATTGTTTATAATAAATTAGGCCTCACTTGAAACAATTAGATTGTTGATCACATGTTAGCTCTTTAATATTGTCTACTAACTATAAATAGGATAGTTGTAAGTTTTCATAATGCATAAAAATAAATAAATATAATTGAATTACTTTTGGAGAAGTTGAGAGTGAAAATATGGGTTGATCAACTTCTAAATAGTTGATGTGGAAAATTAATTCCCCAAATAAGTCTTGTTTGCTTTGCAACCCACATTAACATATATACAAACCCATATTCATAACCATACACATTTATACTTCTTATTGGTAAAAAATAAGTGAAACCCCGATTCTTTAAATTTGAATATAAAAATACCAAAGAAAACCACTTATTATATAAAAAGTCCAAACTACACCAATACACATACCACACGAAAATCTTCACTATATCAAACGTTAATTATCATATATTAATAAATACTTATATATTATTTTCTCAATGAACTAATTCCCCACCCCTCTACTTTAATAAATCATGTTTGCTAATCCACATAATTTCTCACTTTACATATTACACTTTTTTATATTATAATGTTTAACTTCTTCCCATCAAATTATTGGTTTATGCAACTAAATTATTGTATTCATTCAATGAAATAAATATAAATAAAATTATTAATGTTACACAAGATTGTTGTGCTTACACTTTGATTAATGATTTTTTCCTTAATAAAGTCACATTATCTCTAACATGATTTTCATTTTTTTATTGAATTTTGTTTATTTTAATTTTTTTTATAATAAAAAAGTTACAATATTTCATGTATTACAATCGTTATCCCATCCCCGAGCTCAAAGGCCTGCTCAAACAGAGGGGTGGATAAAAGGATGCCATTAAAGCATAAAAACACATCGAAGTGACTAATGACTCTATTCTCAATTCGCTCATGGATGATATCCAGGGCCTTCTCAAGCACCCTGATCTTTGCAGCAGCAGATGCAATGAAAATACGCGCCAAGAAACTAGTAGAAGGAGGGAAGACAATCATGTCTAGTGCATAATGGACCATTTCTCAAACCACAAGAGCAAAAAGGTGGAGAGCATATGAAGCACCATATGTAAGATATCCAAACAGAAGGCGATGCCAATCCCCAGCAAACGATGGTGATTAAATCCATGAGCCTGCCTAAAGACAAATGTATGCATTAAAGCCAAGGAGGATTGGAGTCTGACAGGCATTCCCAATACAGACCAAGTAAGGAGGAAGATGGCCCTTCAAGTGCTATGCTCGAGCAGTAGAAACCAGAAGAGCCAGTGAACCATATCCCATCACACCTCCTGAGGCACATTTTCCCGAGAAGGTGGAAACTCCATATTCTGTAGTAGAAGCCTACTAAGATCAGACCACGCCGTAACATCCTTCGAAATGATCTCTTGTACAGGTTTGTCAATGGCAGCATTCGCCAAACAGTCCACACATTTATTCGCTCCTCTGAACACATGCTGAATTGAGAAAAAATCTAGCTTTTCAAGCTTCATCCAAATAGAATCAACCCAGTTTTGCAACCTCCGTGAGTTGATACTTTTGAGTTTAATGGCATTGGTGCATATTTGAGAATCGCCCTCAATTTTGACCAAGATGAAGTTTTTGGAAATGCAGAGATTAAGGCCGGCATTAAGGGCGGCAAATTCAACCTTGTTGTTGGTACCCTCACCAAGCAACCTGGAAATGCTCCACACCATTTTGGCTATTTCCCCTTCTGAATTTCTTATAATACAGCTAAGTCCCAACTTTTTGGGGTTGGCACAAGAGGCACCATCATAATTCAATTTAATCTGACCGTCATTGGGGCAGGACAATTTGGCTTCCCTTCTCTTTGCTTGAGCATGCAACCCGATATTACTATAGTATTTAGGAATTTTGAGGCCACTCAAAACTTTCATTAGTCCTTCATCCCAATTGGTAAAGACCGAGCTTAATCTCCTATATGCATGTGCATTAAGGAGTTTTGTGATCCCCACTTCTATAGACGAGATTAACTGGGACAAACTTCTTTCTACCCCATGGAAGATGCACCTATTGTGCTCCTTCCAAATATACCACATTAGAATGGAAGGGGATATTAACCATATGTCATGCTAAAAGGAGGATTGTCTAAGCCTTCGCCAGCACTAGAGATGAGACAACAAATCAGCTTATTAGGTACAATGCCAGTCAAGTTTTTTGTTTAACCAATCCCGACATTGTGAGGCAACCTCACAGTTAAGAAGATGATGATCCACATTTTCTTCATTCAATTTAAACATTGCACATCTATTTGGACAAACAAATCCGACTAGGTGCAATCTATCACCAATTAGGATCCCTTTGTGCATAGTGGTCAAGGAGAACACACTAGCCTTCAAGAGGATTGTTGAGTCCCAATTCGACTACCTCCTGGAATTCAAGATTTGGTAGCCTAGCTTAGCCGAATACTGGCCGGACTTTGCACCACACCAAATAATTTCATCGGGCTTCCTTGACAACAATATTTTCCTTTAACTTAGCTCTGCCACCAAATCGGCCTTAAGTTCGGCATCAATTTTCAACTCATGTCAATTAACTATCACCTCCAATCCATCACCCCATTTGATCAAGTAGCTACCATATGAGTCACACAAAGGTCACCAAGGTCAGTCAAAAGTTGTCGGATACCAACAAGCTTATCCAAGTCACATATTTAACCTGATGCCCATTCCATGAATTGCACCAAAACTTGGAAAATCTCCCATCACCAACGTGCCAAGAGATATGGTCAGTAATGACATTGTGACAATTCCACATGAATCGCCAGATGTGAGAACCTGAGCGCATATTGGCAATGAGGAGAATTTAAGAAGGGTCCTTACTATCCAAATATTTATGTATAGGAGTGAATTTGCACCCCCTTGCAAGTTCACCTTTTATGTCCTTTGCCTTAGAAAAATCAAACCTGAACATTCAATTCCACATCATCCATTTGTACCCTATCCACTTAGTGCATGTTTTTAGTGTCAGTGGGGGAATTTATGTCAAGGATGCAAGTGTGGCACACAGATGTCTGCATAGTGCGTTGTTGTCCTAATAGGATTCTTACCTCTGGAATTTGTAGAAGCATTACATTCTCCATTGGTGACGAAACATAACACCCTTGTGCCCTTCAACCAACCTTTGAACAACTCTTTTCCTTCTAAACCATCTTCAAATGGTTGTCTTTGATTCTCATTCCTTCTTTTGGATCTTCTTCACACTCTCTACATTCTTCTTCACATTCTACACAATTCTTGAGTAGATTCTAACAACTCCTAAGCTACTTGTTGCACTATTAGCTTCAATATTCCAACATCTTAGCATTCTTCACATCTATCATAGAAGTTGCAACTTGGTTTTTTACAAGACTTCCTTTGGTCTCACTACAGCCACCTCAACTTTGCCATGGTTTTAGACTTGCATTCCTCTCTCATTGGCCTTGAGCACCTCTAGTTGAGGGTGGTATTGTTCACTTACTATTGCATTGCTATTGGACATGAGTAGCATAGTGTTTCTTGTAGTGTTCGATATTTCCTTTCACGTACTTTCTTTATCGTATTTTTATTTCTCTATCTAACTGGCTATCCATGGAGGTGGACACACCAAAATGGGGGTTTGACTATAGCAAGCACCGAAACAGTTCCAACATTTTTTCTCGCTTGATTATGTGTAGGCACTCATTCGTGTGGAGCTTGCAGGAGAACTGGACTTTTCATGAGGTTGAATCTTTACCATCTTTGTTCGTATCATTCTTATATCATCTCTCATTATTTCAATCATTTTGTCATTTATTGCTTTAGTCATCACTAGAAGAAATTTAGCTAAGTTGTTTAGTAGGTTTTTTATTGTTCTATCTATATCATTTCACTTCCTGTCCATATGGAGGCCAGGGCATCTGTGAGACATGAGTGTGTCATGTTGTCATCCTTGTTCAGCGCTATTTCCCTTTGGCAGAGAGTTGCCTGAGGTATAGTCTGAGTTCTAGAAACCTTCTTGCTTAGTTAAAACCTAACTTTTGGGTTAGTAGAGTGACAAAAGCACTGAGAGTGCTCTTCATTCTCCATCCTCAATATGAAACAATTCCATAAACACTTGTGTAGTTGACGTAGATTAGGGTAGCCTTCAACTCTCAGCTCTCTATGACCTAAATTCATTAAGTGTTTGGTCCCCCTCCTCTACAATTTCTTTTGTAATACTTTACACCAAAGCGACCCTTCATTTGCATAGAGCTTCCATATGAGCTTAGCTCTGAGTGCTTTGTTTTGCAAATCCTAGTGTTTCACCACAACACCACCATTACTTTTCTCCTCCCTAACAAGGTCCCGACTAAGAAGAGGGAGCTTGTGAGTTTCATTTGAGCCTTCCCATAGAAAGTGTCTCAATACCTTGTTCAAGTTTGAATCAACTAACTTAGAAAGTTTCAAGCAGGACATTACATAAATCAGGATGGTAGCCAAAATAGATTTGGTCATAGTGATTTGGCTAGGAAGTGTGAGCCATTTACCCTTCGAATTTGAAGGTTTTTTTTGGCAAGCCTCTATGATATATCTCCAGTGTTCCGATTTTGTAGCCCCTTGGAATGTTGGCACCCTGAGGTACTTTCATGGGAGTTGTCCAATACCAAAACCCAAGATATTAGAGATTCTCCTTTGCTGCAACCTATTTGTGTTGAAGAAGAAAATCATAGACTTCTTGTTTATTATTTTCCCAGATTTGATTAAGTAGAGTTCCAATATGGTTTGATGTGTTTAGCATCCTTGATATTTACCTCCCCGTATAGCATTGTATCATCAGCGAATTGTTGATGTGATAAAAGATCCATATTATCAACAACACTAACACATTGTCATTCACCTTTATCTTTGTTGTCCTTAATCAAATGATTGGGGGCATCAACCATTATCACAAAGAGGAAGGGGCATAGGGGGTCCCCCTGCTTGAGACTGTAAGACCTCTCAAAGAAGTCGTAGTGGATGCTATTAATAAGAATAAAAAATGACAATGGAAATGCACCTAAACACCCATTCCATCCATTGCTTGCTAAAACCAAATGCTTTGAAAATATTCATTAAGAAGCACCAACTTACCTAATCATATGCTTTAATAATATCCAATTTAAAAAGCATGATTATAAGCTTCTTAGATTGTATTGAGTGGAGCACTTCGTTAGCAATAATGATACCATCAATGATATCTTTTCCCAGAATAAATCCAAACTACTCTTCATAAATTATGGATCCCAAAATAGCTTTCAATCTTTTCACCATCGATTTTGATATGATTTTGTAGAGGATGTTGTATAGAGAAATTGGCCTAAAGTCAGTAAAGGTGGAAACTTCCTCCTTTCTAATCAGTGCTATACTCGTATTATTGATCTGCTAGAGCATTTTCCTTTTTATCCTATAATCCTCAACTATTTCCACCACTTCGTCCCCTATGAAGTTCCAACATTTCTAATAGAAAAGGGCAGGGAAGCCATTCGACTAGGGGATTTATTCGGGTGGAGTTCGAATACCGCTTTTCTGACTTCCTAAAAAAAAAGCACCATCAAGCTTTCGTTCATATCTTGAGAAACCAATTTAAGAATGAGTCTAAGTATCACCCTTAGATTTATGGGGTCAACTTTAGTCAAATGGGATAGGAGCTCTTGAAAAAAATGTATCCCTTTAGCTTGAATTTCAACTTCCTTAGTTAGGAGAGATCTTGCACCATCTTTTACTGATTCCAAATGATTCCTGATCCTGCAAACATTTTCCATGTTATGAAAAAAGCTCATGTTTGAATCACCTTCCATTAGCCATACATCCTTGGATTTGCATTTCTAGAAGGTTTCCTCCTTAGCAATAATTCTGTTTAAAGCACCCATCAATCTTTTTTCCTCCAAGAATTTAACATTTGTCATCCCCTAAGCCAAGACTTTTTGGTTCAATTCATCCAAATCCTTCTCTAACCTAAGCTTCTCCTGGAATTTATGTCTCTAAAAACAATTTTGTTCCAAACTTTCAATTTCTCTTTGATTAACACTAGTTTGGACATAAAGATGTAGCTCTTCATACCATGTCCCAAATTGGTTGATGACCACCAATCTAATATTGTGGGGATCATACTCTCATTCCTAAGCCACATATTTTCAAATTTAAAGTTGCGTCTAGTAGGACACATATTAGATTGGAATGTTAGAGCTATTGTAAAGTGATCAGAGCTAGAAAAATGCAAAACCTTAGCCTCCCAGACAATGTTCGAGCCCAACCAGTTTGTGGATAGTAAAAATCTATCCAAGCACTCAACAATATTGGAAAAACCAAGTCTTCTATTATTCCACATATACCACCCACTTTTAGTGTGAACATCCATGAGTTCATTGGAGGAAATAAAATTCCTAAAATCCCTCATAGAGGCATATTCTAAAGACAGGCTGCCAAAATTCTCATTTAGCTCCACTATAGCGTTGAAGTCATTTCCAAGAAGACACAATTGATTCTAAGCTTGAATTTTGATATTTGATATTTCGGCCCATAGCCTTGATTTTTCTTCAAATCCAATCGAACCATACACATTGTGAAGAAAAAAATTGACATCATCATTAAAAGACTTTACTTGGCAGTCTAAATTAAATTCTATTGTAGAAGAGCATCAAAGACAGTCACCTTTAAGACATTCCAGATAATCATCAAACCCCCTACAATACATATTGATTCAGACCATATACCACACCACCTCGTGTAATGCCCCGTCTTGTAACCTAAGGAATGTTGTAATTGTCTACAAAAGTGAAATATTTTTTTTTTAAAAAGTAATAATATTAATTTTATTAATTGCATACATTCTCTAAGTTACACGACGACACACTACTTGAGAATCCCATAGACAATTTTAGTATTTAGCATTGCATGTATATAGTTAACATAAACTTAAAAGTAAACATTGCATAACATTTGAATTCCAATCATGATAGAATAAAGTACAAATAAGATTCTTACATTGCATTTGAAATGACATTACAATACTCATTCTTCAGATGAGGTAGATCAAATAATAGTTTACAATTACATATTACAAATGTTCACCTCATAAACAATTGAGGGATGTTATAATATACAAGATTTCCAATGATGCAATAAAGGAAGTACATATATATCCAAATACGAGCTCTCCATCCATGAAGCTCCCGTTGCCCTGATCATAAAATAAGGACCCAACGGAGTAAAGTGCACATTCCACCCAACCATGTGGTACCTGTAGGTCCACCCCCCATGCTAGGAGATAGTAATAAGGTTCCCTAGACATAACCTACAAACCCTAGACACAAGTACTTATTTAACTTATTGGTTACAATGCTTCCAGAATCAGGATAATCAAATATACAAAGTTCACAAGGTAAACTGTTATATTAGGTGGAGTGTCATCACAATGTTGCAAAGGTTACCCTGGTGTTTCTTCCTAGGTTCCGGCCCCCAACTTGGGTTACCCTAGTAACCTCTTATGAAACCCGGCCCCACATGCAAACTGTTGCAGAATCGAATATCTTTTAAAGTAACAAGATATCGATTTGCCATTCTAGGCCTTCTCAACTTATTCTCAAGACTGAACTAGCTCTTGAGCCTATAAGCGAGGCATATTAATCTAATTAAAGATTTTAATCTATCTAATGTTTTGTTTTAGTTTCCACTGACTTACTAACTCTACGTAAGTTACCCTGGCACCACTTTGTGTGCCAGCCCTCACACAGAGCCACTCCCCTAAAAATAGCATAAGGAATTATCTAAGTTCCCTAACTAAGGTAAACAAGGTGCACCAAAATTCAACATATATTACTACACATTTCTTAATGGACATCATGTCTATGTTCATAAAATCAGGTGTCTAAACACCATGCAAAACCATGTACACTACCTTAGTCAACACAAGGATTGTATTTAAATACTTACAACTCCCACATTATACAACTTATCTGGAAGACTTGTACATCTAATACATTCCCAATTTTCCCAATTAAAAGAAACACAATTTAAAGCAAATCGAAAAATAAGGAGTCTACATTAGGATTTACTAAATCCAGTCAATCAAAATATGAAGTACAAAATTAATCGTCTAGGATTTAATTTATCTTCCATTCAATTGCGAAAATCAAATCTATAATTTGCTAAATTTCATAACCACATATTATAATGAAATTAATATAAACTCAAGAATATCAGTTTAATTTAAACACAAATAACTTGCCATAATAATTTAATTATTAAATATCTATATCTAAGTATTTAATAAACTATTTTTAAATATCCCATTAATAACATAAATATATTTCCAAATTTACTTAACATTAAATAAATATATAATTATAACTATTATATATTTTTTTATATATATAATATATATTATATTATTAATATATATTACATATAACATATATACATAATAATTATTATTTATATAAATATTAATACTAAATAATTTAAGATAAAACATATAATAATAAAGAAATTTGCATGGCTTTTAAAATACAAGTTAGGGCTTTTAACCCTATCCATGCACAGGTCACACTGTGGGTAGGGCTGCCTTCACAGCCCGCCCCACAGGGCTCGGCCATGGGTGGGACTGCCACTGCAGCCCTCCCCACTGGGCTCGGCCGTGGGAGGCAGAGCCAAGCACTGCCTATGAGGGTAGCGTTGGGCTTGGCCCTCACTGCTGTCCCCTATGGGGTCGGCCGTGGGTAGCCCAGCCCAAAGCGCTGCAATTTTATAACATTTCCAAAACTAAAAAATTATATAATAAAAAATTACGGCGAATTTTTATTTCGTTTATTTTTATAAAATTCACAAATCTGCTTATACGGCGATTTCTCATTATTCTTTCAAAGAATATAAAATTTTCTCAATCTAATTTATATATGAATATATATAAAAATTCACAACTAAAAGAATAAAAGATTACTAAAATAATGCATATATTTTCAACAGGGTTTTTCAAAGGGAAGTTGAGAAATTTAACAGTACGCACCAAAAAAATTTTCCCAACAAATTTTAATTTATTCCCAGAGGTTTCAATTTCATTTCCCATATAAATGATTTCCCTTCACAATTTTTTACTCAAACTATTTCCTATAGGAAGCTTTTAACAAAGAAATAACAAATTCTCTACAGACTAAATTGCCGAGAAGAACAGTGATTAAAACACAAATAATTTTCTCAAGTAGACACAATTTTTTGTAAACAATTTAACAAAACTTCTCAATACTAATTCTTATTCACAGAAAAAACTTTTCAAAAAGACAAATTAAATAAATAACCAGTGAAAAACCTGTTTCCTATAGCTTGAAAATTGTCTGTAGAGGAGAAACTTTGCTGCCTGTTGCGTGCAATCCTCCAAGCTCCTCAAGAAAACCAATACCAAGAAGAAAACAAATACCCAACCAAAAAGCTTCTTCCAGAAAATTTAAGCAAATCCTAGAGAAAATCACAAATTACACAAATCAATATTTTTTTAACAACCCCTGTTCTTTCTTTCTTTTTCCGTGTAGTAATCTTCTATTTTCCCCAAATCCATAAAAATCTTCCGAGAGAATCCTCAACAAGAAACAATAAATTTAACTACCACACATGTCGAGAAGAAAATATCTTCTAACAAACTTACAGGTAAATCTTTCTTCTTTTTCAAAAATTGCATGCATTTCAAGAATTAAAGAATTCAAAATTTTAAAATACAATTTCCCTTTTCCTTATTTAATTAATTTATTTAACAATTAAAATACCATTTCCCACAAAACAATTAATTTTAAATTTAATCTATTCACACAAATAAAGTAACTTAAATTTAATTAATTAATTTATTTAATTAAATAATTTTAATCTCTGTGATTAAATTATTTAACCAAACAAACTAATTTAATAAATTAAATAAAATATAAAGCTTTTATTTACAACATTTAAAAATTAATTTAATAAACATTAAATTAAAATAATATTAATCAATCATTAATTTAATGAAATTTTCCTTTCAAACAATTAATCCAATCAGACACATACAAGACCAACAAAGACACCAAACTTAATTGATGACATACTTTGACTGGGTTTAAGACTAGACTAGGATAAACCTTGTTACTACCTCCCAATCAACATTTCCGTTGAGTCTTGACACGCTCAGACCTGAATAACTAGGTGGAGTCGGTGTCATGTACCTGCAATCCTACAATCAAACAAATGACATACATATATATATATATCTATTATACAAGCACACCATGCGGAGAAAATCACGAAAATCACAGGGCACTCACAAGCGAGTGATGCAACTCCATTCTCCACACCAATACACATCACATCAAACTGAATTAAATAACAGTTAATCTACCATAAACATATATATAGCAATAGCATCTGGAAACATCTACGCTAATACAAAGCATGTCAGAAATTAATTATCACCATATAATGTTTCATCATATCACAAAAAAAATCCACTGTCGCTCTAAAGTCAATGATCAAAACATCCAAAACAAAGTACCAAAGTCTATCAATGTGAAAACATGCTAATAGAAAACATAAGCAAAATGGAGGGGTACTAAACATTAAATTAAAAGAATATTAATCTATCATTAATTTAATGAAATTTTCCTTTCAAACAATTAATCCAATCAGACACATACAAGACCAACAAAGACACCAAACTTAACTGACGACATACTTTGACTGGGTTTAAGACTAGACTAGGATAAACCTTGTTATTACCTCCCAATCAACATTTCTGTTGAGTCTTGACACACTCAGACCTGAATAACCAGGTGGAGTCGGTGTCATGTACCTGCAATCCTACAATCAAACAAATGACATACATATATATATATAATCCATTATACAAGCACACCATGTGGAGAAAATCACGGAAATCACAGGGCACTCACAAGCGAGTGATGCAACTCCGTTCTCCACACCAATACACGTCACATCAAATTGACAATTAAATAACAGTTGATCTACCATAAACATATATATAGCAATAACATCTGAAGGAAACATCTACGCTAATACAAAGCATGTCAGAAATTAATTATCACCACACAATGTTTCATCATATCACAAAACAAATCCACTGTCGCTCTAAAGTCAACGATCAAAACATCCAAAACAAAGTACCAAAGTCTATCAATGTGAAAACATGCTAACAGAAAACATAAGCAAAATGGAGGGGTACTACACCTCGTGCATTGGTTCATAAAATTTTATGCCTCCTTCCCAATCAATTTTGTTTCTTGGAGTAGAGTTATATTTGCAATTATATTGTTGAGTTGACGCTTAACACAATGTCACTTGTTAGGGGTATTTAAGACCCTAACATTTCAGCTCATTACCTTCATTGATCCTCCATGGAGGGGACTCCTCCCTTTGACTACAAGAGGTATTCCTTAGTGTTGGGTATTCCTTAGTGTTGGGCAGCTAAAGATCCCTAGCCACCTTAATCCCTTTTTGCTTAAAGGACTTCCTACCAGTTTTCATGTTAACAATTCTATCTAGAGACATATGCACATATTGACATATATATTGGCTCAGTAATTTCTAGCCCATCTAACTCCCAACCATTTCCTTCATAAGAATTAGCAAGGAAGACCCATTCCATCCCATGTTCCTTCATAGGACCATCCTAAGTCTTAAACATCTTCTTGTCTACTACAGATTCATTTACATTTTGAGGAGGGAGGGGTTTAGAAATCCTACCAACTTCCATTTCTTCTAGGCCTTTTGAAATAGCAAGGCATAGGGAGAGGGCTCCCCTAAATTAACTGCCATAACACCCAGGGGAGTTTGGGGGAATCCTTCATGAGCAGGAGAATTGTTCAGCTCCACTCTCTCCCCCCTCTTCTAGAGGGAATCACATGTAGGGTGGTCATAACTATTTGCTAGCCTTGGGGAAGTGGCACCCACTAAGACAATTTTCCTTAAAGCTACTGAAGATAAATCTTCCTTAAAATCTTTTTGCTATTCACCACACTTGTTGAGGTTTGAGCGATTTTTTCTTCTTGTTTCCCTTCAAAAGGGCCTTTTGATGTAACCATGTTGATTTCTAGTTGAATCATAGGGAGTTATCTATTTACGAGGTAATTTTTAGCATTAGACCTCAGGTAGACACTTTCAAAGTGATCCCTTCCACCACAAGCTAGACAGAAGTATTTCCATGTTTCAATCTCTATAGGTTGCTCCTAGGTTCCTTCGGTGGTGGTCTTATTGCGATTAGCTTCATAAGCACAAAAAAGGCCGATTCTACTTCCCCCATGTCCAGCCCAAGAATCACACCCAATTTTGAGCCAATCTACTTTAAACAATTCAAAGAGTAGTATTCATCTTTTGAGGGTTCCATGTTCCTTGGATTCAAGTTGTGTGACCATGCCTCTTTATAGATTAATTTATTCCCTATTTTCCAAATAATTTGTACCAAGGTGTCATCATGATTGTGTTGTCCATGTTTTGTACACACGCCCCACCGAAGGCAGGAAACCCCTCTTTCCACTCTTGACAGGTCATTTTCGCTCCTGTCTCGCTTTGCGCACCCCTGTTTCCAAGCCCAAATTGGTCATGTGCCTTCAAATGATCAATTTCCCCTTGACCAAATTCACCCACCTGATTTTCACAAAGTCTTTTGCTTTTGCAGAAATGCCCCTATGGGTTTCCCTTCACCCATTGCCCCAACGTACTCCAAGCCTCGCAGACTTGTAGCTATAGGTCACCTCATGTGGGTTGTTGCTCATGTTTCACCGTTGAGTAGCAACTGACACCCAACTTCTACCCACATGGTAGGATCCACACTTAATTTCTTTGTCTGGGCCTTGACCAAGCATCCAAATGAGTGTGGGTTCCTGCATCTCACCTAACCTGGGTCTGCCATACCAAGAAATCAATTATGCATGCCATTAGTGGAAATTGGCCTATAAACATTGCTCCCTGCCCTTCATTTTACCTGAGGCATTCAAATTTGGAAGAGAAACAGAGTCCTCCCCCCCCTTTCTTCCACTTTTACCTTGGTCCTTGCTCACTTGCTTCACATTTTCCTTCATTTTTGACTTTGGGGACAAGTTGCCTATGGATTTGTGATGTTTTTGTGATGCCTAAGTGACACTAGTACAAAAACAACAATATATGACTAAATAAACTACTAAAAATTGCATATAAATGACTAATTTTGGTCACGTGACCATTAGTAGTTTATTGTCAGTCATTTATAACGCGACTAAATTTATGACTAAACTATTTTAGTCATTTATCTAGTCATTAATTTAGTCATTGATTTGGTCATTGATTTGGTCATTGATTTAGTCATTGATTTAGTTGTTAATTTAGTCATTGATTGTTGTTAACTGGTCATTTATTTAGTCATGCTAGTGATTTATTTAGTCATTAATTTAGTCATATATTTAGTAATTAATTTAGTCATATATTTAGTAATTAATTTAGTCATTAATTATTGTTAATTGGTCATTTATTTAGTCATGGTAGTCATTTATTTAGTCATATATTTAGTCATTAATTTAGTTATTACTTTAGTCATATATTTAGTTATTATTTTAGTCATGGTAGCCATATATTTAGTCAATGTAGTCATATATTTAGTCATTGTAGTCATATATTTGGTCATTGTATTCATTTATTTTAGACATAGTAGTCATTTATTTAGTTATAGTTTAGTCATTTATTTGAGTGAATCAATGATTCAAGTTATAAATCAAATCTAACTTAATTAATTCTCACAAATTTATGCATATAAACTTCAAATATCATAGATATTCAAATGTTTTTTTTGTATTAGATTAACATGAAAAAAAAATACAATCAACAAAAAACTTTATGCATATAAAGCTCAAATATCATAGATATTCAAATGTTTTTTTTGTATTGCATGAAAAAAAATATATACAAACAACAAACAACTACATAACCAAAGGAATTACAAACAACATACAGTTGCATAAACAAATCCTTCACTGTGCCCTTGGTTGCCATGGAAGACAAATCCAAGATACAATACAAATGCTACAAACATTGAAGGGAGAAAAGACATGAAAATACATCCAAGAAACAAGATCCAAGAAATACATCCTTCGTTGTACTCTTGGTTGCCATGGAAGACAAATCCAAGATACGATACAAATGCTACAAACATTGAAGGGAGAAAAGACATGAAAATATATAGTAAATGTAGTTATATTATTTGTGGTGCATATAAATTGTCTGATTCAGAGCAGGCTTGCCCTCCCATTCCAGTTGAACAACCCTTGAGAGAAGATTGGAAGGATTAAAATGAGAACGATGGAAGCTTCCTATCTAGAAATCTCACTAGTCATGGTCAGATGAAAGTAAAGAGTGCATGTTCACCTCTCCAATTTGATGAGCTGCAACCTGAAAATAATATTTCAACGAGGGTTTTAGAATATGTTTGTTAAAATGAAAATACAACCAAGATTTAATAATGATCACATTTAGATTTTTACAATATTGCATCATTTACCTATTTCAACGGTTCTGTGAGATTTCCTAGGACAATGGAGATGATAAGAACACTTCCTTAAATATTTCTTAGGATAACATCTAGATGATAAGAACTCTTAAATTTTTCTTAGGAAAATGGAGATAAGAACACTTCCTTAAATATCCATCAAAATCTCAGCTGAAAATTTAATTATGGTGAACTATGCCAACAGATATAATATGGAAACAATAAATTCTTTAACCATGCAGGCATGGTGACATCAAATAAGGTTTTATCACCTGGCATAGGCAATTGTAGTCTTTTCCTTAAATACATGCATCCTTTGAATTATTTCCGCTCGAATTTTGTTCCAATCAAATAATGTCGTGCTTGTTATGGAATTAGTATTCTCAAGTTTTGAACCCTCTATGGTACTTCTTTAACCTATTAACTTGAGAATAAAGGATACAAAGAAGACATTGGTAGATGCTATGCACTGAAGCAGAGATTGCTTTGCACTGCTACCTATAAGATGATCATCGGTGTACTTCCATTGTGCATTTTATACCATTAATGCAGGATTTGTAAGATTGCAGTTCAATACTAGGAAAAGATAGTTCTTATATAAGTCATAAATTAGACCTACTATTCTACAGCAACAAAATAAAAATATTCCATGCAAAAGTACCTTTGCTAGTAAAGATGATTCAACAATTTCCATCCTCATTGATGATTTCCCAATGCTTGCTACAATTGTATCTTCCCATAAATCAAACATGCTTGTATTCTTGACATTGTGGCCTGCTACAGAAAGTAGCATTGCATCTACTGCAATAACACAGCACAAGAAAAATCAATTTAAGAAGACAAAATCGTAGTGCAGATAACAAACATCGAATGCAAAACAAAATCAAAAAATATAGAATAGAGAAAATTGGCAATATTTTAAAAGATGTATATATTCTCTCAAGAAGTAAACAATATGAAAAAATGGTTTTGTAAAGAAATTCAATCAATTGTATATGGTAAGGAAGGATAAGGAAACATATGAAGGTATTTATGGATGTGTTTGCATTAATTGTAGGAATCTTTAATTTTGATTAAGATCTCATCATCTTGAGATTAACACAAAGGAGAAGGAAAACAAAAAACTATAAGAGCCTTTATGCTTTCTATGCAAGTAAGGATAAGTCAATAGACACATAATTTTGCATTGTTCTATACATCCCTATATTAGCTTATATTTGGTAGCAACTATTTAAAATGGACTATGTGTAATCCCTGGTACAGAGAGCTTAACATGGTAGAAGAGAAAGATGAAAGCCCTATCCAATTCCTTTGGCACTGTAATGACATGGAATCTTTGACACAAATTGCAGAACTACCTTACAGGAGCAGCCATGATTTTTCCTTCCCAAAGTAAGTATTTCCCATCCTAGCTAAATCAACCAAAGTACGCGTGTTATAGCTAAGAAGAAGGAATCTCATTTCTATTTATCTCATTTTTATTCAGTTTTCCTTCATATATTTTTGGATTTTGAACACTAACAGGTCCATTTGAAGTCTTATAGGTCTTGATTAAACCACTTTCATCAACCATTTTGAGTGTTGAAGCCTCAATCACTAGAATCACTAGAGGCCTAATTATTTGTGTCATTTTCATTTTTAAGCCTTTAGTGGTATGAATTGTTGCCACAGTTGTCATTCCCACCTGCATAAACAGGAAGAGTTACTAATAAATATACCACTTAACATCACTCATGCCTAAGAGGAGGTATCCATTTGACATGTAAAAAGTCTTTTTTCCTCTAGTCACATGCTAAATAAGATAATGCACATGCAACTTGACTTACAAGTGGAGCTCCAATAGAAAGTTCAAAATTGAATCTCTTGATCAACATTGCGGTTGTTGTAACTGTCTGCAAATATAACACCAAAAATGACGATGCAGTCAACAGGTTAAAAGAGCTAGTAATGTCACAAATAAGATTAAAAGAGCTAATAATGCCACAAACAAGGTCAAAAGTACCATGAATGAACTAAGACTTGGTAGTAATGTTGATAACATTTAACAACTTTGAGACCAATGCACAAAGGATTTAAGATATTACAACAAAATACATAGAAGCTAACAAAGTGGTGATGGGCTCTTGATTTAACAAATTGGACACCAATATTGAAACCACATAGATAGAAGTAGGAAGAATATGCTTAAAAAAATGAAGCAATTTATACATGCATATGCAACCATTTGCATATATGAAGGGTGAAGAACAATAATGTGTACACCTGTCAGCAAAATATGAGGCTAAAATCACCAAGAACCAATTGAGAGAAAGTAAAAAAAAGACCAATATCCACCAGCCTTGTAGTGATAAGTAAATGGTGACAAAGAAGAAACAAAGGCTTCCTTACTTCAAGTATGAGTCAAAGAGTCACATTTTCATAAATGAAGAAGAGAACAAAAAAAAAAAAGATTTTTCAAATTTCCACAATAAGACATTTTCAATTTTTAGTTTTCTTGATTTCACAATATCATTTCCTTATAATGCCAACTTTATGTTTTGGGTCTATCTTCTAGACCCCTCTACTAGCTGAAGAAGTTATGCGATATCACAAATATCTTCTACCCTTAAGAAGGATCTAGAAGATAGACCCAAATATTAGTATTATAAGGAAATGACAAACTGAAATCAAGGAAAACGAAAACAAAAAGTCAAAATTTGCATATACAGCAACAGAGAGTAAATATAATGGATGGAATCATTCAATTAATCATGTGAGTAAACAAGCTACCTAGCCATCTGTAAGACTCTTATTTCTTCTAATAATTGCATTAGGAATAACTATCAAGGTCCTAAGATGTTTAGATACTCTCCAAAAGAAAAATGTTTCTTCAGCTCACCTCAAATGTAGCAAACATATTGCCAACACATTTTCGAGGCCCCCCTCCAAATGGTAGATAACTACAACATGGAATGAGCTATAGGTCATAATTACAAGATTATGTGTCAAACATTTAGACCTTGATAAAGACAACTCAAATGCTAATGATAAATTCCTCAATAATAATTTTTAATCCACCTCTAAATTTATTAGAGGATTGAAAAAATTCAATTAATCTTCCAATAGAATTATTGTTTTATGTAAAACTGCAAAGAACATGTGTTGTATTCATAAGGCTCACAAACAATCACAATGTTCTACAAGCCCAAACCATGACTCATAAAACTCTAAACTTAAAAGTGTTCAATAGTAAACTTAGTGGATAATAATAAGACTTAATTAACTGCAAATACTTAAGACAAGTGCAGAGCACTTCATATTTCAATTGCCACCAAAGATAGTTGATTTGTCCTCCCTTTCCAATGATAACATAAAAATATTAATCTTAGCCACCACATTCCAGAAAGGAAGGCAATGTGAATAAGCATAAATAGAAGCATTATGAACTAGAAGGGAGCTATTAAAAATACATGTTTTGTCCACAAAAGAAAGGAATTGTCCATCAAAATCTAGTATACACTAATAGAGTCAGAGTCTTAAAGTCCCTTACCTATATGATGCAATTGGGTAAATGAGACAGTGAGCTACAGTTAGAGGAAAAGAGGCTTAAGTTGAAGGTGGATAAGCTAAATTTTAACATCAAGAAGAATATGTGACATAACAGTCCATCATCCATAAATGTGCAAAGATAGGAGCTCAATGCTGATGGGCTTTGATTGCTAATACAAGCTTGGGCACATTCTTGAACCCCTGTGGAGTTAGATCACCTCATCCATTTTTGCAGTTTCAAATGCTAGGATGATTTTGATGCACACAAGTTAGCTTGTGCATGTATAGAAAGACTGAAAAGAAGTAAGGGAACAAATTGAAGTAACCCAATATAAATATTGTTAGTTATCTAAATTTAAGTGCATCTTTAACAGTAGATATTCTTAGACAAAGTCAGGCCACATGTTTTCATATTTTCCTCCTAGAAGTATCTATATCATAAAAATTAACTTAACAATTGTGATGACCAGGTATCCTGGTGGAGTGGGAAGACTAGTTCCAAGTCATCAAATCCAAACATATAATAAATAAATTTCAACTTTCTTCACGTATATGTTGTCAAGGAGGTTATTGAAACCATGACCATATTTTAGTTTTGAATGTTGCAGCTGCAATAGATTGTCAATATAATCAAGGAGGTTATTTAAACCTTTAAAACTTCCTATTATATTCAAGTGTTGCAGCTGTGAGAGGTTGATAATGGAATTGGGAAGGTTATTTAAACCTCTGCAACTTTCTATTTTCAAGTGTTGCAAATGTGATAGGTTGCCAATGGAATCAAGAAGGCTATTTAAACTTCTACAATCTTCTATGTTCAAGTGTTGTAGTTGTGACAGGTTGCCAATAGAATCGGGGGGGTTATTTAAACTTTTACACATTTCTATGTTCAAGTGCTACAGCTGTGACAGGTTGCCAATGGAATGAGGGAGGTTATTTAAATCTATAGACCCTACCATGTTCAAGTGCTGCAGTTGTGACAGGTTGCCAATGGAATCATGAAGGTTATTTAAATGTTCAGACTCTTCTATGTTCAAGGTTGCAGCCGTGATAGGTTGCCAATGAAATCAAGGAGGTTATTTAAACCATGACAATATTTTAGTTTTGAATGTTTCAGCTACAATAGATTGTCAATAGAATCAATAAGGTTATTTAAACCTTTGAAACTTCCTATTATGTTCAAGTGCTACATTTGTGATAGGTTGACAATGGAATCAGGGAGGTTATTTAAACCTCTACAACTTACTATTTTCAAGTATTGCAGATGTGACAGGTTGCCAGTGGAATAAGGAAGGTTATTTAAACCTCTACAATCTTTTATGATCAAGTGTTATAGCTACGACAGGTTTCCAATAGAATCAAGAAGGTTATTTAAACTTTTACACCCTTCTATGCTCAAGTGTTGCAGCTGTGACAGCTTGCCAATGGAATCAGGGAGCTTATTTAAACTTCCATTCTCTATTATATTCAAGTGTTGCAGCTATGACAGGTTGCCAATGGAATCAATTTTAGATTGGGTTCTAGGTGTCAAATTGGGAGCCTTGGAACAAGGTATGGACATCCATCAAAGTGTAAAGGATAGAGGAATTTTGACATATATTGTAGTTGCAACTGCTCTTGTAGACATGTATGCTAAATGTGGGATCATAGACAAGGCACTTGAAGTGTTCAAAAAAATTCCTCAAAGAAATGTGGTCTCATGGACTGCAATAATTGTAGGATATACACAAATTAGAGATATTGAAAAGGCTTTAGAAACTTTCAAGAAAATGCAATTTGCAGGTTTAAAGCCAGACTCTACAACCTTTGCCAGCATATATAATTGAGAAGCATAAACTGAAATTTCAATTTTCAGTTCTACATGCCTAGCTATTGAACCTAAATGCATCATTCTTCCTCACTTCAATTTTCAGTTCTACATGCCTAGCTTTTTAGGATAGTTTAAACAGAAAAGGAAAATATCATCTAATTTGTAAACTAAGCTATTATAGGAATTTATGAAGTCACACTACGAGGTAAATGAAATCAATGGGGTTAGATCATTATTATTAATAATATTGAGTACCCATCTTCATTTGATTGAGGATTTCTACTTGATTTTGAGGATGGTGCAGGGAAGCAGGGAATATTTTGTGCCCCAAGCCAACACTCTCTCCATCAAATTTTGATTGGAGAAATCTCTTTAACATTGACAAAGATTATGGTGGTAGCCACTGGTAAGATAGATAAGCAAAAACATAATTCATAAGGCTTGCTTAGAAGCAAGAGCCTACAAGTTTCTTTTGGATTATTCCTCATGCATGGGTTAATATGTAGATTTCTTTAAATCTAGCTATGTTTGTATTATATGTATGCCCGACCAAACAAAAAATACAAAATAATCTTTTGGAAAAACCCTAAGTTTTCCAGACGTGCTGAGCTCTTCAAAATAGATTGGAACATTACCTACAAAAGGGATTCCTATCAACGCCCCAGTCAGGATGCATGTTCTATCTATGCTCTCACAAGTTTTGAAATAAATGTCCTCAAGCAAGTGAGAAACCTTGTTGAGAAAAATGTTTGCACCTTTTTTCTGATATGGCTTTGAGATTAGCTACCAGTGCATTGAATCATGCAATGCTTGATCTGGTGAACATCCTCCCTAAAAGCATCACACTTTGCTTAGATGTTATAATTCGATAGCAATAAGTGGACTACAAGTATCTATTTCATTGTAGAGTGTGCCATGAGTAGGGGCACCAAGTAAGAGAATGTCATGTTGTGCATCGAATGGCAGTCCCAAATCCCAATCCAAGGAAATTTGAGATGAGATTTTCATAAGCCAAAGAATAAATTCACAGTCAAATCTAAAAACAGAAAATCAGGATAGGAAAAATAAGCCCTGAATCATAAAATAGATAAAATATTAGAAATATCTCCATTTGAATAAGGAATGTTTTTGTGGCTCTTGAAAATGAGGAGCTTATCCCTGAAACTTTGTATGAATCAAACGAGACAAATCTTGACGATACCAGGATGCAAAGGTGTACTAAAAAGAAGATTGCATGGAGAACATTTATGCCCAAAACAATTAAAAAAAGAGATTATCATAGAAAATGTTGTCAAAGGCCATCAAGAGCAATAATAAAATCATCACAACTCTGAAGATTGGAATCACAGACTAAAGTAAAGATTGTTCAAGCAATGGGAAAAAATTCCAGTGGAAAAAAATAGAATAATATTTAACATTCATAACATTATATAAAAGCAAACATAGGGTGGACATGGCTCCAAATTCTCAGACTCAACTTGAAGAAACTCTGAGAAGGAATGAGATAAAAAATCCTTACCAACTTCCAACCAAGGAGAAATAGTGAGGAAACAAACCTACTTACAAATATTTGATCTCCAGAGGCACAGAGCCAAAATGGAAGAAATAACCTCCATATTATTTTTTGTCAAGGATGAAGAAGATTACAATTGAGATTAAGATTAAAACCACAATGAACGAGGACATGTGGTCATAAATTACATATTATTGGTCTTTACTACAATTTCTTGTCATTTATTTTAGAAGTGTGACTTATAGTCATTAATTACATGTCTGCATTTTCTGATCATAAATTAAAGACTTGTGCTTTGGTCATGAATTTCAATCTTGGTTCTCTAGTTGTTGATTGCAAGTAGATTAATCACAACTGTATGGATGGCCATGGACTGCTTTACAAAATCAGGGATAAAAGTACATGCAGAAGTGTAGATAGCATGCACTACAAAAAGCAAAGCTTGAATGAAGACTTAAAAATATACATGTAGAAGAGAGGTTTGCATGACTATTTTAAGACTTAAAAATATACATGCATACGAAAGGTTGGCATGAGTATTTTAAGTCTAGATTCTCTTGATGTATTTTTCTAGGGCTTTTCCAGTTGCTCAACATCTTTTTTAGATTTCTTCCACTGTTTTCTCAATATAATCCTGTAACTTGCTCCACCATTCTTGACAGTATATTATTCAACTTTGTCAAAACAAAGCGTAGAACATATAACACTCCTATATCTACCTTAAAAAAAGCATCACAGTAAAATTAAATCAAAGAATTCCTAATTTAAGAGAGATTTAGGGGTTTTATGTTTTAATCACAAGCTTAGATGAACAAGACAGCTACTATTAAAGAAGCTTGTAGGCTGTGTCCCCTAGTATTACACGCATATATGAAGTTGGGTCTTATTTGCAAACATTTTGAACATAAGTAAGAACTCTTATATTTAAGTCATTAAGTAATCAATATGAAAGTTGCTTTAGTAACATGATGGTTTGATAGGCACTCCAAGATAAAGAGCTTCGTGGCAATGTAGTAGCATGAATTGCAAACCAAATAATTTTAAAGAACTACCCAGCTAGACTCATCCACTCTACCTGGAATCGGGTCCACGCATTTCTCCTAGCATACGGTCAGGTGGTCATGCACTATTTGTATCAGTGCATGAACCATTTGAATATGCTACAAAATATGTACAGTAATCTACCAATGAAGATTGTCCACCTGCAAGAAAACAAGAACCAATGTTAAGAAACTAAAAAACTATGTCCAGCTGATACTTGGATCTTAAGAAACTTGGAAATTAAAAACCAATGTCTTACACAAGTTGAAATAATGCTAATATCTAGTTTCAACTATGAATGACATGAAATAGAATTTTTTTCTCCTGTCCACATTCAAAACATCTCTTTCAATTGTTGCAAAAACTTTTTTAATCCTTAGGACTAAAGAGCAATCATCATCAGCCCCAGAATCCTTGAGCTTATTGTAAAGAATCACCTTTGTTGGGCTCAGGAAGTAGCAAGCCCATTGTGGCAACTCACCACTATAGCTTACAATAGGACAATAACCTTCAGCCTCCCTATTATAAGTACAACTTGAGGAGTGTGAATAATTACAATGGTAAGCCCCCTTCCATTGATTGCAGAGAGAACTAACAAAATCAACTCCTTGATGTCATCCCCAATCAAGCTATTCAGCCATACTATAGTTTGCTTGATACCACCCACTATCATCCAAATGAAAGCAATTGGGAAGATTTCGGTTTGTTAAAATTAAAGTATTACTAGCACTTGCACCCATAGGAGGTTCAAGGGATATGCCGATAAGAGATTGAAAGTAAAACTTAAAGTGTATTTTAATATTATATAATCAGTTATACAACAATTTAAATTATGCATATTTTGACTACGAATATGAACTATTATTTGTAAAAATAACCATGGTATGATAGGCTTTCCATGACCAACCTAAATATAATATGGAATCTAGACAAGCTAATGTTTTAAAAAGTAAAGAGAAAATATCAAAATATTATATATATGTTGAAAGAGATGTAATGTTGAGGAAAGGAATCAAGTTCAACCTCAAAGCATCCAATAATATTTTTCAGGATTCCTTCAATTTGAAAGTTTAATATATCTAAAGAACTTGTGTAGCAAAATAATTAAGATAATAAACCATTCAAATTTTTTTGTGCATGCATCGAAGGCATTTGGAAGGAGGGAATGTGGAGAGCATGAGAGAGATGTTAGAGTCCACCAGTCATATCCTCTTTGTGAGCTTCATTTAATGAGATTTTCCCTAAAAAGAAACACTTGTGTTAAACCTGTAGATACAACAAAAAAATGGTTATTCAAACACTAGTGTGACAATGAAATGGCATAGCAAGAAAATCTATTAAATGTATCTATCTTGCAATATCTATTTGACCATTTATAATGCAACAAGATCTGCAACCCTTGTCTCTACTTGCACTTTTTTCATAGTAATTTCTTTTAAGAAAAAAAACTAAAAAAGAATGCAATTTACTTACAATTCTAAGCTCCAGAGAAATGTCTTGAATTATAAACATGAAAATGACTACGATGTGTAAACCAAATAAATACTAAAATATGACCAATACCATATAAATTCTCTAGATATAGAACCTTTAAATATTCAATTAACTTAATTATAAATTTTCTAGATAATGATGCTCTCAAATTTTAGAATAAGCCTAATGATAATATGATAGGTGCTAGCATTAAAACTCCATGAAATAATTGTGATGTATGTTTTTGGTGTCTTCTACAATTTTGTTGGTCAAATAAGGCTATTATATTGTGTTTGGTGAGAAATTTCATGTAGATCAGGATGTGTCAACAGTATCTAAAATATGTTTGTATTGTTTGAAAAAAAATTAATCAGAAAGTGCACTCACCATAGAAGAATGAAGAGGTAAACATATAATAAATGGGAATGTTTAGATATTCTATAGCTACTAGTTATGATAATGCTAACCATTCTGCTCAGTAAGTCAAGGCCTTGGAGGTTAAGTAGTGTAGTGCCATAGGAGGATATTAATAAAAGATTAGCTTCAAGAGATGAATTGAAAGATGATATGTTGAGTATTAGCTTCAAAAAGGACTAATTTTTTTCCTTTGTAGCAATATCTCTGGTGGGACTGGGAATACTGAGAAATTTTGTGCTTTTAAAATGCAAGCAAAGGTTCTAGGATATTTTGCATAAGACTTGCCAGAATAACAAGAAGTACAACAAATGTTTGCTTCCAAGTACGAGAGGGAACTTGTCATGGCTGCATCTGAACTCAAGCCCGATTGTGGAGTTAATCGCCAGGTCAATAAATTTTCAATACTATTTAAGTTGTGCTATCTCCTACTGTAGAGCATTGAATTGCCTTTAAAATCTTTACATGCGTTGCTGCAACTTGTATCATTATTAATATGCTTCTGTAATTCCCCTAAAAATCCATTATTTGAACCTGAATTAATTCAAATTTGATGGTAATTGGAATTGTATCAATAATTCTAAAGGAGATTAAAAGGTATGCAGGGTAGAGAGTGGAGGTCTCCTTTAAATATTGTGCACTCCTTATCTGAGTGTTTAGTTGCTTCTTGATTCTCCACTTTATCTACTTATTCATAGACATTTCTAGTGACTAAATATGTTGCATACATCCCTTGCCCCATGCTAGATCAAGGAATGAAGTGTGGTTACACCTAAAGAAATATTTTACAGCCAATTAATAATAGATACAAATGTAAGAGGAGCAGATGTGACAATATTTTATTGCATATTTATTACACCCAGTTTTCAATTGTTGTCTTACTAATTGTGAATAATGTCATGTCATATGTTACTGTATATTGCCCAGGCCAACTTTTTATTGAGATAAAATTCCAAATAGTTATCAACTTCAATCTTTAAAAAATATTTATCTGCCAGCTCACAATGAATCCAACCCAATAAACCAATTAAGTTTTAGTATCATCATATTAAAATATTAATATGAAAGCTTTCAAGCAATGAAACATTTCTTTCTTTTTTTTGGTAACTTAGGGGTGTCCCCACGACTCAGCCTAGCATTCCCTTTTATGGGGTGAGCTGAGGCGAGACTAGACCCCTAGGGATACACGCAATAGCCTACAAACCACGTGCATTAGGTAAAACAATGAAACATTTCTCATTCACATCTTCAGTCACTTATCTAAATCTTTGTTGTTGATTATATGAAAGATATTTGGAGAAGGCCGTTATCATTCTAGGTTGTGAGATGAATGAGGAGATAATACCTATTTGTTAGTCACATCAGTGACGTGGAGAGGCAGAAAGTCTGCTGATGACATATAAATGTGGGTCTTCATTTTCACATGGACAGTCTTCATGAGGCCTTCCTATCTTCTTCTCAATGGTAGGAAATCCAAGTACCTTGTTCCTACAACATTTGCAGAACAGAGTACTTCTTCCAAAAGTTGGTCCTTTCCAACAAATGTAGCCAATTCAATTTATACGTCACTGCTAATTTTGACATATAACAACCTTATCTTACCAACAAAATTGTAGAAAACACCATAAACATAGATCACAAATCCCCCAGATCCTCTCTTGCATTGATAAGAATTTTTAGAATCTTGTCATCAAACAACAAGGCTTTCTCACTGGTTAGTTATTCTAACATAGAATTTAATGGTAGATTCCAATACATTATACAGTAGTCAAGAAGATTGACAACTCTTCTACATAAAGTAGCTTACAGAATTATGTTTAGTCACTTCATGATACTCATTAACCCCTTAGTTTCAAATCCACTTTTACGAAGCTTTATCTGTTGAAAGCTGAGAATTGGGATCATTATACCAGCCATCACTAGAAATAAATGTATAATCTTAGATGGGTTAATGTGGTAAATGGTGAGTACCAGAGCCTGTAAATTTTCACAAGGATCTGATGCAACAAAATTGCTTACATTTAAATCTCTTTATATGCAGCAGACCTTTAGACTCGGAAAGCACTACAATTCTCAATATAAGGTGAAATTATTGTAACTAAGAGTTAACCAAAACATAAATTTCTTATGAACAGATTGACACACATAATAGATGTGATCATCCACACATAGCTAATATGCAGGCTTTAGCACGAATGACTAACCTCTGGGTTTCAATAATAGGGAGGCAAACAACCACAAGCTCATATAAGAGTTCATAAATTCATAGGAAGCCATGATGTTTTGCTCCTGTATTATATTCTCTAGCTAAGAGGAACCAAAAAAATTTACATTAATAAATGGAAGAAAAGGAATTCCATCCAATAAATAATAACTCCAAGGTTCAAGATACCCAAAAACTAGTTAGGCACAAATGATTATTTCAAATCCTTTCGTAAGGGTTCTTAGGGTTTCAGACATGATAGTAAATTTCATAAGGGGTTTTAGGAGATGCGCAAATGAATTCAGGCAAGGGAGTGAAAAGAGAAATCACTTACTTGTGTCGGCCATTGGCTGTAGCTTGTCGGCCATTGGTTGTAGCTTGTCAACCATTGGTTGTAGCTTTCCTACGCTGAGAGATGGAGTGTGTGTTTGCAGGAAACACACCCAATTTGATCCTCCACTCCACCCCTCTCAACAAGTCCTCAAATTTCATCTCCTCTATAATTTCTCAATCAGAATCATAATTCCTTCAACCTCAATTGCATGCTCTACTCACCTTAGCTCTCCACTTTTCACCAAAAAGTGAGATTGTGTGGAGAGAATACGTGGGCGAACAAAGCTCTACAACCCAACTAGGTATAAAGTTTCTTATGTGAGGGAAACCCAAACTTCCAAACCTCCACCTGCCACCAATCCATTATCTGTGGTTGTGCACGCCTAAGAAAAAAGTGTCAGCGACGTTGAGGGTGATCACTAGCGTAGGGTCCTACTCCAGCTACCCTTTGTTTACCATTATACTGGTGTTGGCTCTTTGCAGGGATTATGTACACTTTAGGTGGTGATTAAGGGTCGCGGTGGAGAAAGGTTGAATTTGGACAGCAAAGCAAGATTCAATTAGAGATTTGTATATTAAATGTGAATGAACAGAAATCTAATTTGCTTCAGAGATCCAAAAATTAAAGGCAAGGCATTAAATGACACAGTAAAAAGTTGTTTGGAAGATTTTCTGAGCACCTGAAAATAGAGGGGATCAAATGGTATACTGGGACGTGAAATGGTATACAGGGAATTTGAGATAGGTATGCAGATGGCTTGTGGACGGGCAAGTCCACAATAAAATCCCATTGGCTAAATATAAATAAAATTAATAATGATCCCAAATTTTAAGTGTATCCACATTATAGCAAGTAGATATCTCTACATTCCAGTATACTGGACAATGACTGTATGAACATGGCCTATGGAATGTGCCAATTAGAAATCATTTTTCCAGTCACATACACCCATAACCAAATCAAATTCACAAGGATTACACATAAGAATATCAACGCTATGATGTTTCATGTATTAATGCATTATTGGGATACCACTACAAAAGAGGAGATAACTAAAAATATCCTGTATGCGAGAGCAGAAAAGATTATGCATACGCACAAGAGACCTAGCAGAAGGTACCAAAGGTTGTCTCTTATTTGAAAATGGATATTTGTGGCTGATGACATGTTAAAACTTCTGCCAAATATTTGTGGCAAGTATTACACAATGACAAGTAGATTTTGAATTTGATATGGTTTGACAGGGGTACAAGGAAGAGGATGTTTGGGAATTCTTGAGTAGTTTGAGATTAGAAGTCCCCTTACTACTCCATTAATTTCCATGTCACATCCATAGGGTTTCTAGTCCAACACCAACCATGCATATATTAACATAAAATGTTTTATAGTTCAACTAAGAGGAATGATTTAGTTCAGCAAAAAGATCTTATGCTTAAAAAATTGCACTTAGGCCCCTGTTCCTTTAGCCAAAAAGAAGAAAGCCCATGGAAGATATTAAAATAATAGGCATGGCTTGGTATGCTAGAGGTCTGAAATTCATAAAAGTATACTCAGGAATAATATTTAGGTTGTAGCAGCAGTATACAATGCAATTTTTCTGAGTTTTCAATAACTAATAATCACACCTAGTAGACCCATATTATTCTAACAACATAAAGCACTTCACTAAGGTGTTTCCTGCAACTACAACCCCAAACCCTACAAAATATAATGAAAGAAATGGCCAGAACTGAGTTACTTGTTTGGCATCTATTGTACAGTGAAAATGATGACCTAGGAATGCCCAGAATTTGCTGGCAGTGACTGATATTTCCTTTATGGTATTTGATTCTCCTGTTAGTATGTGCGCCCAACCTTATATGGCCCAGACGTCACCTCCCAAAACCTCCAATAGTGGCTACGACCTGAGATAAAGAAGAAATCTAAGTTGCCTCTTCTGAAAATCATGACTTACAGAGTTTTTCTCAGTATCTTCAAATACCACAGGATTTTCAGGTCCAAATACTCAACAAAAATGGCGCCTAGGGTTTCTTGATGAAGCCATGCCTTCAAAAAGCATATGACAATAGACTAATGTGCCTTTATGGAGGTTGCAGGTTCATTAAAACCATTTCGGTGGGATTTCCTACTGGAATAGTCTAATCTGGCATCAAGCAACAAACTATTATAGATGGGAATAAATTTTAATCATTTTATGTAATTAATAGTTTTATTTACAATATAATATATAATATTAAATATAATTAATATATTTAACTTATATCTAATATATTTAAAATAGCATAAATAAAAACTTTTTTTAGTTAAAAAATTTGATTATATTTTGATTATATATTAAATATAATTTAAATTCTTAAAAAATAATTTATTTTGCAAAAGTTAAAATATTAAAAGATATTTATTTTGCAAAAATTGTTATCTAAAAAATGAACCTAAATTTACCACTTGTTCATTATAGCTATGGAAAATTTAAAACTCAAGAAATAGTATAATCAAATAATATAACTCACTTATACCAATTAAACTTTCATCCATATATATATATATATGACAAAATACGTGTTTTCATTCACAGAGTTAGGCTAGGCTTATGCGATAAATATTAATAATGACAATTCATTTCAGTCTCTTTCCATTTAAGAGGAATCAATCTAAAAGGACCATACTTATAACATTCCCTTCAAATTATGGTGGAGAGAGTATTCACGGTGATGGATAGGAATAAATAAATTTAAAAAAACAAAAGTGAACCCTAATCATTATGAAGTGGAGGCGTTTACTAAGGCGGCGATAGAAAGTTTTATTTTGATAAATATACTCGAAAACCCTCGTTGAAACCTTATTTTCAAGCTATAGCTCACCAAATTGGAGAAATGAATGGTCAATACCAGCAAGGAAGAATTTGGAGGAGTAGTGGGAAAAGTAGCGAAAAAATGGTAGAAAACAGTAAAAAAAAATTGCAAAAAATGATGAATAGCTGAAATTCGATAGGATACGCCTCGCATGGCATAAATATATTTAAGACAAAATTAATAGTTTTCTTAAATTAATGTTTTAAATCCTCCCTTTATATAGTAGTGACACATGGATGTAGGAATGATTACCATTTATTAGTGAAATGTTAAAAAAAATTATAAAATATGTGAAGGACTTAAGACTACACTGAGAGGCAATGCCTTCCATGCAATAGGTATTTTTGGTGCACCAAGCAATCTAGGCAGCCAAATGGCCCACTTTGGTAGGGGTCCCACGAGGGGGGCTTAAGCTCTATGGATTATGATCAAATTCGAAATAAAAATGAATAAAGGAGTAATAGTCATTTATTTAGTCATTAATTTAGTCATTTTTATTTGTATATTATTAGTCATTTATTTAGTCATTTAGTTGTGATTTTACCCGATGACCAAAATAGTCACTTATAAATGACAAAATTAGTCATTTATTTTTCAAATACTACTAGTGTTAGTCACGTGACTAAAAGTTTTAGTAACATAGTCATTTATTTGCCAAATTCTACTAGTGTGAACTACCAAGGTTTCATTAAGTTTTGGGAAGTTGTGGAAATTTCATTGTGGCCTGCCATCCCTTCGTTGCCATTTTGGAACTTTCCTTGTGGGTTGTCATTGCTCCATTGCCATTTCAGAACTTTCCTTACGGGTCACCATCCCTCCATTTCCATTTTTGAAAGGGCGATGGACCCTCCAACTTTCCCCTTCCAAATCTTAGCATTTCCAAAAAGGAGTGCAAAATTCAAGTTTTCATCATCTAGGGCCCATAAAGTGAGTGTCTTCACATGCCTAAAGGGGTTTGGATCAAATTTTCCATGTGTTTAGACATTGCAGAATTTTCCTTGCAGGCCACCATGTGCGGGTCGTTGTGTGCTCATTGTTGTTACAAAAGGGCAACAGACCCTTCGGCTTCTGCATTCCAAATTTTTGTATTTTTCAAAATGAGTCAAATCTTAAGGAAATATATCTTGGCACTCTTTCAACCCCCTTTTCCCACGTGCTAAAATTGAAAAATCTAAAATTTACTAAGTTTTATGAAGTTGTGGAACATTCCTTGTTGGCCGCCATCCCTTTTTCACCGTCTGTCGTCTGTCATCCGTTCGTCTGTCCATTGTCGTCTATCGTTCGCCACCAGTCCATTTGTCGCAGTCATCTGTTTGCCATCATCCCTCCATTGTTGTTCATGGGAACTTTCCTTGTGGATCATCATCCCTCTGTCGTTGTTTGTCCATCGCACGCCATTTGCTTGTCGTCCCTTGTTCATCATCTGTTGTCTATCATCTCTTGTACGTTGTCCTTCCTCCCTATGGTGCCACACCCCTGAGCCCACATTTATGTTTGTGGTCCAAATGGGCTCCAAATGTGGAACAATGATGAATATTATGATCGTTTGATGATTCATGGGTGGATCTAACAATAAGTTTTTAGGATTTGACTAACATTTTCCTTAATTTTTGTATGAAAGAACTTACTGCACTTCTTGTATGTAGGATTTATGGAACTTACCACAAGTCCATCAGGGAGGCCCATTAAGAAATTTGAACAAGGAAAAGGTACATTGCTCCTGTCACCATTCATTTTATGCTCACCTCTCCTCCTAGCACCCATGAACAGAGTTGGCATTAGAAGGAGGCCTATGTCAAGGAAGTTAGTGACAAAACCACAAAGGGTGACCTTAAAGGGAACAAGGAGTTGTTTTATTTTCCACCAAATGATGATCATTTTCAAGAGTTGTCCGCCAGAATCAGGAGCAGCATACCCGTCTCTCGGGGACACTGATTTGTAACAAAGGATGTAACAAACATATCAGACAAAGGGCATCTTCGTACAAGTTTTCAGCTACATCAAAGAAGGTAGTCACTGTAGGACAAAACTGCTACAGTGTTAGGGTCACTAGATGACAAAATAGGGAAAAGACAAAAATGTATTTTAAATTGTGAAATATTTGGGAGTAGCTGAAGCCCTAACTTATAACAAATCTGAGCCACACAATGTAATTAAATCATAGCCATTCATTTGGGCTTTGGAAAACTATAAATAGGGGCTTTCCCCTCATTTGTAAAGGGTTGGAGAGATGGTGTAAAAAGCATTTTCAGCAATAGAAGACAACATTGCATGATTTTATGGATGTTCTCTTTGATTTTTCTCATCTTGCATGCATGGTTCTACTTCCCATATTAGTTTTAGTGTGTAGTTTTTTGAATGTTTGTTAGAATGGTGTTGTTGTAGTATTATTGTGTAGTATTTGATGAGCTTTTAGCCCATACTTTAAGCACTTTCTTAATGACAAACTGTTGTGTAAAGTTAGCATGGGTTTCTTTATTCCATTACTGCAACCTAGTTCAATTGCATGTTCATGATGTGGATGTGCAATCTGAAAATATGTAGACCTTAGGAGATTGCACTAATTTTGTGTAGCTATAGGTTCTCTTGGTCAAGCAAAATCTAGTTTTTGGAAGTTTGTCTACTATAGCATCCCCCATTGTTACTGTTCATTTGTGGCTTAGATTTAGAATATCTTTCTTAACCCTTTCAATTTTGCTATTTCTTTTAGTCCTTGGTTAGAGTAGGATTCCAAGCATCACAACAAAGGTAAATTTGATGAACATGGTGAGTTTAGGCTTGATGTTTTGAGTGGACAACCACTACTCATTCATTTCCAACACTCTTAAAACTCTATTGGCAGACCTAACTTTGTATGCTTTGTAAACCATAAAGGCCAACCCTTTTTTACCAGTAAAACACATCAACCAACTGAGATATTCCAAGCATTGTCATGACTTGACACCCGAGAGACCTTGGGGTAGTAATCTAGAACTTCTTTGCAGATTTCTTCCTTTCAAGAGAGGTAGTGCACTTGTGTGTTGCTTGTGTTGAGAAGGTGCAAAAACACCCATCAACAAAACTAGTGCTAGAAGGAGGGCATGGTTGAGCTTGAGGCTACAAAGCTGAAAATTAGGAGTTGAAAAGAACCTTCAAGTAAAAATTTGAGATAAGAAGATCTCTTTATGGTAGAATTTTAAAATTGGAAAATTTTGAAGGCATGCAAGAGCTGAGTTGATATGGACCAACATGTGAAAATTAACATCACTCAGTGGCATGCAGATTTAAATAGGAGATTGAGAATACCATTGCAGAAATTTGCATTGGCATACAAGTGTAGAATCCATTGCACTCGCAAGCACAATGAATTCGGATGTCCAAGATTCTTTGGTAGAGTTGAAAGGGTCTTGCAAGGAGAGATTCCCTTTTGAGAAACATATCAGCCCTTGGCTCTTGTAGATCTAGAAGAGGAATTTGCGAGCATGGCAACCAAGGCATTCAAGGAGCTGATCCAAGAACACTTGGACAATAAGGATGGATTAAAATTGGAGGGAGTGTTGATGTCTAGTTGGTGAAAATTTCACAATGCACCACATTCAGAATTCACCTATCCATCATGTGCAAACATCATCACTCAAGTAAAAGGCTATTTAGATAAGTTGGAGCAACCAACTCCCAATGAAGAGAAGTCATCCCATGAGGTGGGAGAGTTGTCAACATCTGGAGGACAACATAGGGAAGATGAACAAAGTAGCCCCAAAGGAGTTAGTGCTAGGATAGTAGACACTAAGGCTGAAAGTAAAAAGGAAGAAGGTGATTTGCTTGGGATGACAAGAGGCTTTGATGAAAATTCACTTAGAAGGGAATCAAAAATCCTCTCCTTCACTGGTAAAGAGTAGTCCTCCACTCAAGAAGAGGAACAATTGGAAATTGAAGATGAATTAATAGAGTTTGTAGTAGTGCATGTTTAGACAACCCATGAAGATGCTGAAAATTAGAAAGAAGAAGAGGTTGGAAGTCTTAGGGTAGTAGAAAGCAATGATGAAAGCATAGGAAAAATAAAATTAGAAGACCTTTCCTTCATAAATGATAGTGATCAAGCATCTGAAAATGAATATTTTGAGGAGTGGGCACAACCATAGGCCATGACTGTCTACCATCAGAATTCCTTCCCAACTGACGATGAGGACTTGATAGTGGAAAGATACAACGAGTTCGTCTCAAGACTCTCAATGGATTGGTTACAACTAAGATGCCAAGTGGATTTGGAGGTGTTGCTACTACCGAATTGGTGCAGGCTCCATGACTTGCCACATTCAGAGTTCACATGTCAAATATGCCAAGAGGTCATCAGACAAGTCAAAGAACAAGTGGGGTAGCCAAGTACACCACCTCCTGTAGCTCCTTCAAGGATCAAACTAGAGGACCAAGTGACAACTTAGCTAGAAGTAATCCTCAACAAGGTGTTGGGGCAGCAACGAAAGAAGAACAATGCAGTCTTGATCCTCCAAACAATGAAGTAGAACACATTGGAACACTGTCCATTAGTCACCAAGAATTTTTCCCTCTTAAAGAGAAGTTATACACCATGGGTGATGGGCATAATGGGGAAACCTGGGAGAGATCTCACGTAGTAAATTTTGGTCCCCTTGATGAGGTTCCATCAATTGATGACTTCTTTCCATTGGGAGTTGTACCGCAAAGGTATGCCAACACTAAAGAAGAGTACATTTTAGAAGGAGATGATGAAGACCCACTACTTGAACCTTTGAACAGTGAAGTGTTGGAGCTTCCGGATTTGGAGAGGAATTCCTTCTCCATCTACAATGACAGTTAACAAGAGGGAATGAGTGGACAACATGATGAGATACATCAACTGCAAAGAGAAGAAGACAAAGGTGGGGGTGTTTTGATGGCTGCCAACAAGTATGACACACCTAGCCAACCACAAGATGCAACTAGAACTCCTTTTTCCTTGAACACTATTGATTTTCCCACACATTCAGGGTGCTGCAATAGGAAAGATTCGTCCATGTCCTCATCCTATGACATTGAACATTATATTATTAAGATCAACACCTAAGAAATGAGAGGGGATGGCATGCTACCCCTTGAAGCTAGCAATCAAGTAGAGGTCTAGACTATGGAAGATCAAGAAGATGAAGTATATCTCCTCGAAGAACAGTCGATAGAGGTTGCAAGTCCCACTAGTGGCTTGGAAGAGTTGTTTGCTACCTCATTCTTCTAGCCCTATGCAAGCCTAAGCTTGGGGATGTTGCACCATCCAGTGCCTCTATCTGAAGCTTCCAATGCAACAACCAATGATGTAGTGCTCACTCTCGACTATCAGGTGCTGCCACCTCTACATGGCGATATCTAGGTTATATATTTCCTTACTCCTATGAATACTTACAACTGTGTTTATCATTTTGATTATGGGAACGAGGGGAGATGAACATGTTTATGGATCAACCATGGGTTTAATGAATTACCTCAATTGCTATTTTTTCCTGAATATGTGATTGAATTTGAATGTTGCAATAATAAACTTATTTTTTCTAAGTATAAGGATAAATCCGCATGGCTTAGAACTGTAATGATTTCCCTACTACTTGTGCATGCATTACAAAATCCAATGGGCATGGATGTTAGTTTTCCTTTCCTGAACGTCATTCTTTGTAAATATCTTTGTACATAGTTCATTTTGGGTAGTGTAGGGTTCGTGTATATACTCTGCTTTCCTTCTTTCATTAGGTTAGTTTGTTTGATGTAGGTTAGCTTGCTTTAGAGTGGTCTCCTTGTTTTTTTCTTTTGCTTTCTCGCTTTGGTTAGCTTAGGTGTTTGCTTTTTGTTTGCTTGTTGTTTTCTTTCGTTTTGCTGCTACTTTGCTTAGGGTCCTTCTACTTTTAGTTGGGTGTGCTTGCATGCACAACAACCATCTTTGATTCTTGGGGGATGTTCTACATATTTCTTTGACAAACTTTAATCAAGTTTTCAGAATGGATAGTGAGGGTCTTTTGTTAGTGTCAAGTGACCTAGATGTTTGGTCCTAAGGGGATAAGTTGTTGGTCTCATCTTTTCCTGATGTATTCTAAAATCTTATATTTCTGACATATTTTAAGAATCTAAAGGTCGTTGTAGGTCCTTGGTGAAGTCTAGTTAAGTGAAAAATATAAAATTCTACTTTAGCACCACTGTGATTCTCAACCCTGAGTGCAAGCTTCAATGCTTGTGGGTTGAAATGAAAATAATTGAGAAAAGAAAATCAAAAGAAAAGAAAGAAAACATTGAAAATTAAAATAAATAAATTTAGCTTTTCAGGGGAATACGAACAACTCTATCGGGGCTATGGATGCCCGACCAGCAGTAGAGCAATGTTCAAGAGAATCACAACAACAACCTCATCGGGGCTATGGACACCTGACTGGTAGCAAGGCAATATTCTGGATTCTTTTGGAGTTAGAATAAACTATATAGCTTAACTTGACATAGCTTAGGTTCTTGCAATGGCTCAAGGATGGGAATTAGCGCAATTGCACACACTTATATTTTCAGCATAATGAATGTTAGGTTGACTAGTGGTTTTGATCCTTTGGTCAAGCATCTGGTTTGTTTTCCCTAGCTAGAAGGTCAGAACCAGAGATTTTGGGTTCATGATTCTAGTTTGTCATCAAAATGCTCTGGAGCATTTCCCTAGTGAGTTGCATTTTCTTGTGCATTTTTGCACACACACCCCACCGAAGGCAAGCACCCCCTCTTTTCACTCCTGACGAGTCATTTTCACTCCTGTCTCACTTTACGCACCCTTGTTTCCAAGCCCAAATTGATCATGTGCCTTCAAATGATCAATTTCCCATTGACTAGATTCACCCACCTGATTTCCACTAAGTCTTTTGATTTTGTGGAAATGCCCCTATGGGTTTCCCTTTGCCCATTTCCCTTGTGTCCTCCAAGCCTCGCAGACCTGCAGCTACAGGTCACCTCATGTGGGTCGCTACTCATGTTTTATCACTGAGTAGTGACTGATGCCCAACTTCCGCCCGCATGGTGGGATCTGCACTTAGTTTCTTTGTCTAAGCCTTGACCAAGCATCTAAATGAGTTTGGGTTCCCCCATCTCACCTAACCCGAGTATGTCATACCAAGAAATCAATGCATGCCATTAGTGGCAATTGGCCTATAAACACTGCTCCCTACCCTTCATTTTACCTAAGGCATTTGAATTTGGAAGAGAAACAAAGTCCTACCTCCCTTTTTTTTTGCTTTTTCCTTGGTCCTACTACCTTGGTCCTCGCTCACTTGCTTCAATTTTTCCTTCATTTTTGACTTTGGGGAAAAAGTTGCCTATGGACTTGGGATTTTTTTGTGATGTCTAAGTGAATTGCCAAGGTTTCGTTAAGTTTTAGGAAGTTGCGAAAATTTCATTGTGGGTTGTCGTACCTCTGTTGTCATTTTAGAACTTTCCTTGCAGGTTTCCATCTCTCCATTTCCATTTCAGAACTTTCCTTGCGAGTTGTTGTCCCTCCATTTCCATTTTCAAAAGGGTAATGGGCCCTCGGACTTCCCACTTCCAAATCTCTGTGTTTCCAAAAAGGGGTGCATACATGGTTCTACTTCCCATATTAGTTTTAGTGTGCAGTTTCTTGAATGGTTGTTATAATGGTGTTGATGTTATAGTATTTGATGAGCTTTTGTCCCATACTTTTAGCACTTGTTGACGATGAACTATTGTGTAAAGTTAGCCTGAGCTTCTTTATTCCATTGCTGCAACCTAGTTCAATTGTATGTTCATGATGTGCAAGTGCAATCTAAAAATCTGCAGACCTTAGGAGATTGCACTTATTTTATGTAGTTGTAGGTTCCCTTGGTCAAGCAAAATCTAGTTTGTGGAAGTTTGTCTACTGTAGCAGCCCCCATTGTTACTGTTCATTCATGGCTTAGATTTAAAACAACTTTCTTAACCCTTTCTCTTTTGCTATTTCTTTTAGTCCTTGGTTAGAGTAGGATTCCAAGCATCACCACAAAGGTAAATCTGATGAACATGGTGAGTTTAGGCTTGTTGTTTTGAGTGGAAAACTACTACTCATTCATTTTTAGCACTCTTAAAACTCCATTTGCAGACCCAACTTCCCATGCTTTGTAAACCATAAAGGTCAACCCTATGTTACCAACAAAATACATCAACCAACTAAAGTATTCCAAGCATTTTCATGACTTGACACTCGAGAGACCTTGGGGTAGTAATCTGGAACTTGTTTGCAGATTTTTGTCGTTCAAGAGAGGTAGTGCACTTGTGTGCTGCCTGTGTTGAGAAGGTGCAAAAACACCCATCAATAGGTTGTTGCCTAGTGATTTTTTTAATTGCTAATATTCGCCAATTAGCTAATAGTTGAAATTTGGGAATCCAAAATTGGCTACTATTTTGAGCCAAAACATTATTTGAATTGCCACATTTTTACAAAAAATATTAGTCTTATTTAAATTTCCAAAAAAATATTTTATCAAAAAGTTTAACTAAAAATTTTGCCACAATATTCGATACATGATTATATTAGATTCTCTTAAATTTTATAAATTATAGTAGAATATATATTAATTCACCAATATTATATCATAATTATTAGTTGCTTTAGGACCATATTTCTAATCTTTAGTTTCTACCATTGATTTATAGTATAATCTAATGACCCTTATTGTATTGCATGAGGTAAAATGTACCCACAATTTGCAATGCTCATGGGCCCCACAATTTTGGGTCTTATGAGCATCATAGAATGTGGGTACATTTTACCTCGGAGAGTACAATGAAGGTCATTAGATCAATGATCTAAAAGAAATTTTGAGCCCCATGAGAATTATAGATTGTGGTACATTTTACCTTGTAGAATACAATGAGGGAAATTATATCATATTTTAAAATAATGGTGACAAGTAAATATTATTGTCTACCCCTTAAACCCATCAATAATTTCCACTCTTGGCACCCTACTTTTCCATGAGAATTATTCTTTTTAGATTGGATGGATTCACCATCTTGATTAATGCATTTTCCTATTTTTTTCAAGATTCACCAAAATCTTCTACAAAATTTTAGTGATGTAAAAAAAATTGACAATAAAATTAATATTTTTTGCCAATAAAAATTAATATTTTTTCCTAAAAAATGAAAGATTTGCTAGTCTTTAATATCTTTTTTTGAATGGAGTTTCTTAAAGTTATCATTGTAATGTTTCCATTTTCAAATTCCACAACAAGGAATCTATTAGGAAGAAAGGTCAGTCCCATAATAGAAAGCCAATTCTCTGAGATCCACTTTCTTAGCTCCTACCAGCTAGGGTTACCACCTATAACTCTATCGATGAGAGTCATTTCCTTTAGGAGGTTAACTTCCTCCTCTACACTCTCCATGACAATGATATCCAAGGGTTCCTATTGGAAAGCTGAAACTCGCCAACCACCATCATCTAATACAAGTCGACTCCACAATCTCTGATTTGTTTGGTTGTGACAGGGATGGTGTGGAGACTTATACTAGTAATAGTAATCACCTCCTTGTAAGATCATATTTTTTTTGCGATGGGGATTGAATTCATCCCTAAGACTAGAAACCCCATTGACTCATACCTATGACTCCCATGTCATTCGCCAAACACCCTTGACCTAGCACTAGGAAAGCATTTCACTTGTTTTGAGTGATCCGACCAAGTCTCGTTCTGAGCTCTCAACCTAATCCGCTCCATTGAAACTTCTTGTTCCACCTTCATAGACCAAGCACCAAGGCCTACACTCGACTACTCGCCTACTACCCTCACACTTGATCCTTTTGCTCCTACTTCCTTTGCCCCTACTTCTAATACATTCACATTTCACACTTGCTCCATTTTGTGTTCTTTTTTATTTCAACTTATTTTAACGAGAATAATTTGAACTTATTTTTTATTTCATTAGAGTATTAATTATCTTTCAAATAATTATTTGTATATATAAGTTTTCAATACAAAAATACTTATTTTTCTTATATTTTTAATATTTCTATTGTATAAACATTAAATACTAGTATGTTGTATTTCTATTTTTTAGATAAGATCATATATAGATTTCATAAATTCAATTTTACATTTTCCACCTAAATACATATACTTCATAAATCCCAAATCTTTCACATTCCACTATCAAACTGGGTCTACCTATTAAGTGGTTGGACTAAAATGGAAAAAAGATCATTTCACATACCAATGGGTCTAACACCTCTAGCATACAATTACCAATGCTAGGTAACTAGTGTGAGATTTTTCTATGGGAAAATTTCCACACCATTAATGATTGAAGAAATTTAATGTGACTGTTATTCTAATATGAGTGAAAATGCATTTACAAGGAGGTTTAAGAGTGAATTGCAAGTGGGGTTATAACACAAAGAGAAATGTATAGCCAATATGAGATAAAGGGGATGTAGTTGAGTGTGCAAAGTGGGTAAAATAAATAAGATGAGTCCACTTCTTGTGGATGTTTCAAATAGCCAAAAAACATGAAATCAAGAAAAGTGAAATGGGCTACCATTTTTTATGAAATGGGATCTTGTTTTCTAGAAATGAGATCCTATTTCATAAAGGGTTAATTTAAAAAAAAAAATTAAAGATCTCATTTGTAGAATGGGATCCCATTTCTTAAAATTTTAAGTTTTGGTTTAGTTTTTTCTATGGGTTTTGAGTTAGAAAAAAGACTTGGGGAGCTGACCCTTAGCTTTGGACCTACTTTGACCTGCAACTTGAAGGTCATGTTACTGTCACTAGAAAATAGTGACTTTAGACATATGTTTGAAGATGTTTTTTGCATAATTTTTTTGATGAAATTAAAACCCATTATAGATGAGATTGTGTAGATTTCAAATATGTATTTTTTTACAATTGGATTTTTTTTTCTATTTTTGAAATAATTTTCAATGAAATTGGTCCATAAACTTGAAATAACATGTTTTCTTATTATTTTAATAACTTTCTATTCAAATAATTTTAAAAAAAAAAAATACTTGAACAATATTTAGACAATTCTTTTCAATTTGAAGGACAAAATGATAAGTTTGGATCATCTTATGTGTGGCATACAGAAGGAGTTTCGAAAAAAGCAATTACAACCAATAAAAAATTAATAAAATAAAATTACAAAAAAATATCATGAACAATCTTTAGTGTCTTATATATATATTTTCCCAAAAGGATTCATAAAAATACTTTTATTTAGGTCAAAATATGGTTGATGTACACACACATGGTATGTTCCTGAAAAAGTGACTTTTAAACAGTGGTTTTTTAGACATGCCTATTGAAAATCAATTTCTATCATCTAGGTATTAAAATAAATTACATATTTGGAAACTAGACTCTGGGTACTACATTTCATATTACTGACTTTTTATAAGATTCAATCTTTAAGTTCTTCAAATTTTTAGGTTAAATGTGACAAATTATGAAAATCAGGGAAAACACTTTTACTTTTTGGCCAAAAAGTGGACTTAACTTCGTGCACACACCCAAGTACATCTCCACCAAATAAAGATAGTACAAGTTGCATGATGTAACTGCAACTTACCTAAGTAAGTTTATTATAGATGTACACTAATACAATCAAATAAATAAATTGAATACAATAAAATAAATATGCAACAACAAATGGGAGATGAGGAATCAAATTGTGACAGGAGTTGGTGTAGTCATTTTAGTGCACACTAGGGTTTATAGGCCCTAGTCATGCCTTATTGTGTTTTCTTAGCATTGGGTGAAGGGTGTGTTGTGTGTAGGTCTTCTAGGTGGTGTGGCATGGTTACAAGTGCAGGTTCAAGTTGTTTTGGAGGTCTTTTGTGGGGTGTGGCCGGTGTTTTTGGGTGCTAGGTGGGATTTTTTATTTTTGTTTTTTTGTATTCTTATTTTTCTCGTTGTCTTTGGGTATAGCCTCAGGCAGAGGCTCAAAATTTCATCAAAATATATCTTTTATGAAGGTCTTATCTATAAGTGATCCCTCCCCTTCTATGCATGCGAGTGTTATAAAATTTTGAGAAAATCCTTGAATGTAGATGGCCTGTCTCAAAATGGTGGTCCCTATATCCCAGAAGTGAATGGATGTGTAGAAAGGAGTGCAAATTGATCAGTTTTGGTTATCCAACTGGACTCAGTAGCAGAGAATGTCAACTATCTAGCTAGACATGCTCTAATTTGAAAATTCATGGGGATTTGAGTATCTCCTTTCCTAGAATCTTGAGCTCATTAGACCTACAATCTCAAGGGGGGATGGAGGTAGTGGTGGCAACCAATAACTACTTCATGGTGGTTTTTAATTGCTTATATGATCATAATAAGGCTTTTGAAGAGGGTCCTTATTTTTATAACTAAGTTGGCTTGTTTATAAAACCTTGGCATGCAAGTTTTAATCCTACAAAGGAAATCCCAACATGTTTCCCTATCGAGGTAAGGCTCCCATTGTTCCCATTAGATTTCTAGAGGAAATCAGGTGGGTCCTTCACAACAATAATTGGATAAAAAGGTATTTTTTTATGCTTATATATGCATTGAAATTGATTTAAATAATCCTCTATTAGATTCTGTAGAAATTCATCTTTGTTCTTCCCCATGGATCCAACAGCTTAATTGTGAATTCCTCCCATTCCATTGTCAGGTTTGTCATGAATATGGTTATTTTTAAAGGAAGTGCCCTAGAATTAACCCTATAGGAGTCACTTCTAATGTATTAGCTTGTCAACCCCCTAAGGTTGACAAAGGGAAGGCTCCTATTGCATGGGAGAAAGATGATAAAGAGGTATTTATTCTAGTAAATTCTAGGAACAAGGGAAGAGGGAAAAAAAACTCTCAAAGATAAGCAAGAGGATGGATTCTTCAAAAAATTTGATGTGTTGGATGATTTTAACCAGTAAGAGGTGAATCGAGTGGGAATACATCTCAACAATGACAATTTGGGGCTAGAATAAGACTTATCTAGGGAATATGTTAATCAAGATTATATCCATGAAGAGCCTTTGGCTAGTCAAACATATAAATATATAATTCCAATTGTTTCTTGTGCTTTGGAATCAGTTCAAAATAATGAAAGGTTTGTTGGATCCACTTTGGTTGTGCTTGATCCTTTGCAAGAGAAGGTGGATTTGGATAAATGGAAAGGTATTAAAGCTTTCCCCCCTTTAAGAATTCAAAAAAAGAGCCTCAAGAAGGGAGCTCCAAATAAACCTCCCAAGGTGGGGCAAAAGAAGGATTAGGACAAGATTAAATTGAGACTTTAGTAGAATTGGGGTCTGTCGAGACCATTGATTCTCACTTCAACAATCACAAAGATGAGAGTTTTTTATTAGAATGTAAGGGGCTTGAACAATGTCCCTAGAAAAAAAATTATTCGAGATTTGGTCAAAGATCATTTTATAGCTATTATTTTTATCTACGAGACTAAGTTGTCAATGGAAAATATGTATAACATGGCTTCTAAATTGTTTAGGAAAAACTATTGTCAGTGTATGTGGTGGACATGGTAATGTTGGGGGTGTTTCTTTCTTATGGAACCCAATGAATATTACTCTCAAATGTAAACAATATACTCTCAACCATCAACCTTAAACCCTCAACTCTAAATTCTTCATTAAAAAGTGCATTAGAGAGAGACAGATCGAGTAAGAGGGAGGGAGAGAGAGAGAGAGATATAGGAAGAGGGAGGGAAAGAAATATGGAAAAATATATAGAGATTATTTTTATCTTCATAGCAGCATGAGAACATTATAACACACTTGCTCCTATGAAGATGAATTTTTGAGCATGGGGGATACATTCTATTCCTAGAAACATGGTGGAATTATAACCTATATAGAGACATATTGAGAGAGATAGAGAGGTAGAGAGAGTTAGGGAGAGAGGGAGGGAGAGATGTAAATAGGGAGAAAGAAGAACTAGATATAGGGAGAGTTAGGTACAAAGAGACAAAGAGATACATGGGAGAAAATTAGTAGAAAAGGAAGGAGGTAAATAGGGAGAGAGAGAGAGAGTGATATAGATAGAGATTTGAGAAAAAGAGTATAGGGGGGGTGAGGGAGGGAGGGAGAGGTAGGGAGAGATACAGGGATTTGGAGGGAGAGAGAGGGATAAAGAGATTTTGGGGGAGGGATGGAGGCACAAAGAGAGGAATATTGATAGAGAGAGATGTAGAGAGAGTTAGAGATAGAGGTGGAGGGAGAGAGAGCTAGAAAGTTAGATTCAAGAACATGATGCTTTTAGTGTAGGCAAAAACATGAGCATACATTTTTAGATTTTATAAAACATGTACATGTTTTGGCTTGCAAAAAAAACATACATGTTTTGGATTGCACAAAACACGTACATGTTTTGGCTAGCAAAAAACACATACATGTTTTGGCTTGCTAAAAACACGTACATGTTTTGGCTCTCATAAAACATGTACATGTTTGATGTAGGAGCATCCGTGGTTGACCAACAATCTTGCATCAACCAAAAAAATATATTTAAATTTATTTTCCTAAGGTTGGTAGGTGATTTATTTGATAGGGTAATTTGCAAGGTTATAGTAAAATATTTATTAAATAAATGCCTTTGTCATTTTGTGGCAAGATATTGGTGTGGAGATAAATTAGGGGGAAAATTTTAGAAAATATTTAGTATTTAAAAATTGGAAATATATATTATTAGGTGTGGGTCTTGGAAGGAATATGAGTTTGAGAATGCATTTATTACTTTCTAAAATCATGCATAAAAAAAGTGGGCACCCAAGGTGAGTTGGCAAGAGTTACAATGGAAACTGCCCTAAAATCTAGGAATGGACTCCAATTTTGGAAATTTTGGTGGGAGTGGATTTAGGAAAGAATTTTTAATATTATGGAAGGTTTTGTAGATGTATTTTTGGAGGTTTCTTCCCAAATTGGTCATATTTTTTCTGGTGAAGTTTTTGGAGCTTGTTTTAGAAGATTACAGGCAATTTTGACTATGTTTTGGTAGCCATTTTTAGCTAGAATTGGAAGGTTGTTGTTGTAGGTGTAGCATCTTCTTGGAGAGGAGATGGGGAGTTTTTTGTTGCAGTTTTGAAGGTGTTATGAAAAAGAAATGGATCATGGAATTCATTGTTGAAGATGGGTAAAGTTTGTAGGGTGAAGGTTGTAGATTGAGAGTGATTTGAAGTCCAATTGAATCAATAGTTTAATGGGTATGTGCAAGATCATCATGGAAAAAATAGGCCCTTAAGTGGCAAAAAATTCAAAAAAATCAGAGTTAGGCAACTTTATGTAAAAATTTGAATAATTTATCTATATTATTTCAAAAATATATAAGAATAGAATATGTAGAAAATTGAATGTAGTTTCTAAACTACTAGGTTTGTTTTAAAAAAAATCTCTTTAGTGAAAATTTGAAATTTCAATGCAGTGGTACTTAAATTTCAGGGAAAAAATAAGAAGTAGGTTTTGCCTGACCACCCTAACCACAATAAAATGATAATATTTTTTTATAAGATTTTAGATAAAAGTAGAGGACTCATGTCCCGATGTGCATATTTTTTTGTAATTTTTTTCCAAGTATATAATAATTATGATTTTTTTATTACAACTTTTTTAAAAATATAAAAACTCGTATGTCTTATGACCTTAACTTGGTGGAACTTCATGAAATCCAATTTTTTGTTTTTTAATCCTATAGTATGTGAAGCATAGAATGTGACGCATGTTTTGGATTCAAAAAATGTGATACCGTTTGAATGCTATAGATGTTTTTCAATCAGCCTATCAATTAGGACTTTAGTCATAATTTGAATAGAAAATGAATAATAATTACTTATTAAATTCAAAGTAAATAATAATTTATATTGGTGGAAAGCTGAGAATCTCCTTTAAAAACCCTTTTCATTTCATCAATTTTGGGTAAAAAAATAGTTGTCAGCCACATACCCATCATATTGCCACTTTTTGGCCCATCATGATCCTGCACATACCCTAATTTGTTGTTATTTGCTATTAAGATCATATTTGAATCTGAATTTTAATGTGTATTTATCATTCCAAGAGGCTGCAATATTTGTATTTTCATTTTGGAGAAGATACTTTAATGTTTGCATGAGAGTTTGAATAAATAATTTAGAAATTTATTTGCAATTTTTTTGCATTATTTTTCTTTTCTAAGTTATTTCAAATTTAAATCAAATCATTTAATTGATTTACATTTGTGATTTGAGAAGGGAGAGTCTCCCTCTTACATTAGGGGTATTAGAACAAAAGTTCTTGAGTGTGTAGGAAGAAGCGCTAATGTGAGGCAGTTTGCACTTGAACCTATGGGGGTGTGTGTGTGATTTGCATGTGAACAGTTCACCAAACATGAGGTAGTTTACATGTGAAGAACTTGAGGATTTGAATATTTTTTTTGAGGCTTTGTGAGGCCTTGAAAATACCAAAGAATAAAGTCAAGAAGATTTTCATAGTTGTGTATGTAGGTGAACATGATGGAGAAAATATTGCTAAAGTATGCTTTGAGGAAGGCATAGAGAAAGAGAGTGAGAACGAAGAGAAAAGTGTAGCAGAGGTTGAGAGGAAAAGGAAAGTGTAGAAATCCAAGAGTAAATTGATGTTGCAGAGGTATGCTTGGGTGAGAGCATGAAATAAAATGAGAAAAATGAAGAAGATAAATTTGTTACAGCATTGGTTGAAGGTGGAGTTATAGAAGTGAGCATTGAGGGGATTGTTGTGAGTAAAGTTGTAGTAATTGAGGATGTTGTAGTTAAAAAAATGTATGTAGTGATGTATAAGGATCTAGTGTTTGATGAGGAACCCGATGAAGACCAAGAGTTTGTTGAAGAAGATTTCACAAAGATAGAGTTTAGTTGTTTAGTGCAACAACAAAGACACTAGCATTCAACAATGAGGAAGAAGATGTTGTGAAAAAAGAATTTATCAAGGTAAAATTTGATTTAATGAGTTTTGTAATGTTGAATATATGTAAATAATTTTCATTCTGATGAGAAAAGAGTTAGTGAAGAAAAAATATTGTTAAGATGCAAAGTGGTATACAGATCTATACTTGCAGGTAGAGGCTATAGAGGAACTTGTAGGAGGAACTTGGTGGAGGTGGTCGGTTTTTAGTGGGTTGAATCCCACAAGATAAGAGAGGAGAATGTATGCTATTAGGAGGATGGCACATGGTGAATACAAGTCCATGAGAGGAGAGAAGAATGCAGTGCAAAGTTGTCAGAGGAGGAGGTTTCTTGTTCCAACTAAGTGTTGGAAGAGGAGAAAGAAGAATCAATTGTAGGTGATGTTAGAACTGTATAATTTTGAAAATTTCATGGCTGCACATACCCGTTAGTTCCCAAAAATGCCCATACCATAAGCATAAGAAATTCGCTTTGCATAACATTTTTTCCCATATTTTGTCATTTGGCCCAATAGAATTCTTCTAACCCTGAGTATTTCAATGTATAAACCACATCAGCATAACATGATGCAGGTCTCACCGATCCATAAATTATTTTATACTAACATATGTCTTTTTGTAGTCTATCGGCAAGAGATCAGGATTGTCTTATGATAAAAATTCATTTGGTAATACACATCGGGCAGACACAATTCATAGTCTTAGCGAAAGAAAGATCATATCAGCAAGATAGTATGCATCGGGGTGAGTCATATTGAGCCTATTTGTGTCTTACCAATCGAAGACATAGAGAAATATTGGTGAGACAACAATTTTTAGGATAATTCATAGCGAGCACATATGTGTTTTACCATGAAGCACAAAGAACTATGTCGTTGAGCCAAGAGCCATCGGTGTAATGTCCCGGAGTATTCATCTGGTCCCGCCGATAAAATAGAGGAAGATTTTGTTGTTGTCATCGATATGAAGTCATGGAGTTCTGTCGACCCTCTATGTCACAGCAACAGTATTACATTAGGACTTGGTGATATGTTTGATCATCAGCGAGACTGGCATCATCGGTGAGAGCTAGGAGAGTCATACCGAGTGTTGCTTCCATCGGTAGGAAAATTGTTAAGTCTTGGCAATCAGAAAATGAACCGAAGGAGAAATCTCGGCAAAGCACAATGTAAGTGAGGAAGCATCTGCTCGACTCACAAAGTTACAATGATAGGTTTGCATCAGTGAGAGTTACTGCAATATTCTTAAGACTAGAGGGATAAAATGTCAGGGAGACTCAAAACATCGGTCCAACTACATGATATCAAAGTGATATGTGATTTGTGGTAGTCGGAGAGACATTGAACATCAGTATGACTACATGATGTCTTTGCGGGTGTCTGATGGATGTTAGTAAAATCCTGAATAGCTGGATCGCCGCAAATGTGAATGCGAAAGGATGTGTCCTTTCCAATGACTGATGTATAAATACTCATTTTTTGACAGCACAGAGAGAGATAGAGCGGAGAGCAAGTAAAAAATACAGTAGGATACATAATGTTTACAATTTTGAGACTATGATGCATGTTTGAAACAATGGAGATTTCAATTGAATTCATTTGATGTGGTGACATTTTTCTGGTATCAATTGTTTGTTGTGTTAATTGAAAGTATTGCTGAAGTTGTCTCCAAGGTTGATGTTTTCTAATTATTTAAACTATTATATCAAGGATATTTTTTCAGTTTATCATTGCACACTTGTTGTATCTGTATGGTTGGATTAATTGGTTCTTTCAAGGAGAGATTAAATCCTTTTAGTAAATCATAGTAATTAGGGAATCTCATTTGGATCATTAAGAAGAACTTGGTAATCATATTCTTGCATGTTTATACTAGTTATAGACTTAAACCTATATGCCAAACAATTTGAGTTTCTGCCAGAAAGAAGTTACTCATTTCATATTTTCATTTGAATCTGTACACCCAATAAAGCACTAGTCTCTACTATTTCATTGTTTAATTTCATTCATTTTTACATATGAACACATTAGATGTTTTCCTTGATATTGCTTATACAATTTATACCAAAATAACACTCATTTATCCATTCCCATTTTCCAGTGTGGGTAAATTGCTTTAGGAAATGAATAGAGGTCAAGTCTGCTTTATTCAAACAGGTATACCTGCCTAGGTCTAGCAGCACCTAAAGAGAAGAAGGTTCAAATTATTTGGGCTTGTATGTTACCCTGAAACTTTGTGAGAGCTTGGCAACCTCTCGTGGTTCAAGCCTGCATTTTTCAAAGCTAACAAATTGGCAAATTTGTTGGGGAATTATTGCAGGATATCTGGTTGAAGATCATCATATAGAGTCATTGAAGAAAGATTCATAATTTGAGAAGTTTCAGAAAAAAGTGATTCCGCTAGGGAAAATAAAAAAATAATTTTAAAGAATCATTTTCCTACTTTTGGAAAAGCAGGTGGCAACTCTGGTAAAAAAATGATGAAGAATGGATAGACAATTTGTGTATGGAACAAATTAATATTTTAGAAGGTAGCATTTGATAAGAGAAATTAAAGAATTGAAAAAGTAGCGGCTACAATTGGACAAAGAAACACTATAATTGAAACAACAACTGTTACAATCAAGAGAATTTTGTAATAAGAATGAATACATAAGTGCAAACAGGCATTGGACCCCACAAGTTCTTGATAATACAATTGTAAATCTTCACAATGGAAGCAATGCATATCATGCACAACAAAACATTTATTCACCACAACCGTCAAAGAAAGTAAGTGCTTATCCAGTCCCTCCTGGAAAAAGATTGGTAAGCTATCAATATACTCAATGTCAAATGCAACACAATCCCAACCCACATGAAGGTGTCAATCAAAACCTGCAACAAAATGTATATCCAAGTTAGCAGCTTGAGGAGGAAGAAGATGAGTACATACATACTCAAATCCAAGATTCCATCACAGAATCAAAATGTGGAATTTACCCCTTTGATGCATTTCTTAACATAAGAAGACATGAAGGAGAAGATAAAAGCTCTCTATACAACATGATGATAAATATCTGTATGCAGTTACCTCCTAATTGTAAGCCTACAAGACCCCTTTTTGTTGCACAATTCATAAGAGTTTGGAAACCTAAATTAGCTTATTGGCCAAAATCATCAATACAGCATGCCTTTGATTGAGTGAATAAATTTATTGATGCCATGGAGAGGATAAGGTATGAGAAAACTATCAATGTTGAATTCAATAGTTGTATTTTTTATGAGTATAGAGAAATTGATCAAACAATGCAGCCAATAGAAGATGAGACATATGTAGGTCAAAATGATTCATATGATAGCCTGCATGATGAAGATGAAGATACAAGAGATCTCTCTTGCATAACAGATTGTGACAAGGAAGTCAGTACATGTTATGAGGGATCCAATGAATATTCAGATTGTGAAGATGAACCTGTGGATTTTGACTTACAACGGGGTGATTCTTGCAATTCTTGTGGTGATCAAGAAGAAGAAGCAATGGAAAATGTGGGTCCATTTGACAGTGAATAAATAACACCTCCAGCTATAGCTGAGAACTATAGGGACATAGTTGATAATAAAGAGAATGATTTCTCTATTTTTTCAAATCCACTCCATGATGAGGATGTATCATCCCACAATGAGGAATAGTTTGAGGACAATCATGTGAATCATGATCTACAACAAGGAAATATTTTCAGCTATTATGGGGATCAAGAAGAGGGAGAAATAGTGGAAGATATGGAAGAAGAAACATGTTCACTCAACAGTGAGCAAATTTCAGATATGCTAACTCTTGAATACCAGAGATGTGCACATGAAGGTGATTCTGAAGTCCTGTGTCCAGCCTACATTTGTTTTGACAATGAAAGTTCTTTGTGCAATGATTCATATGACTCCCAGTGCATTTCTTGAAATAATGGAGAAACCTTTGAAGTTGATAAAAAATCTATATCCATTGAAGAAGAGGTATGTGATTTAGAAATTTCTAACTCATGTGGAGAAGACATTTATTTGCGTACCAAGGATGATAGGAGTCTAGCCTTGATTGGTTCAGATATGCATGATATTGAAGATATGAATCATATTTTAGTGTCAAATGGTAATATGGAAGATGTGCAAAATGTTTCAGATTTATTTATCTCAAACAGTGTTGATATGACAGAGCATTTAGATTTGTGTGAGAAGCATTCGAATCTTGAGGTGAGTGACAGAGATGATCATGATTTTTTCCCTCCTCATGTACATGAAAGTTGTATTCCTTGGTTGCATTATGATTGCAAATTTCCTATGCAGATTAATCTCAGTTATATGATGAATAAAGAATGTTTTCAGTTTTCAAATCAGCAGGGATATCATTTTATGATGCAAGACCCAAATCAAAATGGGGGAAAGAGTTGCAAGTATCTTTATGACAACAAGAGTAGCAAGGAGGATGACATGAATACTTTCAAGAGAAGTTCATTGAGTTCAAATCAGAATAAAATTTATGATAGACAAAAGTGTGGGCCTTTCTTTTGGGTGCCTTGAGCCATCATTTACCGAAATGAAGTCTGATTTTTTTGCCAAAGAAATACAGAGGATTAAGGGTTTCCAGTGCATGGACAACTCTTGACATTCCTCTCAAAAATTTCTCTTCCATGCACATTAGTCTAGGAAATAAAAGGAACATGAATTTCCAGTACATGGACAATCTTGACATTCCTTCTTTAAATAAATCTTTCCATGTACAGTAGTATAGGGTCATGTTCATCTCCATTTCCATTCATTCCATCCTTCTCATTGGTCCATCACCTTGAAATTTTGGTCTGCTCTCCCAGAGATTTGGATCCTTGCAATGATCTCACAATCATTCATCCCCAGATGGAGCCACTGTTAGAATTGTAAAATTTTGAAAATTTCATGGCTGCACATACCCGTTAGTTCCCAAAAATTCCCATACCATAAGCATAAGAAATCTGCTGTGCATAACATTTTTTCCCATATTTTGTCATTTGGTCCCATAGAATTCTTCTAACCCTGAGTATTTCAATGTATAAACCACATCGGCGTAACATGATGCAGGGCTCACCGATCCATCAAGCATTTTATACTAACATATGTCTTTTTGCAGTCTATCAGCAAGAGACAGGATTGTCTTACCGATAAAATTTCATTTGGTAATACACGTCAGGCAGACACAATCCATAGTCTCAACAAAAGAAAGATCATATCGGCAATACAATATGCATTGGGGTGAGTCATATCAAGCCTATTTGTGTCTTATCGATCAAATACATAGAGACATATCAGCGAGACAACAATCGTCGGGATAAGTCATAGCGAGCACATATGTGTTTTACCAATGAAGCACAAAGAACTATGTTGTTGAGACAAGAGCTGTCGGTGTAATGTCCCGGAGTATTCATCCTGTCTTGCCGATAAAACAGAGGAAGATTTTGTCGTTGTCATCGATATGAAGTCATGGAGTCCTGCCGACCCCCTATGTCACAGCGACAGGATTACATTAGGACTTGGCAATATGTTTGATCATCGGTGAGACTGGCATAATCGGTGAGAGCTAGGAGAGTCATACCGAGTTTTGCTTCCATCGGTAGGAAAATTGTTAATTATCGGTGATCAGAAAATGAACCGAAGGAGAAATCTCAGAAAAGCATGATGTAAGCGAGGAAGCATCTGCCCGACTCACAAAGTTACAGCGATAGGTTTGCATCGGCGAGAGTTATTGCAATATTCTTAAGACCAGAGGGATAAAACATCGAGGAGACTCAGAACGTCGGTCAAACTGCATGACATCAAAGCGATATGTGATCTGTGGTAGTCAGAGAGACATTGAACATTGGTATGACTACATAATGTCTTTGTGGGTGTCTGATGGATGTTATTAAAATCCCGAATAGATGGATCACCACAAATGTGAATGCGAAAGGACGCATCCTTTCAAATGACTGATGTATAAATACTCATTTTTTGACAGCACAGAGAGAGATAGAGCGGAGAGCAAGTAAAAAATATAGTAGGATACATAATGTTTACAATTTTGAGACTATGATGCATGTTTGAAACAATGGAGATTTCAATTGAATTCATTGGATGTGGTGACATTTTTCTTGTATCAATTGTTTGTTGTGTTAATTGAAAGTATTGCTGAAGTTGTCTCCAAGGTTGATGTTTTCTAATTATTTAAACTATTATATCAAGGATATTTTTTAGTTTATTAGTGCACACTTGTTGTATCTGTATGGTTGGATTAATTGGTTCTTTCAAGGAGAGATTAAATCCTTTTAGTAAATCATAGTAATTAGGGAATCTCATTTGGATCATTAAGAAAAACTTGGTAATCGCATTCTTGCATGTTTATACCAGTTATAGACTTAAACCTATATGCCAGACAATTTGAGTTTCTACCAGAAAGAAGTTACTCATTTCAGATTTTCATTTGACTCCGTACACCCAATAAGGCACTAGTCTCTACTATTTCATTGTTTAATTTCATTCATTTTTACATATGAACACATTAGATTTTTTCCTTGATATTGCTTATACAATTTATACCAAAATAAAACTCATTTATCCACTCCCATTTGCCAGTGTGGGTAAATTGCTTTAGGAAATGAACAGAGGTCAAGTATGCTTTATTCAAATAGGTATACCCGCCTAGGTCTAGCAGCACCTAAAGAGAAGAAGATTCAAATTATTTGGCCTTGTCTGTTACCCTGAAACGTTGTGAGAGCTTGGGAACCTCTCGTGGTTCAAACCTACATTTTTGAGAGCTAACAGGTGCCAAATTCAGTGATGGAGTTACTGATTATTTCTTTCAATCCAAAAGGGTGGTACTACCAATTTCAACTCCATTTTTTGAATCCATATTTGAACAAAAAATTCCCTACCCCGGGTGTCTTATGCAAGAGCATCTGTGGTTGACTAGTAATCTTGCATCAACCAAAAAATTATATTTTAATTTATTTTCCTAAGGTTGGTAGTGATTTATTTGATATGGTAATAGGTTAGAGTAAAATATTTATTAAATAAATGCCTTTGTCATTGTGTGGCAAGATATTGGTGTGGAGATAAATTAGGGGGAAAATTTTGGAAATTATTTAATATTTAAAAATTGGCAATAAATATCCTTGAGTGTGGGTCTTGGAGGGAGTATGAGTTTGAAAATAGATTTATTACTTTCTAAAATCATGCATAAAAAAGTGGGCACCCAAGGTGAGTTGGTAGAAGTTACATTGGAAACTACCCTAAAATCTAGGAATGGACTCCAATTTTGACAATTTTCGTGGGAGTGTATTTAGGAAAGAATTTTTAATATTATGAAAGGATTTTGGAATGGATTTTTTGAGGTTTATTCCCAGATTTGATGTGATTTTTGTTGGTGAAGTTTTTGGAGCATGTTTTAGAAGATTACAAGCAATTTAGAGTATGTTTTGGTAGCCCTTTTTGGCTAAAATTGGAAGGTTGTTGTTGCAGGTGTAGCATCTTCTTGGAGAGGAGATGGGGAGTGTTTTTTTGTAGGTTTGAAGGTGTTATGATAGAAAAATGGGTCATGTAATTCATTGTTGAAGATGGGTAAAGTTTGCAGATTCGAGTTTGCAGGATGAAGGTTGTAGATTGAGAGTGATTTGGAGGAGTTGAATTAATAGTTTTTATTTGTTGTTATTTGTTGTTAAGATTATATTTGAATCTGATTTTTAATGTGTATTTATCAGTCCAAGAGGTTAAAATATTTGTATTTTCATTTTGGAGAAGATACTCTAATGTTTGTAGGAGAGTTTGAATAAAGAATTTCGAAATGTTTTTGCAAAATTTCTGCATTGTTTTTCTTTTCTAAGTTATTTCAAATTTAATTCAAATCATTTAATTGATTTACATTTCTGGTTTGAGAAGGGAGAGTCTCCCTCTACATCAATGTTTTGGCTTACACAAAACACGTACATGTTTTAATTGCACAAAACATGTACGTGTTTTGGCTTATAGTAAACACATACATGTTTTGGTTTGTACTTAGGCTTGGATGGTTCATTTTCCCCATTTTGATGTCATTTTTTCCTCCATTTTCATTTCTCAACTTGCTCATCATCAGGTTTACACATTATAAATTGAATCTTACTAAAATTACCACCATAATTTCATATGTTTTCTAGGCTTTATAACCATATAATTTTTTTATATTTAAAATACATTAACATATTTATTGTTAATTTCTTTCACTTATGTTTTCATATTTATTAGAGCCATATGTATTGAATTTTTTAATAACTTTTGATGTACTTGTCCAAGTTTGAAAAAAATTATATAATATTGTTCTACACTTCATTCTTTACACATTGCATTTTTTTAAATCATTTTTTATTATTTTGGTGAAAGTTATGTGACACTCATGCTCAATGACATGATTTTCAGGATGCATCCACTTTGAAAATCATAAAAAAAATACTTAATAAAAAATTATAAAAAAACATACAACTTCTACTACTCACTCTTAACTATATTTTTACCAATGGGTTTTTGAAAATACTAGATGCAACTAAAATAATTGAGGGGCACACTCTAGACACTATGTTATGTTTTGCTAAAAAAAATAGGAACAATTTTGTGTGAGTGAAAAAATTGATCCTCTTAATCTTATCTATTTTTGAAAGAATTTAGTAGTTTAGAAACTAGATTCAGAGTACTACAATTCTTTTCTTTTGGTATCTTCAAATTTTGAGTGCATGAATCTCAAATCACTCCTCCAGGTTCAAGTTTAATTAATTTCACAAAAAAGTGGCCACTTTTGACCCCCTTTTTATGCACCATCTTAGTGCACTTACCCCTTTTTTGAATAAAAAGAGGGGTACAAATTTATTATATTAGAAAAGCTCATAAGTACACATCTCACAATTACAACCCCCTCTAGGAGGGGCCCACCTAACCCAAGCATTCGAATCAAGAAAGACCATACAAAAATAAATCCAAAGAAAAGTTCCACTAGACCACATCTTACTGAAGCCTATCTTCAAGAATCAAATCTTTCAATCATTGGGAACACTCTAAAGGTAAGTTTTCACAGCTATCAACTCTTCAATGTTGAATAAACTCATATGCCCATTTATCCAATCAATATGCCACTCTATTACACTCTCTTGGGATGTGGAAAAAAAAAGGACACAATCCAAAGAATTATAAATCTAATGAATCGGGTGCACCACTAAATCCAACAACCAATTAGCATCACCAAGATCATACCTATTTAACATGTTAATCAAGATTTGAGAATCCAACTAGAAAATGACTCTGCCCTAGCCCAATGCACATCCCCTCTCCAAGGCCATAAGTATTTTTGGAGCTTCCATAAGATTATTATACTAGTGCTCTTTAAAGAGTGAAAAGAAGAACAAGGCATCCCCTGAATAGTCCCTTCCAACACCACCAACTTTGACTGGCCCAAGATTTCCCCTAGAGGAACCATCAATGTTGATCTTAAAGATACCAATAGGACAAGGGAACCATCTCCCCTCTTGCTATATTTTCCTTTGGGTTTGTTGAATCCCCCTTGATAAGGTAGGGGCCAGACCACCCCTTGAGAGGCCAAGTCTATTCATCAACTCCACCTCACCATGCTTTAAAGGGGTATCAATCACAAATTTAGCCTGGATAGTTTCTTGGACCATTCCCAACATTCTTTTCCATAGCTGATGCAATCCCAATGGCTACCCCTAGAAGATCCTATGGTTCCTTTCCAACCATGTATGCCAAATAATGCAAGAAGGCCCAATATTCCAAGCCACCTGAAGAATGAAGCTCTTAGCTAGTGGTCTTCCAAAAAATTCTTGCACACATTCCTTATTCTAAACATCCCACAAAAGGTGCCAATGGTCCACAAAAAAGAGCATTGGAAAAAAAAGAGTGAGGCTATCTCCTTTTCATTTGCACAAAGAACATGGATAGATGGTCCTTAGAACCATCTTTTGTGAAGATTGTCCTATGTGAGACACCTATTATGGGAAACTAAAAAAATGAAAAAAATCAATTAATCCAAGAATACTTACTTCACACTTGTTTCAACAAAAGGAATTCATCTCCTCCATATTTCTACCTATCCAAAACCTAGTAACCGGAGGCCGCCAAGTGTACACCCCTCTCTAATCCAAGCCCCAAGGAAAAATATCACTAGTTGAACCAAAGAGTTGCAAATCCTTCTAGAAATAATATGAGCCCACTCCTCCCAATCCTCCATAGATCCACCTAGCAGCCAATCTAAGGGGTCCTTCCACTAAAACACTTCCACCTTTCCCAAGTTCCTACTCATCTTGAAATCCTCCACCCTAGACCATCCAACTTCCAAAAAAGCAAGACATAGAGGTTACAAGTGTGGATACATGGACATGACAGGAGGGCATCCATCCCATGAGATAAACGAGAATAGGGCCTTAGATCCCCTATTACAAATCCAAAACCAACCTTGTTGAATTAGTTTATCACCGCTCTTAAGAGTATTCCAAATCATAGATCCCTTCTTAGATAAGTTGATCCTATGAACATCTTCACTTGCCACCCCCTAGGTATTTATAAGTGAGGATCTTGGCCAAAGCTTGGTCTTGATTACAACACCAATGTTAGTACAATTTAGCAACCAACGCCTCACCCATTAGAATAGTTTTCCTTAGACTAAGACCACTCTCCTACTTCAATCTACAAATAGTCTCCCACTTCACCAAACTGCACTTCGTGGACTCAAAATTACCTACCCAAAGAAATTATCTAGACAAGTCATCCAAATCCCTCACATAACTTAAAGGAGCAATATGGACCATACACCTATAAATTGGAAGGGCTTGCACCACATATTCTAATAGCAACACTTTTCCTACAAAGGAAAGTTGCTTAGTAATCCAATGATTGACTCTAACATAAAACTTATCAAGAACATATTACTAGCCCCCCCTTGGTAAGGGTCCCACAAATAGGGGAATTTCAAGATAGATAGATGGCAATTCACCAATTTGGAATATGAGGATTTGAGAAATTTTAGACTAAATACTAGGAGGGGTGTTGAAGAATAAAATAGAAGACCTAGCTTTGTTAATTCTTTTCCCTGAAGCTACGAGATAGATATTGAATAATATTCTAAGATTAATGGCTTATTTGATTTTTGCTACACCAACCAACTTGTATCATCCACAAACTATAAGTGAGACTGGGTAACCAAGTTATCATTCAATTTCCAACCATAAATCAACCCCTACCTAGCATGAGACTTTATAATTATTCCAAGGCCCTCTGCCATTAAAATGAATACATAAGGTGACAAAGGTTCCCCTTCATGAAGACCCCGTGAAGGTCCAAAAGGACCTGAACGCTCATTGTTGATCAAAATAGAGTAAGAATCCGAAGTAACACAACTCATCACCTAATCAACCTAGCCAAAACTAAATCCAAATACTAGAATGAATTTCTATAGAAAGGACCATTTAGCACAGTCATAATATTTGTACATATCCAATTTGATGAACATAGTGTTCTGCTTGGACTTCTCCATGGAGTGAATGGCCTCATTTGCAATAACCACCCCATCCATAATTTTCCTTCCAATAATAAAACCACCCTGCTCCTCAAAAATGACTCTATTGAGCCATGGCTTGAGTCTCTTAGTGATTAACTTAGTAATGATTTTTTACACCATGTTGTAATGATTTTGATGACCTCCCAAAACTCCTAGTAAAATTCAATAAGAAAACCATCAGGATCTAGGGCTTTCTCGGTGCATTTACCCTTTGACATTTGTATCTTTATTATTTTATTTTCAAATTTATCATGTAAGTATTTTAATGTGACTAGTGTTGTTATAAATTAAAATCTTTATGTGTGCATATGAATATATTTATATCTATATATGTATATATGTATTTATATATGTATGTATATCTATCTATATGTATATATATAAATATACATATATACATGTACATATTTATGTATATATTTATGTATATACATATATATGTATGTATGTATACATATATATATACATAAATATGTACATGTATATATGTATATTTATATATATACATATAGATAGATATTCATACATATATATACATACACATACACATAAATATATGTGTGTTTATGTGTGTGTGTATATATATATGTTTATGTATATGTATATGCATATGTATATACATATAAATATACACACATATATACATATACATACATACGTGCATAAATATATATTCATATATACTATAGTTTCAAAAATGTCGTATGTGACATTTTCATGCTTGTTTGGGTTGTCCTTGTTAAATTGGACTTAATATTACCTTGATTTAATGTTGTAATGTGTTTAACACACTTGCATTAGGTCTTGGGACCTTGCAAACTAAATGAACCTTATTTGTGCCTTATTTTGGGTGTTGTAAAGTGTTGTACCACACTTTCACACTAATCTAGGGCTTTTATTATTAATGGGGCTTCTTTATGCTTTAATTGGCCTTATTTTGTATCCACAAGCCTTAATTAATGCATCTTTTCTAGGATAATCCCAACATGAACCAACATACAATCATAATTCATATTTTTTGGATTGTATGGCTTAGATTTAGTGATCTAGAACTCATACACCACCTTAGCTATATGAGTCCCACCTAAGTTTCAGGGGCCCGATCTTGATTTCACATGAATCTAAGCCAATCTTGAAAAATGTGTCCCATAGCCTAGCCTAATGGGACTCATACACCACTTCTAGACTATGAGTCCCATGTGGCTTAAAATTAAATTAAATTTAAATGCTTGACAAAATTTTATTCTCCTAGATTTGATGTCGGCTTGTAGTACATTGTAATTTTGGGAAATTTGGCATAAACAAGTATAAATACAAGGTTATTTCAATTATGTTCACCTAGAAAGTTCACAAGTGACCTAAGACTTTCATGAGAGTATTCCTAATAGAAAATTGGAGTTTACAAGAGGGTATGTGCAGGATCATCATGGAAAAAATAGGCCCTCAAGTGGCAAAAAATTTAGAAAAATCAGAGTTAGGCAACTTGACGTAAAAAATTGAATAAGTTATCTATATCATTTCAAAAATATGTAAGAATAGAACATGTAGAAAATTGAATGTAGCTTCTAAACTACTAGGTTTGTTTAAAAAATAAATAAATCTATTTGGTGAAAATTTGAAATTTCAATGCAGTAGTACTTAAATTTCAGGGAAAAAATAAGAAGTGTATGTCTGACCACCCAAACGACAATAAAATGATAATATTTTTTTATAAGATTTTATATATAATTAGAGGACTCATTTCCCGATGTGATGCATATTTTTTTGTAATTTTTTTCCAAGTAAATAATTAATTATGAATTTTTTATTACAACTTTTGAAAAATGTAAAAAACTCGTATGTCTGACCACCTTAACTTGGTCAAAACTTCATGAAATTCAATTTTTATTTTTTTAATCCTAGATTATGCGAGGTATAGAATGTGACACATGTTTTGGATTCAAAAAATGTGATACTGTTTGAAATCTACAGATGTTTTTCAATCATCCTATCAATCAAGACTTTAGTTGTAATTTTAATAGAAAATGAATAATAATTACTTATTAAATTAAAAGTAAAACATAATTTATATCGGTGGAAAGCTGAGAATCTCCTTTAAAAACCCTTTTCATTTCATCAATTTTGGGTAAAGAAAAAGTCGTCAGCCACATACCCATCATATTGCCACTTTTTGGCCCATCATGATCCTGCACATACCCAAGAGAATTCAAGAGCATTCAAGGATTGATTATCAAGTGTTTTGGAGCATTATTCAAGTATCAAGCATCATGTAAAACTCACCATGTATCATGTTTTTTTTTTAGCTAACATTTGTGATGTGGGGTTTCATGATTCAAGCAAGTGTTCAATTCAATATTTATAATATCCAAGCAAGAATCAAGATCTACATCTATTGGAGCCATCTCATACATGTTTACAACACTTTATTACTAGGGTTTGGTGAGTTGCAACATTATATTTTGTTCATTCATCATTCATCCTTTCTAGTTGATTTCATTACAAGGTTTGATTACCAAAACGGGATTTGACCAAGGCAAGCCCCTTTCCACTAACAAAACAACATTTTCCCCTCTCTTTAGTGAGTGATTTGTAGATCTAGTCTAGAGACATATTGAAGAGAAAGATTGGAGAAAAGTTCTCAAGTGCTCAAATTTTTCAAAGTTGTCACATCATATACAAGATCATTGAAAGACCTCTATAGAGAGGAATTTAGCATTTTAGATACAAAAACTAGGTTGAGAAGGAAAAGTGGGGATTGGAGAGAAGATTCAGATCTTGATTTTTCAAAAAATCAAAATTAGACTAATACTCCACTTCTAGCGCATGAGTCTCAGTATAGTCAGATTTGCAATTTCTAGGAGTTCCAAACTTGTCTTTACAAGATTTTTGTTCCTGCCCAAAAACCTAGGTAATCTGGTACTAAATCACCCAAACTGGTGTACGAGTCCCATTTTGCATTAGTTTTAGTTTTTTCAGAATTTCAAATCTTCATTCAAGCTCCTATAGGTTTCAAGGTGCACATCTCTAGTTTCTCATCTTTCTATTCTATTTTGCATTCATTTCTAGGTCATTTAGGGAAGTTTTTCATATCATTAGTCTTTGTCATTAGATCTTGCATATTACTTGTCTTTCCAATCCCTAGCTTGGTGGTGAACCCCTCTTTAGTCTCTAATCATACCCTAAGACACCCTATGCAAGATATCTTTCCCTTGCTTCATCCTTGGATTGAGATCTCTATGGTTTCCTTGAATGAGAGTGTAGAAGATTGTTGTTCTATGTCTTAAACCATAGTCAATGATATTTTTCCCCTTTTCATTTGGTGTCAAAACTACATTTAGAACATCTTAATTCTGATTTGGAGTGCATCATTATCCTATATTTAGCTTGGATTAACATGGGTATGTGTAGGATCATCATGGAAAAAATAGGCCCTTAAGTTGCAAAAAATTCAAAAAAATCAGAGTTAGGCAACTTGACATAAAAATTTGAATAAGCTATCTATATTATTTCAAAAATATGTAAGAATAGAATCTGTAGAAAATTGAATATAGTTTCTAAAATACTAGGTTTATTTTTTTAAAAATCTATTTGGTGAAAATTTGAAATGTCAATTGAATAGTACTTAAATTTTAGGGAAAAAATAAGAAGTAGGTGTTTGTCGACCACCCTAACCACAATACATTGATAATAATTTTTATAAGATTTTACATATAAGTAGAGGACTCATGTTTGGATGTGATGCATATTTTTCTATAATTTTTTTCCAAGTAAATAATTAATTATGAATTTTTTATTACAACTTTTAAAAAATATAAAAACTCGTATGTATGACCACCTTAACTTGGTCAAAACTTCATGAAATTCAATTTTTTCTTTTTTTAATCCTTAAGTATGTGAATCATAGAATGTGACGCGTGTTTTGGATTCAAAAAATGTGATACCTTTTGAAAGCTTTAGATGTTTTTTAATCAGCCTATCAATCAGGACTTTAGTCGTAATTCAAATAGAAAATAAATAATAATTCTTTATTAAATTCAAAGTAAAGCATAATTTATATTGGTGGAAAGCTAAGAATCTCCTTTAAAAACCCTTTTCGTTTCATCAATTTTGGGTAAAAAAGAAGTCGCTAGCCACATACCCATCATACCGCCACTTTTTGGCCCATCATGATCCTGCACATACCCACATTGCATTAGTTAATTGGCATTCTACGGTTTCTAAATCTTGCATTAGTGAAAGTGAATATAGGTTACATTTTTGTGTTTTGCATCACTAAAATTGACTTAAAATCTTCATTTTCACTTAACTTAGACATCATACAAACCAAAAATCATAACTTTCACTTAGAATTTTCTAAAATCTTTGCAAAAACCCTAAACTAGGACTTATATGCCCCTTTGGGTGATTTAGTCCCAGTACAGGTGGTTTTGCCTGATTTTTGGGTATTTTTTGGTGATTGTCATTTATCATTTAAACCTTTGAAAAACCCTGATTGGGAGTCATATGCCCCTTTGGGAAGTTTATTCTCATTTTAGTTTTTAAAACTACATTTTACTGCATTAAAAACTTTTTTTATGTGTTTCAATTTGTTGTTATTTTTCTATTTCATTTTGCAAAGTTTTTGTTACATTCATTCCATTGCATTTAGCTTGACTTTATTACATCTTGCATTTCCTTGATTGTACCTTGTATGATATTTTCTACTTGGTTTCCTATTGCTAATACTATAGTGAGACAAAGTTCGAGACTCATGTCATCCCGCGATAGTAAAACCATCGTGGGTCTTGGGTTATCTAGCTCTTTCACTACTAGTGTTGACACTAGTTCACTAGGTATGGACCATACCCTTAACAACTCTTTGCTTGAAAGTAGTGTGATGCATGTTGAAACAATGGTTGCTAGTATCCTGCAAGAAAATGTAATCCAAATTCATGAAAATTTATCAAACCTACAAAATCAAATAAGTACTAAAAACATTTCAACCATTGTTATCCCTACCATAGATAACAGACATCGCATGATTGAAAGCGAAGAAGGAGTTGATATTATGTGTAAAATAATTTAGATTTTTGGACCACTTCTTACCTCAACAACTGGTTGTCCTTTACCTTCAAACAATGTTACAAGTCAAGGAGGAATTCAAATTTCTCCTCCCAAAATAATTTCCTCTATCCTTACCTATACCAACCCTCAAGTTACAACAACAATGCAACCTACTAGAGTAATGTAATTCCATCCTTGGGTATTTTTGTTAGCATCCCTAGCACTTTTGTGGCATCGCACGTCATATCTCCTACCACTTTACCTCCTATAAGTATTCTATTCACTTGTCCCTCGAACACATACACACCACCTTATTCACCTCCATCTCAAAATTTAAACAATGATCCTCTCATAAACCAACTTTTGCAAACCATTTCATCCCTTTAAAAGAAAGTTTCCACCATAAACCAAAATGAAAATTTCCAACCTACATATTATGTCAAAAGAAATCTGTTGTCCTTGGAAATATTGAGAACATTGATGCCACAAGGTATAGAGGTGCCTAGATTTGAGAAATATGGGGGGAAAGGAGATCCTTCTAACCATTTTTCCACTTATACACCTTATGTAGTGACTTTATTCTTGTGGATAAGCTCTTAGCTAATCTTTTCCCTAGATCATTATGTAATGTCATAAAATAGCACCCCTTGCAATTTCACATACATTCTTGTACATATCCACTTTAGTGTCCACTCCCTTAGAACTTGTGTAGGCTCATTTTAGCCCGTACATCTACCTTTTCTCCTTTTTAGGATGCTCCAAAACCCCTTTTCAATAGCTACCTTCGCGCGTCATCTTTGCATCAAACCCTATACTTTTCTCATTCACGTCATTTTGTAGCGTGATGTGCCTAGACACTAGCAGGCTAAGTAGACTTCCATGTGCCACACTAGCATCCTACAACATTTCAACGTTCAAAGGACCATTTATGAGCATGTTTAGCACTTGTCATATGATTTTGTCGATGGTAACAGCCTGAGACACCTTGTAATGGCTTGGGAAGCTTCTTTTCCCTCTTTAAAAGTTATCTCTTCACTGAATTTTCTTGGGCTCTCCTTCTTGACTTCTATCTTGGATATTCTCCCATATTCCTCTTCCTGTTTTGCTTGCATAGCTTTCTATAGCCTTCTACAACACTCTCAAGCTCTTACAATAATCTCTGCAACACTCTTAGCACTTGCAAATATATTTCTCTCTCCATTTGGCTTCCTTAAGCCTTGCAAGTCTATCTCCCTTACCTTCTGCTTGCAAGCATCTTGGGATTTCACACTTCCCTACCTATTGCATCTATATTTTGTGATATGGGTTCTCCTCCTTGAGTGGGGATTGCTTTTATCACCTATATTTTGTGATACGGGTTCTCCTCCTCGAGTGAGGATTGCTTTTATCACTCCTTTGTTCATTTCCCTCTATCTATTTGGTTGTACGTGGAGGTGAGAACACCAAAATGAGGGTTTGACTAAGGAAAACCCCTATACAGCCCTAACATTTTCTCCAGATCTTATGCATGCAGGTATTGAATACATTCATTTTTCAGAGGCTCCATTACTTTGGTTTTTGTGAGATTCTTCTGTCTCTCATCCTCTTCTAATTTATCATCTATTTTATTTACTTCAGTTCTATTGTATTATGTTATTTTCCTATATTCTATAAGTTCTTAGCAATGTGATTGCTAGTGATCATTTAGATATTTTCTATGATATTATCACTCTCTGGTCTATACGAGAAGCCAATGTGCCTCTTGGATCCTAGCATGTCATGTTGTCATTTGTATCCCATGTTGACATCCTTTGGCTGAGAGCTCAAAAGTTTATCCAAAAAAAAATTGTGATTTACTCCTTTGGATTCTTAAACTCTTACTTTGTTCCTTGTGGTAGTTTAGGGAAATTTGCCACTTAGGAATCTCTTGAGAATAAAGAGACTTGTGTAGTGAATCCCTCTTCTCTATAGTTTGGTGAACCTGGCATGAATCACAGTATTTTTCAAAAAACTAGGAATTTATTTACCCCAACTTGGTGGGGTCATAAATTTTGAATCAATGCTTAGAATTCAGAACCGTTTACACCGTTGGAAAGGTTTCCAAAAGTACTAATCCAGTCCCTAAAAAAGTGTGCCTTTGGAAACCCACTTTTAGGGACTGGTGCAAGTTTCAACCACAAATTATTCTCCATAGACCTCTGAAAATGCAAATTACTAGAACCTTAAAAATATTGAAAAAACCCAAAAAATTGGATTTTTGGTTTCTCTCTGTTTTGTCACCCCTAGACTGCTTCGAACCAACTGACATGTTTATTCATTGTTTATTATATTTAGCTTACTATATTAAAAATGAATTTAATGTCTTCTTAAATTATTAGTTCAATATATCTGATTTTATTCAAAGCGTTAATGATGTTCCATTTCATGCATGTGATGGTGACTTAGCTTTACCCATGCCACTCGATATCTGTGATCTTTCTCATGAAATTCCTCTTGTGTCAGAGGATATTTTATTGCAAGAAATGAAATAATTGATACCTTTCTTAATGTTACTCTACCTTCTATTCATTCCAATGCACTCTCTTTTGGAGATGATGCATTCGTGAATGATGAATCTCTTCTCTATTCTAATGCACTCTCTTCTAGAGATGATGTATTACCGAATGATGAATCTCCTTCCACATTTGATCCTCTTTAGATCGATGTTGAGAATATGTCTTCAAATAATTATTCTACTAGTTGTGATGATTTTGTAAATATAATCTATGTCTCTACTCCCCTCAAAGGCCTAAGAGACCGGTCATGTACATGACTCTAGCTAGTCCTTCTTCTAAAAGGAATTGTTCTATTGATAGTTTTCTATTTGATAGTGATTCTTCTAATCTTTCTATTTCTCCTTCTTATAGAGCAGTAGCTAATACTTATAAGAATAGAATGAATGAACTACCAAGCCTTCTTCAAGCTCCTAAACCTACGACTAAAGCACCTAGTGATTACGATCTTATCGATCAACTCCAAGTTGCTCTAGCTAAGATCTCACTGTGGGACTTTCTTCATTCTGCTCTGGTTTATCAAGGTATGCTTTAGGAAACATTACAAAAGATCATATTTCCTACCTCTACTAAGCTGACAGATATTAATGCATCGATGGCTCATATTCATGTGGAGTCACTGAATATCACATTCTACCCACAAGAACTTATTCTCTTGGATGTGTAAAAACAAGAAAATCCTTTAATAATTATAATTAACATTAATAATAATTGCATTAGACGTACTCTTGTTGATGCCAATTCAACACTCAATGTGTGGAGCATTGATCTATTGCCTAAGATTAATATTGATTCATCTTCTTGTAATTCTTGTTCTATTATCATTCGTGGGTTTGATAATGTTGGACGACAAGCCCTGGACATGAAAGTCTTGCCTTTGAGGTTGGGACCCATTACCGTACCCACCCTTGTATATGCTATGTCAGAAAAGCTACCATATAACCTTCTTCTTGGTAGACCATGGATCCAGGATATGGGTATAGTCTTGTCTACCTTGCATAAATCTATTAAGTTCATTTGCAATAATTAAGTAGTCACAGTCAAAGCTGACCTTGATGTTATGCAATTATTTGAGATGGCAACTGTTGGTCAAGCTTCGATTGTGCCCACTCTTATCCCCTCAATATCTTCCAGTATTTTGACATCTACTCCGGTGGTACCTATTACACAGGATACTCTTGAGGCAGATGTCCCTAAAGAAGATCCTTCTGAAGCAAGAAATATAAATTTGGATCCTTCTACCTCTTCTCAAATGAATGCATGTCTTGGTTATGATTGGGGTCCTCTAGGCTTTACAGAATCCTTTATTGGACAAAATAAAGTCCCCCTGATCCACCTAGACCTTCTGATAACATCATCCACACCCGCTATCAAAGATGGTTATTATTTTGTATTGTGGGATAATGTGAGCAATAATTTTAATGTCCTTGATGCTAATCCTCCTCCTTCTGAGGAAGATGGTCACACTTTTTTTAAAGAGGTTAACGTTGGAATTCCTCTCAAAAAGGACGATGGTGATCCCATAGAAGCGTGTGATCCCCATTGCTAGAATAATGCTCTCTTTGAAGATCCTCCATTGTCTTCTATCTTCGTGTCTTCTACTTCTGTGAAATAAAACTTGTCTCCACAAGAAAAGGGGTTGCTTCCTGCTCATTCTTTATCTAAGCAAGAGTGTATTTTCTTGAAGCTTCTAAAAGCCCACTTGATCACTCTTCCTTCTCGTACACGTAAGAAATTTCATAAGCATGATAAAGAAAAAAATTCTTTCTATGCATACCATCAAGTTCCTGGCCATTCCACAAGTGAATGTAAGGCCTTGAAGGATAAAATACAACTTCATGATTCAGGTGTCATCACTCATCTATTTTCTGATGAACCTGCCTCTTCTTCAAATGACAAGTGATATCGAGGTCTACATCTATCCTGTATGTTTGAATTATTCCGAGGGTAGTGATAACTTGCTCTAGAGATGTGTGTCCTTTTAAGGACCCCTTCTCTTCTTTATATCTTTCAAATGAAGCATCCCTTGAGTGGACCCCTTGTCTCGTTTGAAGGGTTCTCAAGGGACTCCCATTGATAGCTTTTCTCTTGAGTGAAATAATTTGCATCTAGCTTGGGGGAAGCTTGGCTAGACTTCACCTTTCAAACAATGCATCCCTTGAGTGGACCCCTATTCTTTTGAAGGGTTATTGAGGGACCCCTTTGAAATCCTTCCACCTTATTGACTATCTGTGTAATTATCTGTCTGTTTTCCTACATGGCTGCTTATTGTTTCCTAACATGTTTTATCTGTGGATTAACATGTTGCTTTGCAGGTGCGCTTTTGAAGCTGGTTTCCAGTCTGACTCTACGAAGTCCCCTTTCACTGGGCTTCCTTCATGAGAGAGAACTTGTGGGATTCCTTCTTGCAAGTCTGTGGGCCTATAAGGCACTTACTTCATTGGGATTCCTTCATGACAGCACTTGGGGTTTGCCTTCTTCCAGGTCTATGGGCCTATGAGATGCTTACATCTTATGGGGTTTGTGCATCGTTTATCTACGGGTCTTTGATGTACTTTGTTGAACTTCATACTTCTATGGAGCTACAAAGTCCTTTTGTTTGAACCTCCTCATAAGAGAGTACATGTGGATCCATCTCTCTTGGAATTTTCATTCCTTTCTAGATTCTCCATCTATTTCTCTTAAATTCTCTTTCTTCTCAATTGTATATACTATATCGAAGATCTACATCTTCTTCATCCTAAGTATATGATCTTTCTCTCTTCAGCATTGGTTGTTTCCCTATATTTTGGGTTCATTCTTCTCTTGAAGTAATTGATTCTTACATTCTTCTCGTCATTTTAGAATTCTTCTATGTGCTATTCTTTTAATTTGGGGAAGATTCATGGTATTGAGACAACCTTTTACATTGAGGTATCTTTCACTTTGCTAACTCAAATCCTTTAGTTTTTTGTGTGTTTGTGTGTATCTGATTTTATGTTCTAACCCCATGATGCAGTGGCTTTTTACATTCTAATATTGTTGTTTTGTGTAGGTCTTTCTTGTCTAATGTGTTTGTTTTATAGGTATTTAGCTTAGGGAAAAGATTCCTTGGTTCAAAGACTTGTCTACTTCCTCTATAGTATCCTTTGGCATCATGATGTTATTTATGTTTAGTAGATTTCCTTTAGCGTGCATATTAGTGTAGAATCATATCCCTGCTAAAGTGGGGGAAAAATGTAATGTCATAAAATTGCACCCCTTGCAATTTCACATACATTCTTGTATCTGCTTTAGTGTCCACTCCATTAGAACTTGTGTTAGCTCATTCTAGCCCCTACATCTACCCTTTTCCCTTCTCAGGATGCTTGAAAACCCCTTTTTAGTAGCTACCTCCATGCATCAGCTTTGCATCAAACCATGTGCTTTTCCTGTTCATTTGATTTTGTAGCATGATGTGTCTAGACACTAGCATACCACACAGACATCGGCGTGCCACAATATTATCTTATGACATTTCAACATTCAAACAACCATTTTTTAGCATGTTTTCCACTTGTCATATAATTTTCTCAGTGGTAATAGCCTTGGACACCTTGTAACGGCTCGGGAAGCTTCCTTTCCCTCTTTAAAAGTTATCTCTTCAATTCATTTGGTCAAGCTCTCCTTCTTGAATTATATCTTGGATATTCTCGCATATTCCTCTTCCTACTTTGCTTGCATAGCTTTCTACAACCTTCTACAACACTCTCAAGCTCTTACAATACTTTGTGCAACACTCTTGGCTCTTGTAGCTCTATTGCTCTCTATATTTGGCTTCCTTAAGCCTTGCAACTCTATCTCCCTTACCTCGTGCTTGCAATCATCTTAGGATTTCACACATCCCCTACCTATTTCATTTATGTTTTGTGATACAGGTTCTCCTCCTCAAGTGGGGATTTCTTTTATCACCTATATTTTGTGATACAGGTTCTCCTCCTCGAGTAAGGATTTCTTTTACCACTCCTTTGTTCATTTCCCTCTATCTATTTGGTTGTACGTGGAGGTGGGCACACCAAAATGAGGGTTTGACTAAGGAAAACCCCTATACAGCCCCAATATTTTATCCAGATCTTATGCATTTAGGTATTGAAGACATTCATTTGTTGGAGGATCCATTACTTTGGTTTTCGTGAGCTTCTTCTATCTCTCATCCTCTTATACTTTATTATCTTTTTAATTTTACTTAAATTCTATTGTATTTAGTTATTTTCCTATATTTTGTAAGTTCTTAGAAATCTGATTGTTAGTGATCATTTAGCTATTTTCTGTAATATTCTCATTCTCTAGTTCGTAAAGATGCCAATGTGCCTCTGGGATGCCAATGCGTTGCGTTTTTTTCCATATCTCGTGTTGACATCCTTTGGATGAGAGATCATCAGTTTGTCCAAAAAACCTTTGTGATTTACTCCTTTGAATTCTTAGACTCTTGCTTTGTTTCTTGAGGTAGTTTAGGGTAGTTTTCCCCTTGGGAATCTCTTGATAATAAAGAGACTCATGTGTAGCGAATCTCGCTTCTCTACATTTTGGTGAACCTGACACAAATCACAGTATTTTTCAAAAAACTAGGAATTTATTTACCCCAACTTGGTGGGGTCATAACTTTTGACTTGGTGCTCAAAATTCAAAACCATTTACACCATTGGAAAGGTCTCCAAGAGTACTAATTCAGTCCCTAAAAAAGTGTGCCTTTGGCAACACAGTTTTAGGAACCACCGCAAGTTTCAACCCCAAATTGTGCTCCAAACACCTTTGAAAATGAAAATTACTAGAGCTTAGAAAATATCAAAAATATCTGGAAAACTGGAATTTTGGTTTCTCTCTATTCTGTTACCCCCAAACTACTCCATACTAGTTGACATGTTTATTCATTGTTTATTATATTTAACTTACTATATTCAAAATGAATTTAATGTCTTCTTTTATTATTTCAATATCTAATTTTATGTAAAGTTTTAATGATTTTCCATTTCATGCATGTGATGGTGACCTGGCTTTACCCATGTCAGTCGGTATCTATGATCCTTCTCATGAAATTCCTCATGTTAGAGGATATTTTGTTGCAAGAAGATGAAATCATTGATACCATTCTCAATGTTACTCTAGCTTCTATTCATGCCAATGCACTCTCTTTTGGAGATGATGCATTTGTGAATGATGAATCTCTTCTTTGTTCCAATGCACTCTCTTCTAGAGATTATGCATTAGTGAATGATGAATCTCCTTCCACATTTTATCCTCTTCGGATCAATGTTGAGAATATGTCTTCAAATAATTATTCTACTACTTGTGATAATTCTGTAAATGTAATATGTGTCTCTACTACCCCTCAAAGGCCTAAGAGACTAGTAATTTATGTGACTCTCACTAGTCCTTCTCTTAAAAGGATTTGTTCTATTTGTAGTGTTCCATTTGATAGTGACTCTCCTAATCTTTCTATTGCTCCTCTTATAGAGTGGTAGCCCATACTTATAAGAATAGAATGAATAAACAACCAAGCCTTCTTAAAGCTCCTAAACCTACAACGAAAGCACCTAGTGATTACGATCTTGTCAAGAAACTCCAAGTTACTCTAGCTAAGATCTCACTATGGGACTTTCTTCAATCTGCTTCGGTTTATCAAGGTATGCTTCAAGAAGCATTGCAAAATATCCTCTTTCTTACCTCTTCTAGGTTGACAGATGTTAATTTGTTGAAGGCTCATATTTGTGTAGACTTGTCAAATATCACATTCTATCAGCAAGAAATTCCACCCTTGGATGTGAAAAAACAAGCAGATCAATTAATGATTATAGTTAACATTAATAATATTGGCATTAAATGCACTCTTGTTAATGCTAGTTCGGTGCTCAATGTGTGTAGCATTGATCTATTCCCTAAGATTAATATTGATTTTTCTTCTCTTAATGCTTGTTCTATTATCATTCACGGGTTTGATAATGTTATTGAAAAGCCCTAGGCATGATAGTCTTTCCTTTGAGGTTGGGACCCATTACTATACCCACCCTTGTATATGTTATGCCTAAAAAGCTACCATATAACCTTCTTCTTGGTAGACTGTGGATCCATGCTATGGGTTCAGTCCCATCTACCTTGCATATATCTATTAAGTTCATTTGCAATAATCAAGTAGTCATAGTCAGGGTTGAACCTGAAGCTATGTGCTTATGTGAGATGGAAGCTGCTGGTCAAGCTTCAGTTGTGCCCACTCTTATCCCTTAAGTATCTTCCAGTGTGTTGAAATCTACTCTAGTGGTACCTATTACATAGGATACTCTTGAGGAAGATGTCCCTAAAGAAGATCCTTTTGGAGCAAGAACTCTCAAGTTGGCTCCTTCTACCTCTTCTCAAATGAATGCATGCCTTGGTGATGATTAGGTTTCTCTAGACTTTACATAATCCTTCAATGGGGAAAATAAAGTTGCCTCGATCCACTTAGACCTTCTGATAACATCATCCACACCTACTATAAAAGATGGTAATTTTCTTGTATCACGGGATAATGTGAGCAATAATTGTAATGTCCTTGATGTTTATCATCCTCCTTTTGAGGAAGATGGTCACACTTTTGTTAAAGAGGTTAACACTAGTAGTCTTGTCAAAAAGGATGATGGTGATCCCATAGAAGAGTGTGATCCCCATTGCTGGAATAATGCTCTCTTTGAAGATCCTCCATTGTCTTCTATCTTCATGTCTTCTTCTTCTTGTGAGAAGTCAAAATTTTCTCCACAACAAAAAGGGTTGCTTCCTACTCCTCATTCTTTATCTGAGCAATAGTGTATTTTTTTGAAGCTTCTAAAAGTCCACTTGATCACTCTTCCTTCTGAGAAATTTCATAAGCATGATAAAGAAAAAAATTCTTTATGTCCATACCATTGAGTGCCTGGCCATTCCATAAGTGAATGTAAGGCCTTAAAGGATAAAATAAAACAAATTCATGATTTAGGTGCCATCACTCATCTATTTATTGATGTACCTATCCCTTCTTCAAATGATAAGTGATATTGAGGTCTACCTCTATCCTGTATGCTCGAAGTATCTTGCATGGTTCTCCTCCCCTGTATGTTGGGGTCAGTGATAACTTTCTCTAGAGATGTGTGTCCTTTTAAGGACCCCCTCTATTGTTTATATCTTTCAAATGAAGCGGCCCTTCAGTGGAACCCTTTTCTCTTTTGAAGGGTTCATGAGGGACACCCTTTGAAATATTTTCTCTTGAGTGAAATCATTTGTGTTAAGCTTGGGAGTAGCCTGACTAGATGTCGCCTTTCAAACACTGCATCACTTGACTGGACCCCTCTTCTTTTGAAGGGTTCCCAAGGGACCACTTTGAAAGCCTTCCAACTTGTTGACTATCTGGGTGAATGTATTTCTATTTTCCTACATGGCTGCTTGTTTTTTATTGGCATGTCTTATCTTTGAATTAACATTTTGCTTTGCAGGTGTGCCTATGAAGTTGCTTTCCACTTTGACTATATGGAGTCCCCTTTCACTGGGCTTCTTTCATGAGAGAGTACTTGGGGGTCAACTTCTTGTAGGTCTTTGGGCCTGAGAGACGCTTACATCCTACAAGGTTTGTAAAATGTTGGTTTGCGGTCCTTTAGTGTAGTTTATGCAACTTCATAGTTTCATGGAGCTACTAATTCCTTTTGTTTGAACCTCCTTAGAAGAAAGTACTTGTGGAGCCATCTCTCTTGGAATTTTCATTCCTTTCTAGCTTCTCCATCTCTTTCTCTTACATTCTCTTTCTTCTCAATTGTATATACCAGATCATAGATCTACATCTTCATCCTGAGTATATGCTCTTTCTCTCTTCGGAATTGGTTGCTTCCCTATACTTTGGGTTCATTCTTCTCTTGAAGCAATTGATCCTTACATTCTTCTCTTCATTTTAGAATTATTCTATGTGTTATTTTTTTTAATTTGGGGAATATGCATGGTATTGAGACAACCTTTTACATCAAGGTCTCTTTCACTTTGCTAACTCAAATCCTTTATTTTTTTGTGTGTTTGTGTGTATGTGATTTTATGTTCTAACCCCATGATGTAGTGGCTTTCTACGTTTTAACATTATTTTTTTGTGCAATTATTTCTTGTCTAATGTGTTTGTTTTATAGGTCTTCATCCTGGGGGAAAGCTTCCTTGGTTCGAAGATTTTTCTACTTCCTCTATAGTATCCTTTTAGCATCATTATGTTATTTATGTTTAGTAGATTTCCTTTAGTGTGCACATTAGTGTAGATTCATATGCCCGCTAAAGTGGGGAAAAAATGTAATGTCGTAAAATTGCACCCCTTACAATTTAACATAAATTCTTGTATCTTCCTTAGTGTCCACTCCCTTAACACTTGTGTAGGATCATTTTAGCTTGTGCATCTGCCTTTTTCCCTTCTTAGGATTCTTGAAAACCCCTTTTCAGTAGCTACCTTCACGTGTCAGCTTTGTGTCAAATCCTATGCTTTTCTAGTTCATGTCATTTTGTAGTGTGATGTGTCTAGACACTAGCACGTTGCACAAATGTGTATGTGTCATGCTAGCATCTTGTGACATTTGAACATTCAAATGACTGTTTCTGAGCATGTTAGCCACTTATCATATTCTTTTGTCGATGGTAACAGCATTGGATGCCTTATAACAGCTTGAGAAGCTTATTTTCTCTCTTTAAAAGTTATCTTTTCAATTCATTTGATCGGGCTCTCCTTCTTGACTTCTATCTTGGATATTCTCCCATATTCCTCTTCCTATTTTTCTTGCATAGCTTCCTACAACCTTCTACAACACTCTCAAGCTCTTACAATACTCTCTGCAACACTCTTGGTTGTTGCAGATCTATTGCTCTCTCCATTTGGCTTCCTTAATCCTTGAAATAGTATCTCCCTTACCTTGTTCTTGCGAGCATCTTGGTATTTCACACATCCCCTACCTCTTGCATCTATATTTTGTGATACAAGTTCTCCTCCTTGAGTGGGGATTGCTTTTATCACCTATATTTTGTGATACGGGTTCTCCTCATCGAGCGGGGATTTTTTTTATCACTCCTTTGTTCATTTCCCTCTATCTATTTATCTGTTCGTGAATGTGTGAACACCAAAATGGGGATTTGACTAAGGAAAACCCCTATACAACCCCAACATTTTCTCTAGATCTTATGCATATAGGTATTGAAGACATTCATTTGATGGAGGCTCCATTACTTGGGTTTTTGTGAGCTTCTTCTATCTCTCTTCCTCTTCTAACTTATCATTTATTTTACTTTACTTCGATTCTATTGTATTCTATGATTTTCCTATATTTTGAAAGTTCTTAAGCAATCTAATTATTAGTGATCATTTAGCTATTTTCTATGATATTCTCATTCTCTAGTTTGTACGAGATGCTGACACACCTCTAGGACGCTAGCATGTCACACTATCATCTGTATCCTGCACTGGCGTCCTTTGGTCAAGAGCTTGTCAGTTTTTACAAAAAACCTTTGTGATTTACTCCTTCAGATTCTTAAATTCTTTCTTTGTTCCTTGAGGTAGTTTAGGGCAGTTCTCCCCTTGGAAATCTCTTGAGAGTAAATAGAGTCATGTGTAGTGAATCTCCCTTCTCTACACCTTGACGGATATCGCCTTAGAATTGTTCTCCTCATTACCGAATAAATCAATTCATTCATTCAATTAACTTGTTGACGTATTTATAAAGCATTTCCAAGTGCATATAACTCCTAAGATGACATTAGCCAATTTGATGAGATGTAAGCAAAAATAAGAGGAAAATATTATCAACTTTATTTCACACTATCAATCAGTTTACTCCCAAATCGATGTAAAGATTCTTGACCCTCACCTTCAAAGGATGTTCATTGATAACTTTCAAAGTAAGATACAAGATAAGCTTACCATGATGAAGTTCCCCTCCTATGTGCACTTGTGCACTACCCTTTTTGATTATCAAAATTTGGTTAGTAGTCGTGAAACAAAACCCACCTCTAGCCATCCTGAGAAGTCTAAATCCACAAACCAAATAAATTATCAACCTTTTAGAAAAAAAATAGACTTCCATCAAATTAATCCCCCTCAACAAACAATTCAACATGTTGATACCCCATTGGATGCTATAAAGAAGATAACTCCTTTCACATTTGGGGATCCAGCTAGACAATTCACTCCCTATCATGATACCCTCCATAACACAGTGTCATGAATTTTAAAACAAAATATGATCACCTTGTCTCTCGTTAAAACTCTTGATCCTAATAAACCTTTACCTCCAAACTTTAGATCTAATTCCTATTGCCATTATCTCTAAAAAAGGACATGATATAGAACATTGCAAGCATCGTAAACATTTGGTGCAAGATCTCATTGATTCTGGTTGTCTTTCAATCAAATGTGTTAATGATCAAGGAAATATGTTTGTTCCTCCTCCCAACCAAAAAATGAAAATCTTTACCAACCCTATGTCAAAACATGATATTTCATTTTTTCAAAGCTAGTGAAACTTCAAAGAATGATATGATGAATGTTGACACGAATGATGAAAACATGGATACAATTCAACAAAGTCCTATGGATACTGTTGAACAAGGTCCTATGGATAATATTAAAAAAGGTTTGATTGCATTGATCGAAACTTGACCTCGTAAGGGCCGAACTAAAAATCCTCTTGACATTTCTTTCTCATCTAAGGATATACTTAAACATGCACCTAATGGTCCTCTTTACATTTCCGACTGAATCTATGATAAGCCCATAATGGGATATTAATTGATCTCATATGTGGAGAGAATGTGATCATCAAAGAATTCTTACTTGTGCATAAAATCTATCAAGAAACATACGATAAACTAAAAGAATGGATAAAGATGCATAACGGTTTCACTTTCCCTATGATGGGATCAATCACCTTAGCTTTACAAATAGGACTAAAAATATTAGATGTCTCATTCTCCATCATATCAACATCAGATCAATTATGTGTGAAGCTTTGTTACCATGGCTACGCTCCATGGAAGTTGTCCCATCAACCATGCATAAATGCTTAAAGTTTCCCTTTGACTATGAAATTTTCATTGTGCATCATAGTGGCTTTAACTCTTTTTCTTCTTGTGAAAACTTTTCATTTTCTTTTGGCCTAAGCCTATGGAACCTATAGAACCTTGAGAAGGATTATTTTTCAAATCCTATCAAAATATCAAGGAAAAATGTATAGCAAAACTATCCCTTAAAAATATGCCTCAGCTTATGACCAAACCTACCATCCTAGATGAAACCATGATTGAACCTCGGGAAATTCCAAACAAACAAGACCAACCAAATCCTTTTCCTATTTCCTACAAAATACCAAGAGATAATGAAATCAATCCCATTATGCCTCCTAAAATAAAACAAGTTTACAATGCTAAAGAGAAATTGGTTGAACAACCTTCCATGGTTCCTTTCGTTCCTCCCCTTAAGGAAGAAAATAAACCTATGGTTGATCAGCCAACTCCTACACAAACATTACTTAAAATTCATACTAAAAGAAACAAAAATGCTAGAGAGCATAGGCATAGACATCGTGCCCTTGCTCAAAAGTTAAATGAAGAAACAAACAAAGAATGTATCAAGATCCAAACTTGATTGAAGCAATGCATGATGAGTCTCCCCCTTCACAAAAAGATCATATACTACAACCGCAACAAGAGTTAAACCCTTGTTTGGACATTATCATTCAACCTCCCATTGTGATTAATTTGGATGACAATGTTGAGGTTGCTAAAATTGAGAAGAATTGTATAACAAATTAAACACATTATTTTTCTCTTCTATGAGCATAAATGGCAATTCTCCTAAGAAGAGTGTTGAACTTGGCGACACCCCTAGTTTGGCACTTGCTATTATCCCTTTGGCTAGTTGTCCGCCATCCATATATGGTGAGCATGATTGGATGCAGATGACCTACTTATAGGTTGAATTGCATGTTCCTTACTAGTCTTTTGGATTATTTGTTTTTCATTTTTCTTTATTTGATTGCATGTGTGGAATGTGATCCCCTGTACTATTATGTTTGATGTATCTCTCTCTCTTTTTGACATTCCTCTATTTGCACCTACAATCTTCTCTATTTCATAAACCTTTTGGGAAGGTGCATGAAGATGGGTAGCCAATTTGTGGTCAATTTACTTTTTCATCTAGAAATAGTGAAAACCCAAGCGTGTTATAGTAAAATGCACTCGCATTATGGCTTGGTAATGACTGGGCCTAGGATCAGTCATTACCAAGCCATAATGCAAGTGCATTATAATGCACTCGTGTTATGGTTTAAATTTCAAAAAATGTGCACATTTTGAGTTCAAAAAATGTATATTTTGAAATTAAAAAAAAACATTTCCAAAATGAGAGCGCGTTATAATGCGCTCACATTTTGTTCTACATTGAAATTTTTTTCTTCTCTTTTTCTTGTCTCTTTCTTCTTGTTATCTTTCAAGGAAACTTTATACATGAAATAAACATTTAGGTATAAGTTAATATTTACATATGGATGTTTACTTATAATTTAAGTTATATTTCATGTATATAGGAAGGATGTTTGAGAGTGGTTTCAGATCTCTAGGAGTTATAATGCAAATTCTAGTTTTTGGAAGATCTCAAAAATTTCAAATAGTCAAATTTCAGTAATCAACATGTTAAATTTCAGTAATTAGGAGGTAAAATTTTAGTAATCAGAAAGTTGTATCATCTTTCTCTCTCTATCTCACTCATTTTTTATCCCTTATGCTCTAGACCTCTCTCTCACACTCTCTCCTTACCTCTATACTTCTATCTATCTAAACTTTCTCTCCCCCTCCATCCCTCCCTCCTTTCCTCCTTCCCTCCTTCCCTCTCTAATTTTCTCTATCTCCCCCTCTCTCTCTCTTCCTCCCACCCACCTTCCCTCTCTACTTCACTCTATCTAACCTATCCCTCTCTACCTCTCTCTCTCTCCCTCCCTCCTCTCTCTCTCTCTTCCTTCAGTAATCAACATGTCAAATTCAGTGTTGGGGTAAATTTCAGTAATTGTAGGTTGTATCATCTTTCTCTCTCTATCTCACTCATTTTTTATCCCTTATGCTCTAGACCTCTCTCTCACACTCTCTCCTTCCCTCTATACTTCTATCTATCTAACCTCTCTCTCCCCCTCCATCCTCCCTCCTTTCCTCCTTCCCTCCTTCCCTCCTTCCCTCTCCTAGTTTTCTCTATCTCCCCCCTCTCTCTCTTCCTCCCACCCACCTTCCCTCTCTACTTCTCTCTATCTAACCTATTCCTCTCTACCTATCTCTCACCCTCCCTTCTCTCTCTCTCAATCTCTCCACCTTCCTCCTTCCCTCCTCTCTCCCTCATTCTCTTTATCGCACTTCTCTCTCCCTCTATCCCTCCATCCTCCCCTCTCTACGTCTCTCTAT
>VDFB02252616.1:135311635-135329079 GCA_007258455.2 Sequoia sempervirens
CATTATCTTCCACTAAGAATTTGGAATTTAAAATAAGATTAATAATTTAATATAAATTATTTAATCCTTAATATTTCATTTTATTCACATAATAATATTATTCCACAAAAAAAAAATAATAAAATAAAATACTCCTTTTTTGGTTGATGTTGATTACTTTTACACCCTAGGATGCTCCTACATCATGATTGCTTCTCAACTAAGGCCTTAAATCCCTTTTAAACTTAGTGAAAAAATTTAGATTTAGAATGCATAAAATAAATCCATGTGTATCTTGAGACATCATCAATGAAAGATACATAATACCACAATTTACCCAAAGAGTCAATATCCATTGGTCCACATACATCTGGATGAATGATCTATAATAATCTCTTTTCCTTATTAGTTTTGTTAGGTAATGAAGATCTATTCTAATTACCAAACACACAATTCTCACAAAAATCATTTTTTCCAACAAAATAATTAGAAATACCATCAACCAAATTTTTGTTAAGAATGGTCTTAAAACCTTTTTCACCAATGTGACCCAATGTATGGTGCCACAAAATGCATGCATTTTAGTGCTAGTTACATTGGAAGAGTTACATAAAGTAGAGGCATTTATCCTAAACAAAGTCCCTATCCATGATCCTTTAGCTATCACCAAACCCCCTCTTACCAACCTGCAACTAGAGTTGTCAAATGTCACATGCATTCCAGAACCATTCAACTTGGATATTGAAAGTAAATTTCTTGCAAATCCTAAAATATGAAAAACATCATCAAGAGATTGAATCCTCTCATCTTTGAAACACAACTTTACCTTTCCCTTATCAACAATCTTCTTGGTGTTGCTATCACCAAGGAAAACATCCCTCCCATAATATACTTCTTAAGTAGTAAACCATTCCTTGTGAGGAGTCATGTGGTAGGAGCAACCTGAATCAATAAGCCAAGCATGATTAATAATAGAGTTCAAATCATCATTAGAGGACTTTTTTGTGAATAAATCAACATTCTTTTTCTTGTTATATTAAACTCCTTCACATGCCCTCTTTTTCCACAATTCCAACACTTTGCTCTTTCTGGGAGTCTTAGAACATCCTTTAGACTTATCCTTCTTTTTATCCCCTTTAGGCCCTTCCTCTTTGGACCTTCCTTGCACATGCAAGGCATCTTGGAGCCAACATTCATAGAATTCCTCCTCATATCCTCTTAAATAAGTATGGAAACAATATTGTCCATCTTTGTCTTTGCATTACCACTACTTATGGAAATAATTAGATTTTCCTAAGATTTAGGAAAAGAATAAAGAAATAAGATACATTTATCTTCATAGTATAATTTAACATCTATTGATGCAAGATGAATTATAATCAAATTAAAATAATTTAAATGGTTTGCAATAGACTCAACATCTTTCATTTTTAATGAATATAACCATCTTTTGAGATATGACTTGTTAAAAAAACTTTTAGTTTGATAAATATCAACTATCCTCTTCCACAACTTGTATGCAATGTCTTCTATGGAACTATTCAAAAGGATGGAATTTGTGAGATACAATCATATGGTTCCTCCTACCTTCTTGTCTAATTTTTTCCAATCTTCATTAGACATTGTAGTTGGTTTACTCTCATGAAACTGGCAACCATTGATCTCTCTCTTCAAGGAGATCCTCCTCTTCAGTTTCCACATCTTATACCATGTGCCATTGAATTTCTCAATATTTTGGTGAGAGATAGAAGCCATAGTAAACAATCCTCTTCAAAAATATGTGATATACCACAAGAAAAAATCTCCCACTACAACCAAGAAACCTCCAACACTTAAGAGAAAGGCATCCCATTCTTAACAAAAATATTAGCTCTAGTACCAAATGTTGAAAACAAGATGAAGGAAAGATACAATATGAACTTATGTGAGTGAATTTGGATCTAAAAATATGATTTAAACATCATACAGTTGGCTATGGAGATAGCCTACCAAGTTCTAGAGGTCAAATGGAAAGCATAAAGAGAAGATCTATATGCAATGATCAAGATTAAAATGGTATTGAATTAAATTCAATAGAATTATTTTACAAATGAGAACCCCTTGGCTATATAGCCAATGTGAGACATAGGATTAGACAAGATCATGCCAAGTCTCTTAATCCTATGACATGAGACAACTAACTTGACATAAAAGTTAAAAATATAAGATTTAGACATGAAAACTAAGTCTTCTAGAAAGAATCTTAGGACCTAAGTAAAGTTAACATGCACGAATAAGTCCCCTAGTAAGAATTAGTGAGGTACAAAAATTTTATTCACACTAACACCCCCCCTTAAGTGCAACTTAGGGAGTAGATTATTATGCAAAGATGAAAGGATGGGTCTTAACTACTAGGCCATGTTAGGTACCCATGTATAAATTTAAATGCAATTTCTCACAAATGGAGAAAAGGAGAAAACCTAGTGGGAGAAAAAATCCTCCCCAAAAGAGAGATGAAAAAAAAAATGCTTTCCATGAAAAATGAGAAGAAAATACCACATTCGAGGAAAAAGACCCCCCATAAGAGAGAAGAAGAAGAGAGATCATACACCCCCCCTCAATGGTGAGTCTCCTGCAATGGTAGAATCTTGACATTGAATTTTGAAGATGATCCAATCTCACTAAACAAAATCCCCCCCTTAAGAAGAAACAAAACCAAGAGGATATGCAAGATGTCTTCCCATTCTTGAAAGGAAGATGTGGGAAGAAGAATGGTAAGTGATGTCTCAGAACTATGCTCAAGTGTCTTCATGTTGATGCTGAAAGCTGACACACTCCAAACATGCATTCTAGGCTACACAACTAAAGATGTCAATCCAAAATATAGTAGAGATTATTGTAGAACACACTCCAAAGACAAAGATACATCCTCTAAAGAAAAAGAATCCTCCTCCAAATGTTTTGTAAAAGCATCCACACTCATGTCAAGCTGTGAAGAATGATCATGTAGAGAATGACCAAGAGGGTCAAAGTATTCCCTCACAACAACCGAAGAAGGGTCATATCCATCAAAGAGAAGATGTATACAATCAATGGTGTCTCCCAAATAAAAAATGTGTGACCCATCAATATCTCTCAAGTATGCATCCCATGTGGATGTAGCTGGAAGATGATGAAGATCACTGAATCACAAGAAGCCATATCTATAGCAACACAAGCATCATCAACTACAATAGTAGATGGAGGAGATGAAATGTAAGGCTCAAGAATGGGATTTGATGTGAGAATCCCCAAGTTCAAGTAGCCAAAAATCTCCTCAAAGTCATGGTTCACACTAGAAGTGTGATCAACAACTGAAGGAATAAAGTCATCATTGAAAGAAAAATATGAAAAGGTGTACAACCAAGATGAATTATCAACAATCCTAGTAGCAATAATCTCTATACTCTCCAAGTCTCTAATGATAACTGAATTAGGAGTGAATTCCACAGTCCTCTTGTCTCCAACATGTGTAATTTGATAGATGGAAAGATTATTGTTTGAAAAATGAGGTGCACAAAAAAATTATTGAAAGTGTCATCTCTAATATCAATAGATCCCTTCCCAATTACACTCATGTATGTATTGTTTCACATCAAAATAGGAGATATAGCACAAGGCTCAAAAGAAGAGAATATATATTGTGAAGATGTAATATGATGAGATTCTCTTGAATCTATAAGTCATCTCCCTGATCTAAGACCTGTAGAAGCATAAAGAGCATTCCCCTTATTACCTGATGTAGAAGCAAAACTAGGATGACCTTTTTCCTTATTAGATGGTGAAATGAAGAAAAATAGGTTTTTTAAAAGGAGGGTTAAAATATGATGTGGTAAGGGACCTATTTCTCACTATTTCATTAGGAAATGAGATCCACACAATGAATTGATTATCAACCCTTAGGTGAATCAATTCAAAGTGAGAATCTTCATATTTCCTTATGAGTGAGGGACATGGGTCAAGGTCAAACAACACTTTTTGGAGAAAAACTAAATATATAAAATCAACACCAAAATTCAAGCTAATACTTGAAACAAAAATATTAAACTCAATATTTTCAAAACTAGAAAATAGAATGTAGATATGAGAAGAGCAGAAACTTGTGTACCAGTCACAAAAAGTTCTTTCCAGAAGCTAATCTAAGAATCATTCAACCATGGGTGAATGGGTCCAAGTACAGGGGTTGCAACAATCTTTTAGGATCCTCTAGTGTAGATTTGAAGCCTCTAATTTGTCCAGGTTTTAGTGTCAAAAATTCAAAAATCCGATCTATAGGTGAGATTCTGTGATTTGACGACAACTTTGACAACTTTGTAAATCTTTCACTTCAGAAGGTCTTCAAGCCTTCTTCAACCTAAATATGTAATCACACACACAAGAGAGAAAAATGTTTGTTTTGGGTGAATAGGGGGTTGCCTTGGTCAAACCCCATTTTGGTAATTTCAAACCTTGAATTGAAATGCAACATGAAAGAGGGAATGAAGAATGAACAAAGCTATGCTACCACTCAACAAAACCTTGAATGAAACCTTGATAATGGAGATATTAGGAGGCATGCAACATGCATGATATGGCTTAATTGGATGTGGATCTTGACACTTAGATTTTGACATGATGGATTGATCTTGAATGCTACAAAAAATCTTTGATATATCTACTCTTGAATGCCTTTTGTTACTCTTTAAATGCTTTGGTAGATCTTGAAAAATGCTAGGTAAAACTTAGTCAAATAACCTTGTATTTATAGGCATGTATTCTTAATTTCCCAAAATTCAAATATCACAAGCTGACATTGAATTATGGACTTGAAAACATTAAAATATCGCCAAAATAATAATTTAAATTTAGGTCCAAAAGTTTAGGGAGGACCCATTCACCCATGGGTGAATAGGCCCCAAGTCCATAAACCTGGAACATACATTGCTCAATGTAAAGTGTTATGTTTAGGCATTAATTATTGTAAGGTTTCCCCTTTGGAAAATGTAATTTATTAAGCTTCTAAATGAATTAAAGGGTCAATTGAGGCATAATCAAGCTCAATTAATTAAGAGGGCCCAAATAAGTGTGTAAGTGTAAAAGGGTACATTTAACAAAACTAAATTAAGGCATTATTAAGTCCAATTTAAATTAGGAGGGCCCAAACAAGTGAGAAAATGAAAAGGGTTACATTTTCCTACACTACATTTAGCATGTACTTAAGTGAGAGGATGAACCTACATCAAACTCACACTAAAGTAGACAATCAAGAGAGGTCTAATTGTACAATCATTGGAAGGATAATACAACAAAGATTAAGGAGGGAGATCAAGCCCCCAATATCTAAGATCTCATGGAAAAACCAACAAAGGCACAAGGAGACACATGCCTATGTTAAACATATATATGCAGCAATGACAAGATACTCAATCATACAATGCCAAAGACTCGAAGAAAGAGAAAAAGGGAAAAGAGAGAGAGAAAGGATCAAGCCTCGACTTTCCAACATGATGTGGAACACACCTCAACTATTTGTCCAAAAATGTTTACAGGTGGAACTCGTTGTCCACTATGCAAACAACAATGCACACTCACATGGGCTAGTGAAATTTTTTGTCCACTAGGTGAGCCCACAAGAAAGATTTACATAGCTAGATTACATTTTGAAGCTCCTCGAGAGCAAGATAAAACATTTAGGACAAAATATATCAAAATTCCTTCAAAACATAATCAGAAGGGAGGGAATAAGTAATACATGAAAATTCCAACTATGTTGGGAAGCCACCAAGAACAAGAAGTGGTAAGAACATCACTGTGGACCCTAGAGTAGGAGAACCCAAAAAATATAAAGCATCCATGAGGAATAAGTAGAAGTTGTGTCGAACCAAAAAATTAGAAGAGCAATAGAGAGCCAAGGGTGGTGCAGCCATAAAACCCATAAACAGTTGTGACCAAAGAGAGTGGAGCTAACAAGCGATCAACATAGAAATAACTTAACAAGAGAACAAAAAGTAGCCTTAGAGGAAAAAACCAAATACATTTGAAGGAGCCTGCAAAAAAAAAACAAAATGCAGGATGGCGCACATGGAACCCGAGCCAAAGTTGGGCTGGGAAAAAGAGAAAAACTTAGGTACAACTTTTTGAAGATGAAGCCAAATCATCTGGGGGTGGGAAGAAAGGTTCAACATGGGGTTCCATTAAGGCATTTCGAATGAGAAAGTGGACCACATCATAGAGATTTTGTAGCATATCACATACAGAGTTACCTAAACGAGAGCACATTATCCTTAGCCTATAATTGAATTCATACGTGCAATGATCAATCAACCCATGAGCCATGAACTCAAAAGAGTGGCAAGATTCCTATCAAAGAGAAAATTTTGATGGTAGAGAACACTCCTTATCATGCTAGTGCCATGTAAGATGTCACAACTTTCCAGGTCCGATTGCAATGTGGAGAGAGGAAAAATGTGAGGCAAAAGATATGTTCCTACAATGTATTTCACCATTTCTACACACCAAAAAACATCCATCAAGTTAGAAACAAATCTTGCAGAAATTTCATGAGGTAGAGCCATGGAATGAAAGTCTTGCATTTCCTTTATGTGAGACACATGAAGGTCTTGGTAGTGGGCATTTTAATGATTCTACCTTAAATTACAGTTCTTTTTGTGAGACATGATACCATTCCTCTTCACTGGAACTACATCCACATAAATCTATCAAGGATTGTGAACCATGTCAACAACTTGATGCTTTGATCACAACATCATCACATCACAATTTTTGAAAAATCAAAAATCAAAAATAAAAAAATCAAATAAAAAATTAAAAAATTAAAAATTAAAAATCCAAAATCCAAAATAGTAAAGAGAAATAATTCATCCAATGGTGAAAACCTAGATATGGGTGTCATGTGTAGTAGTCCTTTTCCACCATCTCTTAGGATGTCATCTCCCTTACCACCATCATTCCTATCTTCCCATATCATAATAAAATAACGCCCATCCACCCATTCATAATAAACCTATCATGGCTTGTATTTCTCATTGATTAATGTCACATGTCATTTCATCTATCATTACTCTCACTTTCCCATTCTTTACCTCTATTAGATATGGAAGATACACCTAAATTGTTTCAAGGATACCTCCTTGTATATACTTAGTATTCAACACATTTTCCTTCAATTCTCATGCATTTCCTTTCATCTTCACACATCAATTCATACCAAAATAACATATTCATCCCTCAATAAAAAATCACATCAACACACTAGTTAACTCATACCATACCATCCCATCTCATCCCAAATGCCATCCGTAATAAACTTTAGCACTTCTCATATTACATTTGAACAAAAACCAAACACTACATACAAACATCACTCCTTATCACGAAATCACACATGAACCTAGTTGACGAACATTAAACATTCATTATATCCATTTTCCTATCATATTCATCTATCCAATCATCCATGCCCATAATGATGCCCCAGTCCTAAGTTTGGCATAATCCTAATAATCATATTATCGTATTTTTGGCAAGATATAAGTTGATTGCATGACATGTTTATTAGTGAATCTTTTGTTTTGATTTATCCTTTTCTTTATCTTTTCACCTGTGACTACACCTAATTAATACCACCTAGAAATTTCTATATCTTGGTGTGTTTTGATTGGTGTATAGTGGGGTATTATCTTTACCTTGTATGTCATGTTTGGAATGTTCTTGTTATATTATTATGTGGCTACTTATAGGGTCTTGTGTGTGTTGGAATAACTTATTACATGGAAATTCATCCCTTGCATACTAGGTAATTAGGTATCTTTTGTGCACTAGCACTATCCTACTTTTAGTCTCTTTTCCTTATATATTTTGATAAGGTTTTGTGGTGTCTATTATGAACAAGGACAACCCTTTTGTTTGACTGTCATGTCCATGCAAAGGTTACCTTGTCACTCTGGTTCCTCATACCTTGGTGTATAAAATCCTTTTCTATATTAAACTTTAGGATTTCTCTCCACATACTAGCATAACCAATATCCACTTCATTCAACCTCTTCCATCCCATTCATCTTCCATTTCATCTTCTTCTTGATTCTTATCACCCATCTTTCCCTTCCATGTCGATACCACACCCCTGTTCTCTTAACCCGCTTGTCCTCTTGAGGGGGCATCCCACTACCTCATTGTCATGTCCTTCCTCATCCTTCCAGTGATTAGTGGATCATACCACTAGTCCTTATCTATTCCTATCCACTATATATATATATATTTTGATATAATGTTACTTCGTATAGTCATGCAATTTCATATCAAAGAGGGGTAAAATGTAGACACCTAAAATCTAACCTTACCTAACCACATCTAGTTTTACCCTATCCTAAGCTATCAATTAAATAAATACTTATTATTTATTTAATTATTATGTACTTTCCCCTATTTTATCCAAGTGTTTAATTAAATAAATATTTATTATTTAATTAATTAATTTCACATTCACCTTTATCCTTGTCCATTTAATCCTAGACCTTAAACTTGTTCACATGGATCACAATCTAAAATCACCATCATTTTACAAGTGTCCCTTTCACATTCTTAACTAACTTCTTATCAAGATTTGTTGAACCTAGACACCTTCCCAAAAGTCAAACTAAATTTTCATCTCATCCATTCATTTCACATCCCACCTCTTAATCCTAGTCAATCACATAAAGATGTTTCACTAATCCATTCATCTTATCCCTCATGAGACACTTCTAAAATAACTACATCTTTGAGTCTAACCCTAATCTTCATTCAATATTATCCATTCATAATCATGTTAGAAATGCCAAGATCTGATTGCAAACCTAAAAATACCTTCCACAGAAGAGGAAAACGAAAAATCAGAGATTGCATAAAAACATGCAATTTGATATATTCGAAAAGTACCAATTAATTACAAGAGATTATTTGCTTTATAAAAGCAAAGATACCTAAACCTAATCTTATCTTGAGCAACAAGATAGCTCGATAAGATAAAGATAAGATCTTATATCTTAGGAATTAAATAAATCCTAAGTAAACTTATGCAGTAATTAATGAATTACACTAACACCCCATAAGTGCAACTTAGGGAGAAGCGGTGTGTGATATGAGTCACGGCAACAAGGCACGATGAGGAGGGTACACTCATGTACAAATTCAAATAGAAATAAACCCCGATTAGGAATGAGTAGCTGCGAAGAATCACTAGAAGAATTCTGATGAAGCAACACTGGAATCCAAATCCAGCAAGCAAGGAAAGATAGTTCTATTTGCAAAATACCAATTGGAATCACAAATGCAACAGCAAACCTGATGCCAAGGAACACTAGAAACTCACATACTGGATCAACTCTGGAATCTGTGAACAATAGTAGATGAAAGGATGAATGTACCCATAATGGTGACAAATCTAGAAGCTGTGTCTTGAAGCCAATGCTAAACTAAAACTAAAACTGCCCATAGGACGAGTACCATCAAGATTCTGGAACATTCACCATAAAAACATGGCCTTCAAATGGGAAAGATCTGAACCAATGAGGATCAAGAACCATAAAATCCCACTGTGAAGTGTGAACCAAAGCAAACCAAAGATGTATCCAGCTAAGCAAGAAAGAAGCTAGAAGGAGACAATAGAAAACTATAAAAACTCATGCAAGTTGTTACCAATCATGAAATATGGATGCAAGAACCCCCCTTACTAGAACTTTATATCAGTTCGTTATTACAATACCCAATGATTGCATAAGGAGATAATGCAAACCTAGCACATGAAACAAAAAATGAATGCATGCCTAAAATAAGTTACAAATTTTCTAGAAATGACCTCAGATCTGCATAGAGGCCGAAACCAGCTTTTTGACGCCGCGAAAATCGTGAAAAACGGATAAGCGAGTCACAAGATACGCTTCCCGGAGTGAAAATGGAAACATCTGACTTCCAAGACAGAAAAATGCATCAAAAGAGAAAAACCAGAAAATCTCACTAGCACCAATGCATAGAGCTCGGAAACAGCTTTCCAGTGATATCTTGTTTGCAAAAAAACGACTCCGTATGTGAAAATTATGATCGTTTCCGTCAAAGTGCTCAAAAATTGTCTGATTCGGCCATGTGAAGCCCTCAGGGGCTAAAAAATTTCGGCCCCTGGTCGCCTAGGCGCATTCTGCGCCGGGTGGCTGCCTCGGCCGGTGACCCCCGTGGGTCGGCCATGTGACTGTGGCACGGGCTGAAGCCCGGGTGGGCTGGCCAGTGGGCTGGTCGCCCATAACCTCACCGGACGGGTGGTGGTGCACCAGCCGGGTCGGGTGGTCAGCCTCCTGGGTGGGCCTCTAAGTAAGGTAATGAATATCCTGGCCGCAAGAGAAATTTCACCTCCTTACTTTTGATTTTATTATTTTTTTGATTTTTTTTATTTATTTTGATGCCTCAGAATGCGTGCCTGGGGGCCGTACGACCATCGGGTAAAAATAATTTGCCTCTCCAAACAACAGTGTCCAAATCAGACAAATTTTATATGAAAATGGGGGTTTTTGGGCATTGTGAATCTAATGGCGAGGTCCCTTTGGGCCCAAAGTGCTCCGAAAATTAGGCAACCCCTAGATCTAACAGATAAATCACGGAGCTTGAAACCTTTGCAGATCTGGCAAACGGTGATGGAAATAAATAAAATGAAAGCCATTTCTAACTTTTTCCAGCGCTCTGAATCCAACGGAAAACCCTGATCTGATCCAAGGTAGTGCATAAATGTACTCAAGGATTGAAACCATCGAGGGACTCCGAACGAGCTCTGCAACGAAATCCTCCAAAAAAATTGAGAAGGGGCTGCGAATCGAGGCTCTGATACCATGTTAGGAACCCATGATCTGATTGCAAACCAGAAAATACCTTCCACAGAAGAGGAAAATGAAAAAGTAGAGATTGCATAAAAACATGCAATTTGATATATTCAAAAAGACCAACTAATTATAAGAGATAATTTTCTTTATAAAAGCAAAGATACCTAAACCTAATCTTATCTTGAGCAACAAGATAGCTCGATAAGATAAAGATGAAAGCCTAAAACTTAGGAATTAAATAAAGCCTAAGTAAACTTATGCAAGCGTAATTAAATATTAATTACACTAACACCTTTCTCTCTCTCTCAAGTCTCTACCTCCCACCCCCTCTCACTCTCTTAGATCTATCTCTCTCTCTCTCTCTCACTCCCTCTATCTCTCTCCTCTCTACCCTTAACCCTAAACCACAAAGCCTTAACCCTTAAACCGTAAACCCTTAAACCCAAAACCCTCTACTCTTAACCCTCCACCTTTCTCCTCTCTCAATTCTCTCCCTCCTACCCCCTCTCCCTCTCTCAAGTCTCTCTCTCTCTCTCACTCACTCACTCCTATCTCTTCCCCCTCTACCCTTAACCCTCTACCCTCTACCCTTAACCCTAAAACCCTAAAACCCTCTACCCTAGCTTTTTAATTCGATGAGATTAGGAATGTAGTGGCTTGTTTGAAAAAATGGGTCCAAGAAATGGGGTCTCTCAGTGATTTACATCATTGGGAGACCCCATTTCTTAGATCCATTTTTTCAAACAAGCAAGTTAGATTGTCAATTTCACCGAATTGGCAATCTAGTGGGCCCACTGGCTTGCCAATTTAGGGAAATGGGCAATGTAGTAGCCTATTTCAAAAAATGGGTACAAGAAATGGGGTCTACTAATGATTTACTGCTAATTTCACTGAATTGGTAACCTAGTGGGCCTACTAGCTTGCCAATTTAGTGAAATTGGAAATATAGTGGAATTTTTGAAAAAATGGGTATGAGAAATGGGGTCTCCTAGTAATGTAAATCACGAGGAGACCCCATTTCTCATACCCATTTTCTCAAACAGGCCAAGTTAGGTTGTCAATTTCACCGAGTTAGCAAGCTAGTGGGCCCTCTACCCTCTATCTCTCTCCCACTCACTCCCTCCCTCTCTCAATTCTCTCTCTCCCACCCCCTCTCCATCTCTCAAGTCTCTCTCTCTCTCACTCACTCCCTCTATCTCTCTCCCCTCTACGCTTAACCCTTAACCCTTAACCCTTAACCCTTAAACCCTTAAATCTAAAACCCTTAAACCTGAAACCCTCTACACTTACTCTACCCTCTATCTCTCTCAATTCTCTCCCTCCTACCCCCTCTCCCTCTCTCAATTCTCTCAATCACTCACTCCTATCTCTCTCTCCTCTACCCTCTACCCTCTACCCTCTACCCTTAACCCTTAAACCCTCTAGCCTAGCTTGCCAATTCAATGAAATTGGGAATGTAGTGGACTATTTGAAAAAATGGGCCTAATAAATGAGGTCTCTCGGTGATTTACATCACTGGTAAATCACTGAGAGACCACATTTCTTGGACCCATTTTTCAAACAAGCAAGTTAGGTTGCCAATTTCATTGAATTACAAAGCTAGTGGGCCCACTGGCTTGCCAATTTGGTGAAATGGGAAAGTAGTAGCATGTTCTAAAAAATGGGTCCAAGAAATGGGGTCTCCCAATGATTTACATCATCAAGAGACCCCATTTCTTGGACCCATTTTCTCAAACAGGGCAAGCTAGGTTTCCAATTTCACCAAATTGGCAACCTAGTGGGCTCACTGGCTTGCTAATTCAGTGAAATTGGCAATATAGTGACTTGTTTGAAAAAAAGGGTCTGAGAAATGGGGTCTCCCAGTGATGTAAATAACTAGGAGACACTATTTCTTGGGCCCATTTTTTCAAACAAGCCAAGTTAGGTTGCCAATTTTACCGAATTGGCAAGCTAGTGGGCCCTCTACACTCTACTCTTAACCCTCTACCCTCTATCTTTCTCCCACTCACTCCCTCTCTCTCTCTCTCTCTCTCTCTCTCTCTCTCTCTCTCTCTCTCTCTCTCTCTCTCTCTCTCTCTCTCTCTCTCTCTCTCTCTCTCTTTCTCTTAGGTTTATACCTCCCACCCCATCTCCCTCCCTCAGGTCTCTCTCTCTCACTCACTCCCTCTATCTTAACCCTTAAACCCTAAACCATTAAACCCAAAACCCTCTCTCTTAACCATCTACCTTCTATCTCTCTCAATTTTCTCCCTCCTACCCCCTCTCCCTCTCTCAAATATCTCACTCACTCACTCCTATCTCTCTCTCCTCTACCCTTAACCCTTAAACCCTTAAACCCTCTACCATAGCTTGCCAATTTAGTGAAATTGGGAATGTAGTGACCTATTTCAAAAAATGGGTCCAAGAAGTGGGGTCTCTCGGTGATTTACATCACCGGGAGACCCCATTTTTTCAAATAGGCAAGTTAGGTTGTCAATTTCACCGAATTGGCAAGCTAGTGGGCCCATTGACTTTCCAATTTGGTGAAATTGGAAATATAGTAGCCTATTTGAAAAAATGGGTCAAAGAAATGGGGTTTCCAATTTCACTAAATTGGAAAGCTAGTGGGCCCTCTACCCTCTACCCTCTATCTCTCTCCCACTCAATCCCTCTCTCTCTTTGTTTGTCTCTCTCTCAAGTCTCTACCTCCCACCCCCTCTCCCTCTATTAGGTCTCTCTCACTCACTCACTCACTCCCTCTATCTCTCTCCCCTCTACCCTTAACCCTAAACCCTAAACCCTAAACCCTAAACCCTTAAACCCTAAAGCCTTAAACTTGAAACCTTTAAACCTAAAACCCTCTACTCTTAACCTTCTACCCTCTATCTCTCTCAATTCTATCCCTCCTACCCCCTCTCCCTCTCAAGTCTTTCAATCATTCACTCCTATCTCTCTCCCCCCTACCCTTAACCCTCTACCCTCTGCCCTTAACCCTTAAACCCTTAAACCCTCTACCCTAACTTTCCAATTCGATAAAATTGGGAATGTAGTGGCCTATTTGAAAAATATGTCTAAGAAATGGGGCTTCTCGATGATTTACATCACCTCGAGACCCCATTTCGTGGACCCATTTTTTCAAATAGGCAAGTTAGGTTTCCAATTTCACCGAATTGGCAATCTAGTGGGCCCACTAACTTGCCAATTTGGTGAAATTGGCAATATAGTGCCATGTTTGAAAAAATGGGTTTGAGAAATGGGGTCTCCCGGTGATTTACATCACCGAGAGACCCCATTTCTCAAACCTAGTAAATCACCAGGAGACCCCATTTCTCAGACCCATTTTTTCAAACATACCAAGTTAGGTTGCCAATTTGACCAAATTGGCAAGCTAGTGGGCCCTCTACCCTTTATCTCTCTCACACTCACTCCCTCTCTATCTCTTTGTCTCTACCTCCCACCCCCTCTCCCTCTCTCAAGTCTCTCTCTCTCTCTCAATCACTCCCTCTATCTCTCTCCCCTCTACCCTCAACCCTAAACCCTAAACCCTTAACCCTTAAACCCTAAACCTAAAACCCTTAAACCTGAAACCCTCTACTCTTAACCCTCTACCCTCTATCTCTCTCAATTCTCTCCCTCCTACCCCCTCTCCCTCTCTCAAGTCTCTCACTCACTCACTTATATCTCTCTCCCATCTACCCTTCACCCTCTACCCTAGCTTTCCAATTCAATGAAATTGGGAATGTAGTGGCCTATTTGAAAAAATCAGTCTAAGAAATGGGGTCTCTCAGTGATTTATATAGAGAAAGAGGGAGAGGGTAGTTAGAGACAATTAGAGAGGGTAGGAGAGAGGGAGGGAGAGAGAGGTGAGATGTATAGATAAAGAGAAATGGATAGGGGTTGAGGGTATAGGGTTGAGGGATTAGGGTGGAGGACCTATAGGGTTGATGATTTAGGGTATTTGGTTGAGGGTATAGGGTTGAGGGTAGAGGGTATTGGGTTGAGGGTAGAGGGTAGAAGGTTTAAGGGTTTAGGGTTAAAGGGTTTAGGGTTGAGGGTAGATGGTTTTGAGTATAGGTTTGAGGGTATATGGTTGACGGATTAGGTTGAGGGTCCAATGTATAGGGTATAGGGTATAAATGTTGAGGGTTAAGGGTTTAAGGGTTGATGGTTGAGAATTAAGGGTTTAACGTTTAATGAATAGGGTAGAGGGTAGAGGGTAGAGGGTTTAAGGGTTTAGGGTTTAAGGGTTGAGGGTCCAATTTATAGGGTAGGGGATATAGGGGTTGAGGAATTACGGTTTAAGGGTTGAGGGTTGAGGTTAGAGGGTAGAGGGTTGAGGGTTTAAGGATTGAGGGTTGAGGGTTTATGGTTTAGGGTAGAGGGTTTAGGGTATAAGTTTGAGAGTATCTGGTTGAAGGATTAGGGTTGAGGGTTCAATGTATAGGGTAGAGGGTATAGGGGTTGAGGGTTAAGGGTTTAAGGGTTGAGGGTTGAGGGATTAAGGGATGAGGGTTGAGAATTGAGGGTTGAGGGTTTAAGAGTTGAGGGCTAAGGGTTTAAGGCTGAGGGTATAGGGTTGAGAGTATAGGGATGAGGGATTAGGGTTGAGGCTTGAGGGTCCATTCTATATGGTTGAGGGTTGAGAATTAAAACATAAACCCTACACCCTCAAACCTCATCCCTATACCCTATACCCTAAACCCTAAACATTATCCCTCAACCCTTAACCATATAATTAAATGCTAAACCCTACATTAAACCTTGTACCCTAAACCTTGAACCCTAAATCCTACACCCTAAACCCTAATCCATATACCCTATACACTTAACCTCATACCCTCAACACTGAACATTATACCTCAACCCTCAAACTTATACATAAATCCTAAACCCTAAACCATTAACCCTAAACCTAATATCCTCAACCCAATACCCTCAACTATCTACCCAATATCCTAAACCTTAATCCATATACTCTATACACTTAACCTTACACCCTCAACCCTAAATACTATCCCTCAACTCTCAACCCTATACCTTTTACCCTACACCCTCGACCTCATACCCTAAACCCTAAACATTATCGCTCTACCCTATACTTAAATAGAAAACCATACACTCTCAAGCCTTAACCCTATACCTTATACCCTTAAACCTACAACCTAAACCCTAATACCTATACCCTATACAATTAACCTCATACCCTCAACCCTGAATATTAAACCTCAACCCTCAACCCTCAAACTTATACATAAATCCTAAACCCTAAACCCTAAACCCTAAACGTAATATCCTCAACCCAGTACCCTCAAATATATACCCAATATCCTAAACCATAATCCATATACCCTATACACTTAACCTTATACCATCAACCCTAAACACTATCCCTCAACCCTCAACCCTGTACCTTAAAATCTAAACCCTAAACCTTCATCCCTCATCCCTATACCCTATACCCTCAACTTTATACCTAATATCCTAAACCCTAATCCCTATTCCCTATACACTTAACCATATAACCTCAACCCTATACCTTAAACACTAAAACTTACACCCTCTACCCTCATAGGGGGAGAGACAAAAAGGGGGAGGGAGGGATTGGGGAGAGAGAGAGGTTTGGAGGGAAAGAGGAGACAAAGATAAGTAGAGAGGGAAAGATAGGTAGAGAGACATGAGAGATAAAGAGTAGATAAGGAAGGATAGATGGAGGGAGAGGTATGGAGGGAGAGAGGGGGAGGTGAGAGAGAGGTGAGATAGAGAGTAGTAAAGAGAGTGTGGTAGGGAGTGATAGAGGGATATGTGGGTAGAGAAGGATAGGTGAGATAGAGATAAATAGAGAGGGAGATAGAGATAGAGGGAAGGAGGGAGGGTGGGTGAGAGAGGGGAGGAAGGGAGAGGTAAAGAGGTATAGGTGAGATAAATATAAGTAGAGATAGAATGGTGACATATAAAGGAGAGAGTTCTAGAGAGGGAAAGAGAGAATGGTGAGATAGAGAGGAGAGAGTGAGAGAGAAAGAGGGTGAGGGAGGAGTGAGAGAGAGTGAGAGAGAAAGGGAGAGGGAGAGGGGGGGAGAGGAGAGATATAGATTAGATAGGGGAAAAGATAAGGAGGGAGACATCTAGTGAGAGAGAGAGAGGGATAGGGGAGATAAAGATAATTAGAGAAAGGCGAAGTAGAGAGAGAATAAGGGAGGGAGAGAATCAAGATAGAGAGGTGTAGAGAGAGTGGTAGGGAGTGATGGATGGAGAAGTAGGTAGAGAGGGACTAGGCAGATAGAGAGTAGAGAGAGAGGGAGGTGAGCGAGAGGTGAGATGGGGAGAAATAGAGAGAGTGTTGTAGGGAGTGATGGAGGGATATGCAGGTAGAGAGGGATAGGTGAGATAGAGTAGAGAGATAGAGATATAGGAAAGGAGGGTGGGTGAGAGAGGGGAGGAAGGGAGAGGTAAAGAGGGATAGGTGAGATAAAGATATGTAGAGAGAGAATGGTGACATAGAGAAGTAGAGTTATAGAGAGGGAAAGAGAGAATGGTGAGATAGAGAGATGAGAGTGAGAGAGAAAGAGGGTGAGGGAGGAGTGAGAGAGAAAGGGAGAGGAAGAGGGAGGGAGAGGAGAGATAGAG
>VDFB02252616.1:135329231-135364502 GCA_007258455.2 Sequoia sempervirens
TGAAATTTTTAAGATCTACCAAGAACTAGAATTTGCATTATAACTCTAAGATATCTGAAACCACTCTCAAACATCTTGCCTATATACATGAAATATAACTTAAAGTATAAGAAAGTAAACATCCATATGTAAATGTCAACTTATACTTAAATTTTTATTTCATGTATATAGTTTCCTTGAAAGACAACAAGAAGAAAGTGACAAGAAAAAGAGAATAAAAAAATTTCAATGTAGACCAAAACGCAGTGCGTTATAACATGCTTGTGTTTTGTCAATGCATTCGCAAAACACAAAAGCCATGTCAAAACTGAGATATAATGTGAGCGCATTATATCTTGCTTTGGGAATCCCCAAGCCTTGGGATTGGTATTTTCCTTGGAATACCAACCCAAAGGCTTGTAGGGAATTCCCAATGACCAAAGATGTGTTTTGCAAATTCTACAATATTTCACATAATCGGGTTCGTGCTCATTGTCAAGTTTACATGTGGTTCAATATCAAAAAAATTGAACATCTGGGTAATGTTAGGTTCTCTCTTAGCTATCCAATGATGTAATTTTTTTCACTTTCTAACAATGTTAAGCCTTTCATCCATAAATTGTTTTGTTTTTATGTCTCTTTTTTTGGAAAAAAATAGTGTTTGGTGTTTTTTTCATTATAAATTAACTATTCATCAAAATTTCAAATAAATTACATTTTCAAAAACTAGACTCCATTCTACAAATTTAAAAAAAAATTTAAAAAAATCAATTAGTTTCAAAAATTTGTAGAGGTAGCACGACCAAAATTTTATTTTTCAGGAAGTGTCCACTTCAAAAATTAGTAAAAATAAAATATTCATTAAAAAATTATCAAAAAAATCATGCATCAACTACATACTATTAGCTAACTTCTGACCATAGCGATTTTAAAAATACTAAAAAAAAAAATCACCGTACAAGGGTCGTACAAGAGTTGCTATGTTATGTTTTTTTGACAAAAACAACACCAATTTGTGTACATACCTCATTTGAACCCCTTAATCTCAACCATTTTCAAAATAAATTAGTAGTTTAGAAAGTAGACTTAGAGCACTTTGATCCTTCTTTTTGTTCCATCTCAAAATTTTGAGTGTAACTATCCTCAATTTCATGTCCAAGGTCAGTATTTCCTTATTTTAGAAAAGTGGCCACTTAAGCCCCCTTTTTGGGAACCATCTTGGTGCACTTACCCTTTTAGCTTTTATCTTTCATTTGTCTTGTGTTTTCCTTTTGGGGATGACGCAAGGCATCAAGATATTCATGTCTCTTCCATGCTGACCCAAAAGCTTTTCTTTTATCTTTTCTTTTTTCTTATGTTGTCCTGTTGGGGATGACACAAGGTATCAAGACATTCATGTTTCCTCCATGTTGACCCGAAAGGATTTTCTTTGTTTTCGCTCTCTTTGAGTCATTATTCTAGTTCTATGAGTATTTGGGGAATGATGATAGTTCTGAGCTCTATAAAAACATTGTAGCAAGAACATATTGATCCCAAATCCATGGATCCTTCATGTGTTTGGAGTTTCATTTTAGGGCCAACCCCTCTCTTTCCTTTTCATGATGCAATTTTTTTTGGAAACATATGACTTGGCATAGGGCTTTCCAAGTTAGCTCTCATGTCTTTTGTATTGTTAGAATTTATCATTTGCTACTTTAAAGTTTTTTCTCACAACACGATGTTTAGCAATTTCTTTAAAGTGAGGGCATACATTGGTATTATTCTTTTTGCATTTTTTGTGTTTCATTGTGTAGTATTTTTACTTCATGCGATGTGTCTTTCACTTTGTGGTGACATTGGGAGTGATGTACTTCTAGAGTGTGATCTCTCTTAGCATATTATATTCCTCTTAGTGTCTTGATGCAATACACTGCATCCCCTAAGTTGTGAATCTTCTATTCTTTGATTAGTCCTCTATTGGAGATGTTAGGCACAATATTCCATAATCTAAGACCTTACATAAACAAAGAAAAACTCCTTTGAATGCACCTTACATTATAATTTTGTTTATATGGCCACTTTGTATAACACACTTTGCATGCTTGTGGAGCCATCTTGTTTGTTCCTGATTTCCAAGCATATGAAGTTTTTCTTGCCTCATGAAGCTCAAATTTTATTGTTGTGTTGTACCTTATCAAAGTTATCAAGAGGTATAACTTTGGTCTAGTTGGACAGGAAGTTGAACCAAAGCATGAATTTACCATAACCACTTGATTGTGTGTATGTGTCTCACCTTTTGGATACTCACCCAATGGAAAGCCTGAAGTTTCGTTGCCTCAGAGTGAGCATGCATTTTTTGGACAAACAATCTAGATCCGATCCACATCACGATGGGAAAAGGATTGAAGCTTGATCCACCCCTATTTTTCTTTTCTTTTTTCTTTTTTTCTTTTTCTTTGGCAGTGTATGCTTATTCCTTGCCATTGCTCCTTATATCATTTTTCATGTGTGCCTATATTGGTCTACTATAGGATCCTGATCCTGGTGGCTTGATCACCCCTCTCGATCACTTCCATCCTATATTACTAGCATTGGTGTATTGGGATTTGTGTTGGTCTACATTAGTGTGATTTTGAAGCAAGTTTATCTTCTCACTAAAGTGGGGGCTAAATGTAGTGTTGAAAAATGTTATCTATGACATTTTCACAGTTGTTTAGGGCCTCCTTGTTAAATTGGACTTAACATTGCCTTGATTTAATGTTGTAATGTGTTTAACACATTTACATTAGGTTTTTGGCCCTTGTAAACTAAAAAAATGTTATTTGTGCTTTATTTTGGGTGTTGTAAAGTGTTGTACCACACTTTCACACTAATCTAGAGTTTTCATTATTAATGGGGCTTCCTTATTCTTTAATTGGCCTTATATTGCATCCACAAGCCTTAATTAATGTATCTTTCCAAGGATAATCCCTACATGAACATACACCCAATCATAATTCATGTATTTTTTAATTGTATGGATTAGATTTAGTGATCTAGGACTCATACACCACCTTGGGCGTATGAGTTCCACCTAAGTTTTGGGGCCCCGATCTTGATTTCATATGAATCTAAGCATTTCTTGAAAAATGGGTGCCATAGCCTTGCCTAATGGGACTCATATGTCACTTCGAGTGTATGTGTCTCGTGTGGCTTAAAATTAAATTAAATTCAAATTCCTAGCATGATTTTATTCTCCTAGATCTGATCTCAGTTTGTAGTGTTGTAATTTCATGAAATTTAGCATAAACAAGTATAAATACAAGGTTATTTCACTCATTTTCACCTAGAAAGTTTACAAGTGACCTAAGAATTTCATGAGAGCATTCCCAATAGAAAATTGGAGTTTACAAGAGCATTCAAGAGCATTCAAGAGTTTACAATAGAATTCAAGGGTTGATTATCAAGTGTTTTGGAGCATTATTCAAGTATCAAGCATCATGTCAAACTCACCATGCATCATGTTTGATTTTGATCTAACATTTGTGTTGTAGGGTTTCATGATTGAAGAAAGTGTTCAATTTAAGATCTATAACATTCAAGAAAGAATCAAGATCTACATCCATTGGAACCATCTCATACATGTTTGCAACACTTTATTACTAGGGTTTGGTGAGTTGCAACATTACATTTTATTCATTCATCGCTCCTCTTTTCCATTTGATTTCATTACAAGGTTTGATTACCAAAATGGGTTTGACCAAGGAAAACCCCTTTCCACTAACAAAAAACATTTCTCCCTCTCTTTAGTGTGTGATTTATAGATGTAGGTTGGAGACATATTGAAGAGCAAGATTGGAGCAAAGTTGTTACATCATCTACAAGATCATTGAAAGACCTCTACAAAGAAAAATTTGGCATTTTAGATCTAGAAACCAAGTCAAGAAGGAAAAATAGGGATTGGAGAGAAAATTCAAATCCTAATTTTCCAAAAAATCCAAACTAGACTAATATGCCACTTTTGGTGTATGAGTCCCAATATAGTCAAATTTGTAGTTTCTAGGAGTTCTAGACTTGTCTTTACCAGATATTTGTTTCTACCCAAAACCCTAATCGAGGACTAAATCACCCAAACTGGTGTATGAGTCCTAGTCTACATTAATTTTAGTGTTTTCAACATTTTAGATCTTCATTCAATTTCCTACAGGTTTTCAGGTGCACATCTCTGGTTTCTCAGCTTTCTATTTTGTTTTGCATTCATTTCTAGGTCATTTAGGGAATTTTTGCATATCACTAGTCTTTCTCATTACATCTTACATATTATTTGTCTTCCCAATCCCTATCTTAGTGGTGAACCCTCTTTATTCTCTAATTAGACCCTAAGACACCCTATTGCATGATCTCTTTCCCATACTTCATCCTTGGATTGAGATCTCTAGGGTTTCCTTGAATGAGAGTGTAGAATATTGTTCTATGTCCTAAAATATAGTCAACGACAATTTTCCCTCTTTCATATACATATATACATACATACATATATACTTACACACATACATATACACACACACACATGGACTCTAGATAAATTTTTTCATAACTAGATATCTCATAAGTAAAATTCAAATATTGATTGATGTGTAGTTTTGAATAAATATTAGTATCAACATTCTTGTAGAGATATTAGCAATAAATTAGATGTATATGAAATAATTTAAATATCAAGTTGGTACAATTAAGTAATTGTTTGCTTGGAAATAATAACACTGGGTATGTGCAGGATCATCATGGAAAAAAAAGGGCCCTTAAGTGGCAAAAAATTCAAAAAAATCAGAGTTAGGTAACTTGACGTAAAAATTTGAATAAGTTATCTATATTATTTCAAAAATATGTAAGAATAGAATCTGTAGAAAATTGAATGTATTTTCTAAACTACCAGGTTTGTTTAAAAAAATAAAAATCTATTTGGTTAAAATTTGAAATTTCAATGCAGAGTACTTAAATTTTAGGGAAAAAATAAGAAGTAGGTGTCAATAGACCACCCTAACCACAATAAAATGATAATATTTTCTTATAATATTTTAGATATAAGTAGAGGAATCATGTCTCGATGTGATGCATATTTTTGTAATTTTTTTCAAGTAAATAATTAATTATGAATTTTTTATTACAACTTTTAAAAAATAAAAAAATCATATGTCTGACCACCTTAACTTGGTAAAAATTCATGAAATTCATTTTTTTTTTTTTTAGTCCTATAGTATGCGAAGCTTAGAATGTGACACATGTTTTAGATTCAAAAAATGTGATACCATTTGAAAGGTATAGATGTTTTTCAATCAGCCTATCAATCAGCCTATCAATCAACCTATTTATATTGGTGGAAAACTAAGAATCTCCTTTAAAAACCCTTTTCGTTTCATCAATTTTAGGTAAAAAAATTCATTAGCTACATACCCATCATATTGCCACTTTTTGGCCCATCATGATCCTGCACATACCCCACTATGTTTTTAGATCATGTACTATATGTGTTGAGGTCAATTGAAAATTTTGAAAATGAAAATCCTAAGTATTGAATGGGTTGCATACTTTTACATGTGTATGGTTATTATGAATATAAATAATTTCATGATTGTGAGAGTATGTGATGTGGATGTAGAGTGTAATATATTAACACCTATTTTAAGTTGTATGTACAACGTAGTGTAAGTTGAGATGTGATGTGCTTCATTTCAAGAAAATGAGGTGTTGTCAAAGTCTAGTGTGAAAAGCATAGTTGTGTACCTCAACCTAATGTTATTTTGACTTAATTATTATTATTGTTGGTGTCTCATTTGTAATTATTTTATGTTGTACACATCACCTTGGAACCCCTCATTATAGTTTTAATTAATAATAAATGATGGCCTCCTATTGGTAATTTTACTAATTGTGACCTTTCAATTTAATGAGAACCTTCCAATAACTATAAACATAGATGGATCCTCCTCCTACCTAAAATTATCAAAAGTTGTATTCCCTATTTAGTTCATGTCCAAAATTATGATAAAAAAATATCTATAGGATACATGAGGGGAAATGGTCATGATTTCTATGATGTCTTACCGTTATCCTTTATGGTATCACTAATGAAGTAATGTATCAAACTGGGGTAAATAAGCCACATTTTAGGATTCATGCTTATTTATCATTGGAGTATCACATATTACTAAATATGTGTCTTTTTCTTGCTATGTGAGAAATAACTAGTGGTTTATCTAAATGTGGTAACTTGTTAAACTTATATTAATACCATATACTATTACTAATACTCTTATTTTGTCACATGATAATAACTCTTGATATTAGGTTTCATTTTCAAATATTTTGGATGTGGTAGAAGAACATGAGATGTTAATCCATACAATATAAACCCTAATACCCTTGTTTACACTCATTAAGCATGTTAGTAGTAGCATTTATAACATGGACCTGTCTAGCTATGATTCTTGTAACACTCTTTTTACCTCAATGAGATATTGTTGATCTACTATTGTATTTGGATATATATTGGAATTTGGATATGATATATCCTAAATCATGTAATTTTAGTCATATTAAAATATTACCCTAAGGATCTATAAATCTAATATCAGGCATGAGATTATGATATAGTGGGTAATAATAGTGTAAATTCATGTGAATCGAAAAGCAAAGGCACTTAAATTGGGCTTGGTATAATTAATGTTTAAAAAATATGAATGCATTTTATTTCTAGATGGATTCAGAAGTATATCCATAAATATCTATCTATAGAGACTTCAATAAGCATTAAGAAGGGGTTAAAATTTTTTGGAACATGCTCTAATAATCATTGATTTTAAATATAAACAACAATATTGCAAGCATCAATAGTATCAAATCTAAACTAGTTTAAATACATAGGGAATTTGAGTGGATGATTAATGATTTATTTGGGTCCTAATTCCCTCAAGAAGTGATCTTATTTATGATTATCATAATTCCAATAATTTTGAAGACTTTCTTGAGATATGTTCATATAACATCTAGGGAAATACACAACATTTTTCTTATAAGATCAACATTGATTTGGAATCTAAATGGGTTCTAGATTATCCTTTACTTTAATGATATAGGAGGACTAGTTTTTGATAAAGGAAAAACAAGTTTTGAATGGACCTGAAACCATTTACAATAGGTTTTGAAAGGACCCGAAACCTTCAGGTTTTAAGGGGACCCAAAACCCACACTAAGAAGATCAAGTTGCCTGAAAGATAGGAACAAAAACAACTAGTAGCACCATAGGGAGACATCAAGCCAACACCCAGCCAAAAGCTAGCGGGAATCCCAAACAAGAACTAAGAAACTACAAGAGTCTAACACTCATTGGTTTTGACGGGACCAACAACCCACTACAGATCTGGAACAAAGCTCCATCAACAAAAGTTACAGAGCCCCATAAACCACACTTTCTGCCATTATAGGAAGGGTAACTACAAGTGCTAAGGGCAATGACAGTTGCCTTCAAAGACCATCTGTTCTCTCCACCTCTACAGGAGAGAGTCCCAAGCTCAACCATATCAAGGTGACCATAGCACCCCTTATCCTTTAGATAGAACTCCATAAAGATCAACTCTCTTTTCAAGATCTCCACCTCAATAGCAGATGAAGAAAAGAAAACAACATGTAGGCTAGCCTCAGCTATCTTGTAGCCACAAAACATGGCATAATCAGCCCCCCAACAGTTCTTCCAAGCGTATTCGAAAGCATCCCGCTCCACCTCTATAGGAGAGAGGTCACAAACAGCCACATCCATCTCCCCCTCAATAGAAGATAGGACCACCTCCATAGGAAGGGCTAGAGTGAACCAAAGATGCACAATAGGGAGCACATTGAACAACACCATGGACCCAATAACCTCTCCTAGAAGATTAGAAAATAATTTAGGGTTCGGGGGTAGAAGAAACTCAATCTTAGAATTCAAAGGCTTGACCACAATCAAAAACAGATACTCAATCTCAAAATGCTCATGAACAAGAAAACCCTAGGAGGAATAGGGGTTCCCACACAGCAAAGAAGTAAAGAGAAGACCTAGCAAGAGAGCACACCAAGCAACCCTGACACGTCGGGTAGGGCCAGAGAGGGGCCAAAAATCCTCACAAACAACCAATGAGAAACACCACCAAACCACTAAGAGGGGAAAAGAATGAACCAAAAAAAACCAAAAAAGAGAGCCCCCAGGAAATGGGCACCGAACACACCATGGGCAAGAGTGAGGAACAACTAAGAAGAAGTAGGAAGAAGACCAAGCGGACATGAAGAGTCCCCAAGCCCTCCTGCTACGCCGAGTAGGAGCAAAGATTGGCCCAATCTTAAACCACACTTCTTCAAAGAAGACACCAACAAGAACCCACTGAATGGACGACACCCACAAAAGATATAGGAAGGGCAATCTGCAACCAAACCCCACCAAGCACCGCCTATAGGAAGGAGAGCCAAGAATCCACACATCATAGGCAATAGAGACAGTAGCAACATAAGGAGACGCCACCAAGGGAGGAACCAAGACATCCTCCGCATCCCCCAAGGCACCAGCTCTAGCCATAGCAAACGGACTCCAGACAACGGCCACAGATGAGGCAGAAGCTTCAACCACCACACGCCAACTCCACCAAACCAAGAGGCCTGAGAAAGTCACAAAGACTTCCCAAGACACAAATGGTCGCACCAAAGGAGGAAGAGAAACCATCGCTAGACCAGAATCATCAGCATCATTATCAGAATTGTCACCTCCTTCATCTGTAGATTTTGAATCACCTCCCTCGCTCCTGTTCCTGCCCGACATTGAAAATTACCTGATGTAGATAATATAGTTACACATTAGGGAATTCTAGGAGGACTAGTTATAATACTATTCAAAAGAAATAATAATCTCATTACTATGTTGGTTGGTAGGGATGGGGTAACTTGTTAAGATAGAGGTTCATGTTCAATGAACATTGCTAGATGGAAAGGAGCTTTGCTAAGTCAAGCGGGTAAATTACAACTCCTCAAAGCTACTCTTCAGAATCTGTCGATTTGTTCTTTAAGCCTCTTTAAAATCCTTGGCAAGTTTGCGGATGCCATTGAAAAGATTCAAAAAATATTTCTTTGGTCGGGTGTTGAAGAAAGAAAAAGGTTGCCTTTAATAGGGTGGGATCTGGTGTGTAGACCTAAAAAGGCTGGTGGTTTAGGTCTTAGAAAAATTAGAATGGTTAACAAGATACTTCTAGCTAAAAAAATTTGGAGAATATTTTTATCCTCAGGGGAATGGATTGATATCCTGACAAGAAAATATTTGGAGAATAACAGATCTCTTATTATTAAGATGGACTCCCATATTCTACCCAGAGGTTCAACATGCTGGAATAATTTGATTATTGGAAGAAAATTTGTTGAAACAGGAGTGGGTTGGCAAGTTAGGAGTGGAAACCAAACTAGATTCTGGGAGGATAAATGGTTGTTTAATGAGCCCCTTATCAAAATTGAACCTTTTCGTGGGTGGGCTGAGATTTGTAAAGATCTATTTGGTCTGTATGTTAAAGATTATTGGTTGAATGGAAAATGGGTGGAACTGAGTCTTGTTAGTTAGGCTCTTTCTCCAGTTCACTCATCCTTGTTGGTTGTCAGACTTTGCCATGATCAGTTGGAAGATCATCTTGTTTGGACTAATGAACCCTCGGGTAATTATTCTGTTTCATCAGCTTTTTCCAGGCTGTCTTCTGTCCAGACTCCTCCTCCCTTCTGGTTGAAGGCTTGGTTCAAACACCTGGTCCCTAAAGTCAACATCTTCTTCTGGATTCTTCTTCAAAATAAAGTGCTCATGGTTGATAACCTTTGCAAGCGTGGCTTTCAAATACCCAATAGATGTTATCTTTGCAAGATGGAAGCTGAGTCAGTTTGTCACTTATTTCTTCATTGTCCTTTTGCTGCCTCGATTTGGGAAAAATTCCTATGTTACTAGCAATTATCTTGGGCTTTCCCCTTGTCAATTTAAGACTTCTTTATACAATGGAAAGCCCCAACACGCAATCCTGCTCTTGGGAATCTATGGAATTTTTCTTTCCCTCATGTATTGCCTGGGGTCTATGGAAGGAACAAAATAATAGAATCTATAGAGATAAAGAATCTTCGGTGGCCATTGTGTTTGATAAAATAATCAGATTATTGAAAGAAAATTTCAATACTATTCCCCAGAAGGTTGGAAATACCGAGAAAGTGGTTTGTTCGTCCTATGATCTCATGGTAGCCAAGGAATGGAATATTAATCTTGATATTTCCTGTGTCCAAAAACATGCTAAGAAGGATAGGGAGGGTGTTTGCTGGGATTTTCCACCTAATGGTTGGATCAAAGCCAACTTTGATGGGGCAGCTCAAGGTAATCCTGGGGCGGCGGGTTATAGCGGAGTCATAAGGGATTATTTTAGCAATTTCCTTGGTGTGACTACCACTCCCCTTGGTTCTCAAACCAATCATCTTGTTGAGGCTATTGGAGCTTGTCATGTCATAAATTTGGCTCATAGTTTGAATTTTAAAAACCTTTGGCTTGAAGGGGACTCTAAAAATATAATTGAATGTCTTTTAAGTAGGTCCCCCCCCTCATGGACCATAAAGTCTTGGATTGATGAGGCTATTTCGACTCTAGATAAGTTTGATAATATAAAGATTTCACACGCTTATAGAGAAGCCAATGCTGTGGCAGACTTTTTTGTAAATGAAGGGGTTAAAAGTAAAGGACAGAGCACTTGGATGAATATTAGTGATTTAGGTGCTAATGTTCGTGCCTTATTGAACTATGATGCTTCACATGGGAAAGATGTGTGTCATCTCATTAATGATGATTGAACGGGGAAGATACATCACTATTATTAGATTGTATGGGACCGAGCCAATTTACTTATCCTGTATGTTCGCTTGGCATGCTTTGTGGGCTCACTAGTTTGGCGGGACCATTTTGAGTCAAGATTTTGTCTCTGTTTGCTCTACTGTACTTGCTAAAATGGGAGGTGAAAGAAAAAGAGTCAAGCCAGACAGCTTTGATATGCACACAAGAAACACTAAAGTGTGGAAAAAAGTCAAAAGCGGGGGTTTACTCCCTTTTTTGGAAAAACTTCACGGGTCTAATTAGGAAGCTACAGAGCATTTTGAGAGGAATTGGGAAAATGGGGAATTAACCCTTTTTGGTAGGAAAGTCCAGCTCAATGAAAATCTTATAGCTGAAGTGATTGGCTTGTCCACTGAAGGACACAAATTTTTTAGGGACGGGGTTTTCTCTTATGAAGCTGTGGTCAGATTTCCGAAGAAAGATAAGGAAAGATTAAATTTGGTGAAAAATTCTAACAGTTTCTTTGAGGTTGACACCATTAAAGCTCTCTGGAGAAAAGTGCTTTGTGTCATCATGGAGTATATAACTATGGATGGTCATTTCAATAGGGCCTACGACTATCACTTTTCCTTTCTCAACCATTTTCGCTATAAGGTCATGGTTTCTCTTCCCCACTATCTTCTCTATTCTTTAAGAAAAAGTTTGGATGACCATAAGAAAAACCCAACAAGATATCCTATTTTGCATACTAGTTTGATTAGGTTAATCGTTGAACATTATCAAAATATGTCGGCCCCTGCTAAGATGGTTGTTTCCCTAGAGTCCGAGGAGGATGACACTAAACCTAGCTGTTCGGGGAATTTTCCCAATTTGAGCCTGGTGAGGATGGTCCTGAGTCCACCCTCTATTAAGGCTGACAAGAAAACTCTAACCCATAATCCCCTGCCTGCTCAAACCTGCCCTACGTCTAAGCCTGGAAGCTCTATTGTCAAAAACCTTGTCTCTTATTATGAAGACTCCTGAGTCTGAGGATTATGGCGCTAACAATAATTCATCCTCTGCTTTCCCGTCGCTGGATAAAGATGTTAGAATTGGATCCCCTAGAGCCTCTGACCCTGCAAAACATTGCTTCAATATTAATAGGGAACCCTCTGCTGACTACCTGGGTATAGCCAAGATTAATGCGATTGACCATTTTAGAATGTCGAAGTGGGTTTTTCATAAATCAATGATCTGAAAATAAAAAAATTGGGCCCTCCAGAGTAGACTAGAAGAAATGAGAGATAAGGTTTATGCATTTAGCAAGAAGAATGAAGAGTGTAAAGATCACAGTGCCAGTAAAGAGATCTAGGACAATGTGGGCAAGGACAAAAGGATTGAAATATATTTGGAAAAAATGAAAAATATTGTGAAGATAATTGTTGAATAGAACAATAGGATGGCAAGACATAATGCCATCATTATCAACGCTATGACTGAAAATTTGGAGAAAGCTCAACAGGGGTCCTTGGTGGTTGACTTGGAAGAGGTGAAAGAAAAAAACCAGGAAGAGTATATTGAGATTTCTAAGAGAACCAGGGCCAATCTGAAAAGGAAGGCACCTCCTATGTCGCAGATGATTCAAACATTCAAGAAAGGTGTTCAGGATATGCAGGACCTGGAGGCAGAGACCGAGTATGTTCTGAAGACTCTGGGTTAGTTGAAGCTGGTTTTTTGGCTTGCGTTTTAGCTGGTTTTTTTATTGACTTTCCTAGTCTTTTGTGGTTGGCTGCTGCTTTTTCTAGTATTTTCCTTTTTTGTAGCCTGTTCTTTCTGCGAGACTTTTTTGTCCTCTTTCTTTTGTTGTAAACTTGGTGGTTTCGGGTCCCTGTAAAACCTGTTTTTTCCTTTATCAAAAACATTGCTATTTATAGCCTCTAGTATGAATATCTAAGTTGAATTATAATGTTGATAAGTAAGATCAAAACCATAAACATGATTAGTGGTGTAAACTAAGCCTAAATCCTATAAATATAAATCTACCTATTGATTGATATACCAATTGATATATTGGTCAATCGAGGTCAATTAATGTTTGTAGGGTTTTGATTGTATGATTGAATTAAATCAACTCTAAGTTACAAAACCTAAACTATATTTTTATAATTTATATATCATGATTTAAAGGCCCCAAAGTTTAGAATAGGTCTTAGGGTTTCTATTTCTAATTAAAATTGTTTGGTTTATGCTTTTTAATTTTAAAATTAAATTCAAATTCAAAAATTCAAAAAATATATAAAAGACATTAAAGTGTGTAAATGTGAAAGACACCTACTTGGGAATGCAATAAACTAGATCTCATGGAGTGAGGAGGTGAAAAAATATATTTTTGAGGTTTCCTAATGTGGGTAACCATGTTGAAGTCCTTTTCCAAGTCATCTTTAATGAGGGAATACAGAAGAAAATGAACTCATGGGGAGGACTTGAAAAAATTAATAGCTTTATGAAATGTGCACATATTCACAAACAAGTAAATGTTTGTAATGAGTATTTATTTAGTAATAGGATGCCAAATCATAATAGGTATCCATTCTGTACAAGCATGAATTTAGGTTTTGGATCCCATTCCTAAATAAGTATCCATTTTTTACAAAACAAGTACTCATTCATATTAATAGTTTTCCTACTTGTGACACTTCCACTAAAAGAGAAGTCATTATCTTTCTATTACCCCATCTTTCTATATTTTTGGCAAAAAATAATGGATGAAAAAAGTAAAAAAAATACGAAAAATAGTTTCAAGCTTTTTCATAGGAAAATGGAATTCAAAAAGATGAAAGAAAGTGAGAAATAAAATTGGTATTAAAGTTGGTGTCTAATTTTAAAAATAATAAATTTAAAAAAAACTCGAAGTTATGAACTTTACTATTCAAAAATTATTCTTAGTGAACCAAAACTCCTACCAAAAATAAACTGAACACTTAAAATCAATCAAGTAGCAAAGTGGCATTTTTTTCTTGCCAAAAAAAAGTGGAAAAGAAAGAAAAACTAGTACCCAAGTCTTTATATGGACTCAAAGTGAAATAAAATATAAAATTTATTAATATGAGCACTTCATTTTAAGTTGTGCTCAAACCATAATTCAAAATTAGGTAAAGAAAATTAAAAATTTGAGAAGATCAAAGCCCTTAGTTTATATGGATGCTCAAGATAAATAGATAGAAATGGAAAGAAAGTAATATTTTAAATTATTGTTTTTAAATGGGGACAGAATTGATTTCAAAGAAATTATTTTAATTATTTTTTAAGTTTCAAGGAGTTACAATTGGAATATTATAAAATGTGTCATTTACACATGCAATGTAATGAAAGTGGATGTTATTGTTTATGTTGTAGAGATTCATTTAAGTTTAAGGTCAATTAAATTGTGAGTGTTATTGTGTAAAGAATGTGAAGTGAATTTTCATTTGCTAATGAATTTTTATTTAAGTCAAAAGAATATGTTGTAGTCATTCAAGTTAAAATATGAGTATTAAAAAAAAAATTCATGTTAACTTTGTGTAGCATTTTTTTTTGAACTCTTGGAGTTTCTTTGAATGCTTTGTAGTGATTAATGTTTTTCATCTCTTTTACATTGTTATTATTATAAGTATTATGTCTTCTTATTCAATTAAAATCAATTGTTAAATTTTACTTGATGTGTTGCAAGTTTGAAGGTGTTGTCATTGATGTTAATAGGAAGTCTACTAACTAGTGTTGTCATTGATGTCAACTATATGTTAAGGAAGTTGTTGCATGATGAAGCTATCAACGTTATTGATAAAATTGTGAAAAGAGAAAAAACAAGTTGTAGGTTGTGTATGTGCACTTGAGATATTGAGGAAGTGTTGTGAGTACATGGAGCTATCTTTTTGTTGTAATGTCTGGAGATGAGTTGGAATGAAGTAATGAGCTGAGATGATGTCTCTGGTACTTGGTTTCCATGAGCACTTGAGAAAATTTGATAAATAGAGCAAACAATGTTGTGAAAGTGGTCAGAATATGCTCCAGTATTGTGCTCTAATATTGTACTTTATATTTCTTCTATGTTGATGCTATTCTTGTTTGGATCTGATAGGTTATTCAAGGTTGTTAGGAAAAATGAGGAATATTAATTAAATAAATCATTTAATTAATATTGATGGAATAGACGAGTAAAGGATATAGGTTTGACCATGTGAGAGTGGTCAAATTTGGATGTCTACATTTTTCCCCTCTTTGAGATGGTGCTACAAAGTACCATCATTTCAAAGAAGATTAAAAGATGAGACCAAGAAGGTGGTTAGATTGGAAAATATGCCCCAGTCATCAAAGGAGTGACTAGGAAGAAAGATGATGTCGGTTGAAGATGAAGATTAGGGTTTGAGGATACTCCCTCAAGAGGACATGTGGGTTCAAGAGAACACGGGTGTTCTCTCAAAATGGATATGATGATGAAAGGATAAATGAGGAAGAGGATGCAAAGTGATGGATAAGAGAGGATGATAAGTGATAGGAGATTGGGAATCACAAATGGATTTAAGAAAAAAGGTGATGTTTCCCCAGTCAAGCTACAAGCTGAAATGGGTTGATGATGGATGGAGTGTTGTCAATGAGGGAATGATATATCCTGAAACAACATGAGGATAGGGATGGATACATATCGATGAAAGTGTTGTTGATGAGGGAAGGATACATCCCGAAACAACACCAAAGGATAGGGAAGGATACATCCTGATGGTGATGATAAGAGTGTTGTTGATGAGGGAACAATACATCCCAAAACAACACAAAAGGATAGGAAAGGTAACATCTCGATGATGATGATGATGATGATGATGATGATGATGATGATGATGATGATTGGATCAAGTCTTGTAGGAAGGTTGGGAACAAGACCAAGGATATAATTAGATGATTTGTGCTAGATTGAATGGATGAGGATGGGATTGAGATGTGAGATGGATGAAAGGAATAAAAATGATGGGGGACAATATGCTTAGAATAACCAATCTATATTATTCTAAGAAGATTGAAGAGGTGAGGATAATCCTGAGAAGAAAGGGAGATGGGGGGATGAATGTTTTCACAACCAAAATAATAGGTCATGGGTTGGCTAGAGAAGGAATGGAGGATACATGCAATGCAATGGAATGGAAAATGAAATGCAATCCTAATGCAATTTTCCATTTTCGGAGCACTGATTTTTGCTATAGCATAAGACACAAGACACCATGGTATGAAGAACCAAGGCCAATTTGTGGCTAATGCATAAAACAAACACAACAAATAAGGAGGCTACCCCAACACCCCAAAGTCATGATGACTTTGGTCAGGCCAGGTATTAGGATAACCATAAGCAAAAAAGGATGCCCCAGTGTATCACAAGACCTCAAGGGTATTGGTGGGTACTATGTGGGACAACCAAGAAGACATCAAGCAAAGAAAAAGGATCAAGATATGCCCCTATGTTAACCAATAAAAACACACCATAATATGATAGATCATGGTGGCTTTGACAAGTTGTAATAGGGAGCTCAAATGATAAACAAAAGAAAAAAGTATCAAAAGATTGCAATCAATATCAAAACATCCTTTTCCAAAGGATCAAGGGGATGGATGGGGTTGATGAGGTTTGTTAGGAAGGACACATACTGTTGAGACCAAAGATGGATACTAAATGAAAAGATCGATATGACGTAGGATACTCGAAACTGATTGAACCTCATGATACTAGTGGATCTTGTTTGTTAAGAGCCAGCTAGATAGGTACATACTTGACGACATGAGACGATGACAAGACACAAGACATAAAACCAATACACTCTAAATACCTAGGGGCTCAGGGGCCAATCAAATATTAGCCTTGCCTACATGAAAGTGCAGAGCCCTCGTAGTTCAATAAAAGGATGACGACTAACCACGGATAAAAGTAGAAAGAGGACAATGGAGACCTCAATGGATGACCAAGATAGGATGGAAAAAATGAGCCCTAGGGACAAATCAAAAGATCGACCTTTCCTATGTGAAAGCGCAGGGGAAACGTAGTTCAACAAAAGATCAAAGACAAACAATGGATAAAGGATGATGAGATGACCATGATATGTGGATAAAAAGATGGGACCGATATGATGAGACAAGATAGACTTGTTGGATAAGATAGGATGATGGTGATTACATGAAGCTCAGGGATGGGATAGTTATCCAAAGCAACAAAAGATGAATTGGGATGATGATATGATAGAGAGATGAGTGATGAAAAGTGATAGGAGATTGGAAAGATGTGTGAAAGAAGTGGGATGGATAACGATGAGATAGATACCAATGACAAGGGATTATGAGAAGGGATGAGGATAGAGATGAAAAGATGGATAGATAAAGATAAGGAGATGGAAAGATGATAGGATAGATGGATAGAGGAATAAGGATTTGGATGGATAAGAAGATAAGGATGGGGAGATTGAAGGGATGCTATGATGGATGGATAGAGGGATAAGGAGGAGGGATTGTTGTGAAGGATAGGAAGATAAGGATGGGGAGATTGAAGGGATGCTATGATGGATGGATAGAGGGATAACGAGGAGGGATTTTTGTGAAGGATAGGAAGATAAGGATTGGGAGATGGAGGGGATGACATTATGGATGAATGATGTCTCCAAGGACTATGTCACAAAGGAAGTAGATGCCCCCACTCTAGATATGTCATGTGTGATGAGGTAGGAGGGATGATAGATGAGTGGATGGGAAGATAAAGGAGATGAATGGAGGAGGATATGATGGGCAGATAAAGTAGGGATATGGATGTAGATAGGATGCATGGATAAGTAAGGGATACTAATGGTAGCATGATGGGTGGACAAAGAAAGTAGATGGATGTGGATAAAAAATTGGATAGTGTATGGATGAAGGGAATGTATACCAAGAGGTGTCCAAAGAATGGATATATATGTGCCCCTGTCTTTATCAAGATCACAAGAAGGATGGAGAGGTTGGAGATATATAGGATATGATGGGTAGGATGTGGGAGACAGGAGGGATGGAGGATATGGATGAAGGGGATGTATAGTAGGAAGTTGCCCCCAAGTGTGGTAGTAATGAGATGGGGGATTTACACATGACACATGTTTGTCAGGTTTTCATCATGGTACTTATTCAAGGCACTTGTTTTCCAAGTTTTCACCATTGGACAAATTTTTATCTTTACTTTTCTTTTTTGACTTTTTTTTTGGATTTTTTGACTTTTTTGACTTTTGTGGATATTTTGGATTTTTGGATAAAATGTGGATGGAGATGGATAAAGAAGGAAAGGGATGTGGACAAGTGGATTTACATGACATGTGATAAGGATATGGATGAAGGACTCAAGCATCAAGTTCCATACGAGGTATTAAGAACCCATGGGTGAAGTGACTATTTGATGTTGGTATAACCTTATTAGGATAAATGGATTATGTAAGAGGATGGATTAAAGGGAGTTTATGTAGGAGATATGTGGGATAATGGATGGGATACACGAAAGTGTATGGATGGAATGATGGGGTAGGTGTGTGATGGGGAGATGTGTTCAGGACCAACATTGGCACATATGGTGGTGGACGTGAAATGATAGGAGTATTAATGGGTGGATGATGTGGGGATAATGGGGGAGATGGGATAGTGCATTTTGGGACACAAGGACCCAAAAAAAATTTAGGAGTTGGAAGGGGTGTATGATTAGATTTTGGATTAGCAACTTTGGATGCTGTTACAGATTTTTCATTTGAAGGCATTGCATCTTTTTTCTTTGGGATCCACATGGTTTTGATCTTTGCTTTGGTGGGCCTTTGTGGTTTGTGGGTTTGATTTGGATTTTGGATTTAAGTTTTCTTCTCTTCAACATGTCATTTGAAGGGGACATGAGGAGCTTTAGATTCATGTGGATGTTTAGATTTATGCACTTTTACTTTAACATCCAAAGTGCTTTTAATAGCAATGAGATGGGTGTAAGGAGAAGGATGATGTGGAGTGATGGAGGTTGGATTTTGGGGATGATATGTGGATGGAGGATGTGCGGGTACATGCATTTGTTGATCTTGATTAGGGAAAATGAGAGTGAGATGTTTATGATGGGTGACATGGATAGGTGATTGGTGGATGAAAGGATGAATAGGGTGGGATGGAGATGGTGATTGTGGGGTATAAGGGCCTAAAATGGACTTAGTGGTTGGAGGATGTGTGATAGTGGATGGAGGGATATAAGAACCTAAAATAGATGGAGTAAATGAAGGATGGGAGATGGTGGATGGAGGAACGTAAGGACCCAAAATGGATTTGGAAGATGAAGGAGGAATATGGATGGTTGTTCTGAGGTGATACGATGGAGGGGGGATGGTAGAAAATGGTTTTGTGGAGTAACAAGAAGAGCCTATTATACTTTTGGAGGAGGCTCATTGAGGACATATAGATGTTGTACCAACATTTTTGGATTGTGAGTCTTGGGAGATATATCCAAGACCTTGTGTATGTGGATTTTCGTTGACATGGATGGGCTCTAAAATACCTTTCTCATGAAGGCCTAAACCTTTTCCTTGATAATTCATGATCTTGAGCATTCACTCTATAGTAGGATGCTTGTTATATTGGAAACATGATGCAAGTCCATTATTAGGTGGAGGAGGATGGGTGGTGTATATGATTGGTTCCTCATTTGTAAGGAAACCAACATGGATGAATGTGAGAGTACCGAGGGAATATAAAAGTGGTGCGGGGATAGTGGGATGAGACGATGATGGAGGATCATTAGATGGAGATGATGGGGAAACATCATCTTGATTAGGAGGAGTGAGTGGTAAGGTATCAGGGGATGGATTAGGTGATATGATAGGATCTAGATTTGTGGCAGTAGGTGATAAGGGCTCCTAAGATGGAGCGATGGGATCATGAGTGTCAAGGGGATCATGGGATGGAATGGATGAGGGATTGTGATCTTGAGGTGGACTAGGTGGGATGGCAGGATCTTGATTGGGAGAAATGAGTGGTAAGGGCTCATGCAATGTAGTGATTGGATCTTAAGTGGCAAGGGGATCATGGGCTGAAGTGGATGAAGGACTGTAATCTTGAGGTGGACTAGATGTGATGGAAAGATCTTGATAAGGAGAAGAGGATATGTTGGCATGCTTTGGATCAATCTCTTGGCATGACTCATTTTTTGTGGGTGGCATGATGATGGAGTGTTGGAGGGAATCCTCAAGTGGGGGAGATGGAAGGATGGAGGATTTATGAACTTCATGGGAATGGATTTTGGTGATACTAGGCGTGGGAGGAGTGGATTGGACATAAGCGTCTTCGCTGGATTGAGTGGATCTAGGAGTAGAATATGGTGATTTGGTTTGGTTATATTCGATGGGCTCAACGGATCTTAGAGTAGGAGGTAGGGGCTCAATGGATTCAGTAGATTTGATGGTTTCAGTAGTTTGAGTGCTGCTATGGGTTGTAACAACAATGACATGTGTGGGATGGAGAAGGGTCTCATCACTAATGACCGTGGATGATAGAGTAGGATGGCATGGGTCCATGACTTCATGATGTGGAGTTGGGGATGTCTTCTTTGTCATGAGTCCTTGGAGAACTTCTAGAGTGAGAATCATGCATATTCTAGGCTTAGTTGGGGTGGTAGGAGTGAATGAAGGATTAGGGATTGGTGAAGGACTAGGATTATGGATTAGTGGACTAGGATTAGATTGAGGAATGGGACTAGATGGAGGACTAGGAGTAGATGGAAGATTAGGATTGGATGGAGGGTTAAGGTAAGAATATTGTGATAGTGGATTAGAATAGGAAGATGTGGATGGTGGATTGATGTTGGAGGAAGTAGATGGGGAATTAAGATAGGGATATTGGGATGGTGGATTAAGATGGGAAGATTGGGATGGCGAAGTAGGATAGGAAGAAATGGATGATGGATTAGGACAAAAGGATATGGGTGGTGGATTGAAGTAGAGGTATTGGGACAACAGATTAAGATGGGAAGATTAAGATGGTGGATTAAGATAGGAGGATGTGGATGGTGGATTAGGATAGGAAGATGTGGATGTTGGATCAGGATAAGAAGGTGTGGATGTAGGGTAAGGATAGAAAGATGTGGTTGTTGAATTAGGATAAGAAAATGTGGATGTTGGATTAGGATAGGTTGATGGGGGGGTAGGATTAAAATAAGGTGTGAATGTAGGATTAGGATGGGTAGACTAGTAAGGAGGATTAGGATAGGGGGACATGAATGGGGGATTGTAATAGGAGTATTGGGATGGTAGATTAGGATGAGAAGATTGGGATGATAGATTGGGATAAGAGGATGTGGGTGTTGGATAAGAAAATGATGTGGATGAAGGGTATGATGAATATGTGGACAGGGAAGATACTAGATATCCTTTGTTAGAGGTAACATAGGGAACATTATTAGGTGTGGATGAAGGCATAATGGGATAGTTTGGGTGATTGATTGGATTTTGGAAAGCGGTTGGGGAAAGCTTACTAGAAATGATAGCATCAAGGGGATCTATGTCATATACCTCTTAATCAACAAGACTCTCATTATCGTCATCAATGTAATTAGGATTCCCCTTAACTACTATTTTTGGTTGCATTGGTGAAGGATAAGGATTCATGAAGATAGATTAGAGGGATAGGGATTGAAAAGACGGGAAAAAATGATTAGAAGGAATGAAAATGGGATGAAAGGATAAATAGGATGGATTTGAAGAAGATGGAGGAATGGATCTTAAGATTTTTTTCAATATTAGAAGATCTTGGATGTAGATGGACTAAAGCTCAGATTGGGATTTAGGTTAAGCTCAGATTGGGATTGGATTAAAGCTCAAACTAGGATTGGATTGAAGCTCTAAGTAGGATGACTAGAGGATGTGATGGGATTGATTTTAAACCAAGTTCAGGGGTTTAACTAGATGATGTAAGGTGATGGCAATCAGATTTTTCCAAATTTGGCAGTTTTCAAAAATTGTCAAATTTTGCCATTTTAGGTAACTACACAGGCATATCTTTGAGAGTCAAAATTTTTCCCAAAAACTTTCTAAAACTAAGGTAGGATGAATTTCCAACTAACATCCTAAATCTGAGACATGCATTCTGAGTTATTAATGAAAATAATTTTTCAAAAACTAAAAAAGAAACACTAAATTGTGATTTTGAGGGTCAAGATGAAAGTTTGAAGCCCCAAAAATGTGTTGAAATGGGGGCCAAACGACTAAGGGTTAGTTGAGAAATCCACATGCCAGCTCATAACGCAACCACCCATAAAATTTTAGTCCAAACAAACACCCGAGTCAAAATTTATGGCCTCTGGAAGTTTCTGCATAAAAATCAAAACCCCTAAAACAAAGTCTAAGTGATTGGGATGGATGATTTGATGATGTATATGGACTCTAATGATGTTCTAAGATGCAGTTATGTGATTCAGATGATGAAACAATGACTTTGGGAGAATGCAGATGGATTGAAATGCAGATTACGAATGAATGGAAAATGCAAATGACTGGATGAAGGTTAGGTTCGCCTATCTATGGGTCAAGTTCACCTATCTGCTAGGAAGGTTTGCCTATCCACTGGGCAGGTTCGCTTATCTACTAGGAAATGTTGCCTATTTGGGCAGGTTCACCTATCCACTAGGCAAGTTTGCTTATGTACTGGGCAGGTTCGCTTATTTGTTGGACAGGTTCGCCTATCCACTAGGAAAGGTCGCCTATCTACTGGGTAGGTTCACCTATCTACTAGGAAGGTTTTCCTATCCACTAGGCAAGGTCACCTAACTGTTGGGTAGGTTCGCCTATCTGCTGCGCAGGTTCACCTATCCATTGGGCAAGGTTGCCTATCTACTGGGTAGGTTTGCCTATCTACTGGGAAAGGTCGCCTATCCACTAGGCAAGGTTGCCTATCCACTGGGCAAGGTTACCTATCTACTGGGCAAGGTCAAGGTCACCCAAGTTCAAGTTAGGGTTTCCTAAGTCAGTTTTCAGACTTGTCTAAATCAGAAAAAGGGTAAGCAGATTGACATAATAGGTAAGCAAACCTTGGGAACAAGCCAATGGACTATCGAAATGGGGAAGTAGATGATCAAAATGGGTAAACGAATGCTCAGAACAAGGAGATGGATGCTCAAAATGAGGAGATGGATGCTCAAAATGAGGAGATGGATGCTCAGAATGAAGAGACAGATGCTCAAAATGGGCAAATGGATGCTCAAAACAGAGAAATGGATGCTTGGAATGAGGAAGCGAATGCTTAGAATGAGGAAACAGAGGCTGGGAATGAGAAATAGATGCTTGGAATGAGGAAACAAATGCTCAAAATAAGGAGATGGATGCTCAGAACGAGAAAATGGATGTTCGGAATGAGGAAATGGATGCTCAAAACGAGGAGACAGATGCTCGAAATGGTGAGATAGATTCTCAGAACATGCAAATAGACCCTCAAAATGGGAAAATGGAATGCTCAGAATGACTAAACAGAAGGTGAAATTGGTTGTTCGAGGTGCAAAATTGCCCAACTTGGGGCAAGGTCGCCCAAGTATGGGGTAGGTTTTCCCAACTTGGGGTAGGTCTTCCCAACTTGGTGAAATTGCTATTTTGATGGCTGTTTGACTGACAAAGGGAAGTCGCCCTTGTTTAGGGCAGGTTCACCCCTGTTTAGGGCAGGGTCGACCCTCTCTAGGACAGGGTCACCTATTTAGTGAAAGATGTGCAATTCTAATAGAAAAAGACTAGGAAATGAATGAGACAAAAGGCAAGGTCACCCCTATTCAACAGACCTGAACTTGACTTGGATGAAAACAACTATGGAAAAGGACAAAAAACATAGCAAAAAACAAGCAGTAGATAAAGGCTGACTTGAATGAACAAAAATTCACTGGTTTTGCACCAAAAAGATAATTCAAGTAGCACGATCCTAAGATTAGTAAGAGGGTTATGCCAACACGGTCCTCTAACTAGGATGAACAAGGAAACTAGGGATTCCTCGATATATGCACAATACATGAGGCACAACCATGAACACCAACCCATCTACAAGTGTGAGTCAGGAACCCCAATGAGGTATTGAATGCTTGGACCAACTCCTCACGTTTTATCTAGGTATCACCCTAGCTTTGATGCTTTTCCAAGCATGACATGACTAGATTGGGGTAAAAATTTTATTCTCTGCCCTTTATATACCCCGCTGGTACATGTGCTTGGGATCGTCCCTTGGGGTGATGAATTCCCCAGGCAGGTCCCACTAAAAAGAGAACACTAAATGTCTTTGGCTACTCTCCAGGCTCACATGAAGTGCAAGGGGAAAATTTGAATGATGTAGTGCCCCTTTGGTGACACAAAAGACTTTCAAACACAAAAAATAGTATGTTGACTCCCCCTAATTAGATCTATGTGCCTAGATTAATAAGCAAAAATTACCAACAAACTAAACTAACAGAGCTAGGAATAATCATTCTGCAAGAGAAGTGTTAGTAGTTTTGATCTCCAATCTTTGACAAGTGTGAAACAAGCTACACAAATGTTAGGAAAAACATGCAAACTCAAAGAAAAGATGAGTTAGGGGGTTAGTATTAAGCAAAACAACAAGAAATAGACTCCAAAAATGAAGCTAGGTCATTGTTTTACATCATAGACACCTTTGTCTGGGTAGGGTCACCCCTGTTTAGGGTAGGTTTGCCCCTGTCAAGGTCAGGTTTGCCCCTCTCTAGGGCAGGTTTGCCCCTCTTTGGGGCAGCGTCACCTGTCTGAAAAAATAAAGGTAGATTCTTTGTTTTTCACAAATGGGTGATTTTGCAAGGAAGAATCGCCCTTGCTAAGGGCATTTTTTCCCAAGTTGGGGCATGTTTTTCCAACTTAGGGTAGGTTCGCCCCTCTCTGGGGTAGGGTCGCCCAACTGGGGGTGAGGTTGCCTCTGTTATTTGTAGAGTCGCCTCTCTGCAACCTGAACTTGCAAAACATCAAACAACAACAAACGTGAAAAGAAGGGACCCATTTGTGGGTCCCATCGGGCATGCCAGAAATGTGAGCAATGCTATTTACCTAGCTTAAATGATGCAAAATAGAATGCAAAAGGAAACGACACTTCAACACCTCAAGATTGGGCTACATTAAACTTAAACAAAATAAAGATGAAAAACAATAGATTTATACCTTGTATGAGTTGCTCCTTGGTTGGCCCTTTGATAGTTGATAAATGTGTGCTCCTTGATGGCAAGCATTCTAAAAATGGATGCAAAATTATCTAGATGTGATGGGGATTCAAATGAGAGATGTGGGTATTTTGATGGATGAACAAAATGGATGCAAGAGCTTGAAGATTCTACAATGGTGGATGAGAGTATGAGAGCATGAGAGTTGAATGCTTGAAGAATTGAATGTGTTATGAGAAAATGAAGCCAAAAATCCTCTATTTTAGGGGAAAGGCCTGTAGGGATTTGAACGGCTAGGATTTTTCTAACATGGGCAAGATGAAGGGATGTGGTGAGTTGAGGACTCACAAGCCCTCACATCTTTCCATGTGGAAGATGAGATGTCAAGAGAACATATGATGTGGAGGGAATGTGAGGTGGAGGTACTTGCAAGTACCTTGGGATGAGAGTGATGGTGACAAGTGAGGAGTCATGGGGATGAGAGAAGTTGTTGGGGGAATAAATGTGAATTTTAAATTCACATGATTGAGAGTACCTAGGGGATAAAACAAGGTTCTCAAAAAGGTAAGTACTTGTCCTCATGTGAGTGATGTGACAAGTGAGGAATTCTAGAACTCCTAACAGCTTGCATGGAGAAGAGGAGAGTCTTGGAGGGATAAATGTGATTTTTTAATTCACATGGGGAAGAGGGTCTAGGCTAAAAGTGGAAATTGTGAAGGTTGACCAAAAAGGTATGCTAAGTGTAGCAAAGGGGATTAGATTAAGGTTGTGCAAACAAGTGATTAAGAAGATTAATGGAAGATCATAAGCAAGTTGGAAGATGTGAAGGATGTGACGTTAATCCTGATTAAGAGTGTGCACATCCTAATCAAGGATTAGTTATACTAATCTAGATTAGAAGAAGGTTATGGAGGATGTGACAATGAGAGAGAAAAGGAAGAATTTAAAATTGATTTCAAAAAAGGTTAAATGAGTAAATTAAATAAATTAATATATTTATTTAATTTAGAGAGGAAAGGAGGAAAGGTAAAGTATTTAATTATTGAATCAAATACTTTAGGAACCTTAGGAAAAATGAGGAATATTAATTAAATAAATCATTTAATTAATATTGATGGAATAAACGAGTAAAGGATACGGGTTTGACCATGTGGGAGTGGTAAAATTTGGATATCTACAAGTTTATATTGTGAGCTAATCCTCACTATGGTTTTTCCCTCATTGTGTTTTCCACATAAATCCGGTGTTCTCTTGTGTGTGGTGTTGTTATTTTAGTTCTCTTTTATCTAATATTCATGCTTAAACATTACAACACAATAAGGGTTTAATGGATGCATGTGGAATTGATTACTGTTGAGGGTTTTGATGTTTTGATGAGATACAACTATTTTTCCCCCCCTCTCAGTTGTCTGGTTCATTCAAAAATTGGTATCAGAGCAAGGTTCCTTGTAAAAGAGCTTAATTGCTCGAGGTAGATCCAGGATGGTAAAAAAGGTTTCTTTGGAATGCCCTAGATTTGATGGCACAAATTATACATTCTAAAAGTCAAAGATGGGATGATATTTGGTGTCCCATTGATATGAAATTGAAATGGCAGTAAAGAATCGATATGTTGCACCTCAAGATGGTTCAAGTATAAATGCAGAGATCAAGGCGTGTGAGATCAATGCTAATGCAAGATTTATTATTATGAATATTATTTCAAATATTGAATTAGTAAAAGTTTTGATTTTGAAGACTTCTAAAGAGGTTTGGGAGCTCGAAAGAATTTATGAAGGAGATGAAAAATTCAAACAAGAAAAGTTGTAGAATTTGAAGGCACAATTTGAGACCTTGCATATGTCTGAAGATGCAACAATCAAAATCTACATGCAAAAAGTTTATGATTTGGTGAGCACAATGAGAGGTCTTGGTGCACAAGTCAAAGAATCTAAATTGGTAAAGAAAGTTCTCAAATCTCTTCCTAATTCTTATAGTGAAAAAGTATCTGCTATTGGGGAAATTGTAGATCTTGATACTTATTCTAGAGATTAGATGAATGGTACACTAACTTCTTTTGAAAATATAGAATTTAAGGGCTTGAAAAATGATATAAATGTAGAGATTTCTTTTAAGGCTATGAAATCAAAAAAAGGTTAAATATTTAGATAAGTAAGATCTTGATGATGTGGAGGCTAACTTTGTGAGAAGAATAAAGAAGGGCATTGGTAAGTATAAAGGTAAACTACCTTTCAAATACTTTAGCTATGGTGATATAGGTCATTGTGCTTCAAGATGTTTGAAAAGAGCTGTAAACAATAAGAGTAAGGAGAACAAAGGAAAGATGATTAGGAAAGCTTACTATGTTAGAGAAGATGTTGGTATTTCTGATGATGAATTTGACTATGGAGACTTTGATGAAAATGACTGCTTGTTCTTTACTATAAAATATTAATCTACTTTTGCTAACTTTGAAAGTTGTGTGAAGGAAAATATTCGGAAGAAGAAGGATAACATTGAAGGTACTTTGGTATCTACCTTTCATGTCAAAGAGGATAAGAATTACTAGGTTGTTGATAGTGGTTGCTCTAATCACATGACTAGAGACAAAAGTAAGTTTGTTAAACTTGAAAAATATGATGGAGGATTAGTTAAATTTGGAGATGATTCAAGAGCTAAGATTTGTGGAATGGGTTCAATCACTTTTCATGGCAAGCATAATATTGATAATTTTTACTATGTTAAGGGTTTAAGGCATAACCTTTTGAGTTTTGGACAAATTTTTAGCAAGGGATATAATCTTGTGTTTAAGGGTGAAGCATGTGACAACATAAAAGGGTCCAGAATTATGATTATTGTTGGTAAGAGAATAGATGGAAACATTTACCAGCTTAAGGGTTTTGATAGGAATTGCTTTATGTCTTAGATTAGTGACAGTTGGTTATGGCACTGGAGGATGTGTCACATGAATTTTTATCATTTGGAAAGAATTAGTTCACTTCATGCAGTGAGAGACCTACCAAGAATCACAAAACCTATCAATGTTGTTTGTGAGAGTTGTCAATTTGGAAAAAAAGCGAGTAGTTTCAAAAGAAAGGAACAATCTACTACTAGACTATTGGAATTAGTACATACAGATATTTGTGCTCCTACAAGGGTGAGAAGTCTACAAGGTGACAGGTACTTTATGCTTAAATTGATTGATGATTATTCTAGAATGACATGGGTTACTTTTCTTAGGGAAGAATCTGATGCACTAGAAATTTAAATCTATGGTTGAGAACGAAATAGATTTGAAAATTAAATGCTTGAGGTCTGAAAAAAGGTGGTGAATTCGCCTCCAATGAGTTTAACATGTTTTTTGTGAATTTCATGGAATAAAGAGGCATTTGTATGCCCCCAGAACTCCTCAACAAAATGGAGTTGTTGAAAGGAAAAATAGGACTATTCAAGAAACTGTTAGGACTACGATGGAAGAGGAAAATATACCAAAAATCTACAGAGAGAAGAAATTCATACTGCTAATTACATACTTAATAGAGTTCAATCAAAAGCTAACAACACAAAGACTCCCTATGAGTTATGGTATGGAAGGATTCCTACTATAAAATACTTTAGAGTATTTGAAAGAAAATGTTACATCAAGAGAGATGAAGAATACTTAGGAAAGTTTCATGAAAGGTCTAATGAAGGTATATTCCTTGGATATTCTACTAGAAGAAAAGCTTACAGATGTTACAACAAAAGGCTAAGAAATATTGTTGAAAGTGCATTTATGTTAAAGCTGATGGAAACTTACATAATTCAATTACAATAGATGGATACATGTCAGATGAACTTGATTGTAGAGTAGAAGAAGAAAAATTTTATGAGAAAGAAGTGTAGAATGAAGAGGAAGAAGCTTTGGAGAAGACCCCTAAGTATGTACACAAGAATCATTTCAAAGAAAAAAAAAATTGGAGGCAAAAGGAAAGGTGTAAATTGCAAAGAAGTAAAGCTACTGAAGTTGAGGTAAATTTGTGTTTTCTTTCTAAAGTTGAACCTAAAACAGTGAGTGAATCACATAAAGATGAACATTGAATGAAGGATATGGAAGAGCTTATACAGATAGAGAAGAATCAAACTTGGAAATTGGTTCCTTGACTGGCAAACAAGAACATAATTGGAACTAAGTGGGTATTCAGAAATAGGTTGAATGAGAATGGAGAAGTGGTAAGAAATAAAGCAAGACTTGTGTGTAAGGGTTACTCACAAGTGGAAGGAATAGACTTTGAGGAGATATTTTCTCCTGTGGCTAGGATGGAAGCTATCAAAATTCTTTTGGAATTTGTAGCACATAAGGACTTTAAAATTTATCAAATGGATGTGAAGTCTGCTTTTATGAATGGTGAATTGGAAGAAGAGGTTTACATGGAAAAAATAGAAGGATTTCAATTGTCAGATCAACCAGATATGGTGTGTAGATTGAAGAAGGAAATATATGGATTGAATCAAGCTCCTAGATCTTGGTATGCAAGGTTGGAAAAATATTTGTTATAGCCAAGATTTAGTAAAGGAACTACATATAGTAATCTTTATTTCAAAATTGAGGAAGACAAAATCTTGATAGTGGTTGTGTATGTGGATGATATTATCTTTGCAGGAAATGAAGCTATGTGTAAGAAATTTTCTAAAGAAATGTAGAAAGAGTTTGATATGTCAATGTTTTGGGAGATGAATTTATTGAGCTACAAATCAATCAAATAGATAAAGGGATTTTCATTTCAGATTCAAAGTATGTCAAAGAGATGTTGAAGAAGTTTAGAATGGATGACTCCAAATAAGTGTGCACTCCTATGGTGACTAATTGTAAAATGAGCAAAGATGATGATTCACCTAAGGCTGATTAGAGAAAATATAGATCTATGATTGGTGGACTGCTATATCTAACTACTAATAGATTGGATATCATGCATGCAGTTTGTCTTGTGGCTAGATTTCAAGAAGATCCTAAAGAAACAAATGTTGCTGCAATAAAGAGGATAATCAGATATTTAAGAGGCACTCTGGATTATGGTTTCTCGTATCGTAAGGATACTGATTTCACATTAAGTGCTTTTATAGATGCAAATTAGGTTGGTTGTGTTGATGATAGGAAACGTACAAGTTGTGGTGCATTCTTTATTGGATTTAGATTTGTTTCATGGTTGAGTAAGAAGCAGGATTTAGTTTATTTATCTACTACAAAAGGTGAATATATTTCAACATCATGTTGTACACAATTTTTGCAGATGAGAAATACATTGAAGGATATTTGAGTTATGTATGATGAGCCTATTTCTATTTGTTGTGATAATATAAGTGCAATTAAAATTTTAAAGAATCCAGTGCTGCATTCAAGGAAAAATCATATATCTATCAGGTATCACTTTCTGAGAGAGAAGGTTATGGAGGATGAAGTGAAGCTTGAGTATGTATCTATAAAGGATCAAATTGTTGACATATTTACTAATGCTCTTCCTAAAGATACTTTTGAGTATCTTTGGGAGAGGTTGGGGGTTATTACCTCTCCTTCATTGAACCTATGCATATGAAGATACATCAAACTAGTGGATCTATGGATCTATCTCTTTTCTAAACTGATATTAATGGCTACCTCTCAAGAGTAGGTAGTATCTAGTGTTGTCATTGTTGTAGCGTTGTTGATTTGTTTGGATGTACTCCTAATAGGTATTTTGGTTTTGTGTCAAAGGGGATAACATTGTAAAATATTTATACCTTTTCCATTGATGTCAAAAGGGGATAGAGAATCATGTGAAAAAACTCATCTACTCAAGGGGAGAAAGAATCATATGAAAAAGTGCAAGGTATCAGTGGAGAAAGTTGTGTATATTGTCTAATAATTATTGTCCAAGGGAGAGATAATCCTGTAAGGGAAAGTGAGTGTAATAAAGTTGTGTAGGCTATCTAATCTAAAAACCTAGAGTGTGTATGTTGTCTTTGATGGTTTTTCACATCTTGTGTTCCCATTAATGAAAAAGAGGGAGATTGTTGCAAATATGTTCAAAGGTATTTTCATTGATGTCAATAGGAAGTCTATTGATCAGTGTTCTCATTGATGTCAACTATATGTTAAGGAATTTGTTGCATGGTGAAGTTATCAACAATATTGAGAAAATTGTGAAAAGAGGAAAACATGTTGATGCAGGTTGTGCATGTGTAGTTGAGATATTGAGAAAGTGTTGTGAGTACATGGAGATATCATTTTTTTTCAATTTATAGAGATGAGTTGGAATGAAGCAATGAGATGAGATGATGTCTCTAGTACACTTGGTTTCGAGGTGCTTTTGAGAAAATTTGATAAACAAGGTAAATAGTGTTGAGCAAGTGGTTAGAATGTGTTATGGTATTGTACTTTGCATTTCTTCCATGTTGATGCTATGCCTATGCATTTTTGACAGGTTATTCAAGGTTTTTAGAGGTTTCTATATTTAGAATTTGGGTTTCTGGAATGTTGTACAGTGTGAGCTATTTTCACCAGTGTGTGAACCAGTTTTTCAGTAATGTTATCTATGCCCTAGGAGAAATGTATTTTCTCCATGTTTCTTTGTTGTTTAGATTTAGGTTGTCTAGATTTAAGAAGTTTCTTATATTTTTTGTATCTCTCTATATTTAAGGTTTTACTTGATTTGGTGTAGTACATAGTGAGTTTCATTTTTCAATTTGCGAATAAGGTTTACCAGTTGTTTTGAGTTGAACTATCTATATGATGCGACTTTAAATGAAGTGTTTGATGAATATTAAGTAGCTCGTTGTTTTTTCTAGATTGTGTTCAATTGAATTTTGTTGTCTAAAAGTTTTGGATTCATTTAAGGAAGTGTGTACTTAATGATTATGGTGTTTAGCATGGGTGTTGGCCAATCTTGTGTTAACACTACATGTGAGGCTTGTGAAACCATGTTGAGATGTGTTTGGATCTATTTGGGTCCTAATTAAGGATTTATATAGGTTTCCATTGTTTCTATCCACTGCAGGAATGTTTAGGTGCCGACCTATTTTGAATTTGTTAGTCTAATGGATAGTTGTTGAGATTAGAGAAGGTTTTTGAGGATGAGGTTGACATAAATAAGTGTAATGTTGATGTGAGATGTAAGAGAGAAGAAATATAGATGTGACAACGATGCGAGTGATGTGTGTAATGCAAATTTGAGAAAAGTAGTGTGATCTTCAATTATTTGGATTCTTAAAAGTAGTGAGCTAAAAGTGTCTGAAATCATTCAAGCAAGGTTGTGAGATTGTTGGAGCATTGTGATGGATTCCTTGTTGCATTGAGAAAGTGTTCGTTGTGTAACTCTTCTCTTCTATCTTCTTGTGTTCTTTCTATGGCAGTGAGCCCTAGCTGTGAGTCTTTTTGGACAGTGTGTCCTATTCTAGTAGTGAGCCCTTTTGTTCTGATTTTGCTATTGCTTATATTGTGAGCTAATCCTCACTGTGGTTTTTCCCTCATTGGGTTTTCCACATAAATTTGGTGTTCTCTTGTGTGTGGTGTTTTTATTTTAGTTCTATGTTATTTGCTATTCATGCTTAAACATTATAATAGAATAAGGGTTTAATGAATGCATGCATAATTGATTGTTGTTGAGGGTTTTGATGTTTTGATTGGATACAATTGATTCAACCCATCTTAGTTGTATTGTTCATTCAACAATTGGTAGTAGAGAAAGGTTCCTTGTAAAAGAGCTTAATTGCTTGAGGTAGATCCGAGATGGAAAACAAGGTTTCTTTGGAATGCCCTAGATTTGATGGCATAAATTATGCATTTTAGAAGTCAAAGATGAAAGGATATCTGGCAATTCATGGATATGAAATTGAAATGATAGTAAAGAATTGATATGCTACACTTCAAAATGGTTCAAGTATAAGTGTAGAGATCAAGGCGCATGAGATCAATGCTAAGGAAATATTTATTATTGTGAATAGTATTTCAAATACTAAAGTAGTAAAATTTATGAGTTTGAAGACTTCTAAAGAGGTTTGGGATAAGCTAGAAAGAATTTATGAAGAAGATGAAAAAGTAAAACAAGCATAGTTGTAGAAATTGAAGGAACAATTTGAGACCATGCATATGTCTGAAGATGAAACAATCAAAATCTACATGCAAAGAGTTTATGACCTGGTGAGCACAATGAGAGGTCTTGGTGCACAAGTCAAAGAATCTAAAGTGGCAAAGAAAGTTCTTAGATGTCTTCCTTTTTCTTTTCTTTTTTAACGAGGGGAATCGGGTGCAGCACGGCCCCCCATATAACCCCCCACCGCTGGCAAACTTTTTACCGTGACCGGCAGTGCTGGCGGGACACACCAACCGGTACCACGGGAGCACCAGAGAGTCGAACCCATGGTGGGCACCCTACTACAGGGAACACCTTAACCAACTGAGCTAGGACCGGCGCCCCTTCTCAGATGTCTTCCTAATTCTTATAGTGAAAAAGTATTTTCTATTGGGGAAATTGTAGATCTTGATACTTATTCTAGAGATTAGATGAATGGTACACTAACTTCTTTTGAAATGAGAGAAAAGGGGTTGAAAAATGGTATAAATGTAGAGACTGCTTTTAAGGCCGAAAAATTAGAAAAAGGTTAAAGATTTAGATAAGGAAGATCTTGATGATGTGGAAACTAACTTTGTAAGAAGAATAGCTCATTGAACATGATGATCTCAATTTTAATCCTCAATTAACAAATTTTTCAATATATTATATAATCTTATTGTTAACACTATTTTTTATGAGAATAGTTGTTCATCAAATTCTCATGAAATTACAAGGTAGTTTCAAGCATTGTTACACAAAAATAGAAATTAGAAAGATGAAAGGAAATGGGAAATGAAGTTTTCATTTAGTATTTTAAAATAAAGAATGGTATAATTTAAAAAAAAACTTAGTAGTATGAGTTAATAATTCAAAAATAGATATTAATTAAAAAAAATCACTAAAAAAAATGAGAATTTGAACTTAATCAAACACCAAAATAAATTTTCCCTTGGTAAAATAAAGAGAAACCAATTTTTTTTTGCCTAAATTAGTATATGAGCTCAAATAAAAAATAACATCAAATAAAGTGAAATAAAGGATACAAGTGATGAATATGAACCCTTCATGCAAAGCTATGCCCAAGCCAAAATAGAGAATTTAGTAAACCAAATTAAAGACAAAATCAAACTAATAAAGCTATTGGTTTAGATGAGTGCTCAAGATTAGAAGAATAAACAGGAAAAAAAAGTAATATTTTATATCATTTCTAGAGGAAAAGGTTAAAATTACTTTCAAAGCAATAGTTTTTATTATTTTTTAAGCTTTGTGAAGAAGCTATATCTAGTATAAGGTTATAAATACGTGCCATTTACACATGCAATGCAATATGCAATGAAAGTTGATGACAACCTTATGCTAGAGATGTCTTTCAATTTCAAAGTGAATTAAGTTGTTACTTATGTCTTTGTGTAAATATACAAATCAAAATTTTGTATTATAATAGTGCAAGCTGAAAGTCAAGTAATAAAGAAAGTTCATATTAACATTGTGTAGCATTGATTTTAAAACTCTTAGAGTAGCTTTGAATACTTCATAGTAATAATTTCTTTTCATCACATTATATGAAGAGTAATATTTTCTTATTCAATTAAAATCAATTGTTGATGTATAATTGATGGTATTTTTTTAATCATTAGTTAATATAGTTGTTCAATAAATGTTATCATTTAGTTGTTAAAATTAAAAATTCATTAGTGAGAATATGGGTTTTTTCAAAGCCTTGTGCTCTAGCCTCTAAGATCAAAACTGATAGACCAAGTTTTGCTTATTTATTTTATCTTAATGCAAAATTGCAAAACATATATTGTTCATATTAGTAATCTTTTTTTTTTTTTAGATTTTATTGTAAGTTAAATCAAGATTTTTTCCCTATGAATCTGAAGAGAAGGTTTCATCATCCATAGTTTTGTTTTGTGTTGTCATGAAAGTGGCAGCACAAAAAATATTACTCAATTTTCCTCAATTCTTTTGTATGAGATTCCACTTTAATTTTCTTATCAATTGTTAAAGTTTGACTGATGATATTTGTTTTAATCATCAATTAACATTTTTGCTTGATACATGTTATACTTTACTTGTTAAGACTAAAAATTCATTGGTGAGAATAGCATTTGTTCAAAATCTTGCGTTCTACCTTCTAAGATTAAAATAAATAGATAAAGTTTGGTTATTTATTTTTTTCTTATGCAAAACCACAAATAATAAATTGTATATAGTACATATTAATATGCTTGTTTTTGCTTTTGATTTTAAAA
>VDFB02252616.1:135364602-135392843 GCA_007258455.2 Sequoia sempervirens
CCCTAATCTAGGACTAAATCACCTAGACGGTGTATGAGTCCTAGTGTGCATTAATTTTAGTGTTTTCAACATTTCAGATCTTGATTCAATTTCCTACAGGTTTTCAGGTGCACATCTTTGGTTTCTCAACTTTCTATTCTGTTTTGCATTCATTTCTAGGTCATTTAGGGAATTTTTGCATATCATTAGTCTTTTTCTTTATATCTTGCATATTATTTGTCTTCCCAATCCCTAACTTGGTGGTGAACCCCTCTTTATTCTCTAATTAGACCCTAGGACACCCTATTGCACGATCTCTTTCCCATACTTCATCCTTGGATTGAGATCTCTAGGGTTTCCTTGAATGAGAGTGTAGAATACTGTTCTATGTCCTAAAATATAGTCAACAACAATTTTCACCCTTTCATATACATATATACATGTACATACATACACACACACACACATACATGAAGGACTCTAGATAAATTTTGTAATATCTAGATATCTCATACGTAAAATTCAAATATTGATTGATGTGTAGTTTTGAATAAATATTAGTATCAAAATTCTTGTAGAGATATTAGAAATAAATTAGAAGTATATGAAATAATTTAAATATCAATTTGGTACAATTAAGTAATTGTTTTCTTGGAAATAATAACACTATGTTTTTAGATCATGTATTATATGTGTTGAGGCTGATTGAAAATTTTGAAAATGAAAATCCTATTTTACAAGTGTATGGCTATCATGAATATAAATAATTTCATGATTGTGAGAGTATGTGATGTGGATGTAGAGTGTAATATATTAACACCTATTTTAAGTTGTATGTACAACATAGTGTAAGTTGAGATGTGTTGTGCTTCATTTCAAGAAAATGAGGTGTTGTCAAAGTCTAGTGCAAAAAGCATAGTTGTGTACCCTCAACCTAATGTTATTTTAACTTAATTATTATTATTGTTGGCATCTCATTTGTAATTATTTTATGTTGTACACATCACCTTGAAACCCCTCATTATAGTTTTAATTAGTAATAAATGATGGCCTCCTATTGGTAATTTTACTAATTGTCACCTTTCAATTTAATGAGAAGCTTCCAATAACTATAAACATAGATGGATCCTCCTCCTACCTAAAATTATCAAATGTTTTATTCCCTATTTAGTTCATGTCCAAAATTATGATAAAAAAATATCTATAGGATACATGAGGGGAAATGGTCATGATTTCTATGATGTCTTACCGATATCCTTTATGGTATCACTAATGAAGTAATGTATCAAACTAGGGGTAAATAAGCCACATTTTAGGATTCATGCTTATTTATCATTGGAGTATCACATATTACTCAATATGTGTATTTTTCTTGCTATGTGAGAAATAACTAGTGGTTTATCTAAATGTGGTAACCTGTTAAACTTATATTAATACCATATACTATTACTTTAATACTTTTATTTTGTCACATGATAATCACTCTTGATATTAGGTTTCATTTTCAAATATTATGGATGTGGTAGAAGAACATGAAGTGTTAATCCATAGAATATAATCCCTAATACCCTTGTTTACCCTCATCAAGCATGTTAGTAGTAGCATTTATAACATGGACCCTTGTAGCTATGATTCTTGTAACACTCTTTTTACCTCAATGAGATATTGTTGATCTACTATTGTATTTGGATATATATGGGAATTTGGATATGATATATCCTAAATCATGTAATTTTAGTCATATTAAAATATTACCTTAAGGATCTATAAATCTAATATCAGGCATGAGATTATGATATAGTGGGTAATACTAGTGTAAATTCATGTGAATAAAAAAGGGAAGGCACTTAAATTGGGCTTGGTATAATTGATGTTTAAAAAATATGAATACATTTTATTTCTATATGGATTGAGAAGTATATCCATAAATATCTATCTATAGAGTCTTCAATAAGCATTAAGAAGGGGTTAAAAACTTTTGGAACATGCTCTAATAATCATTGATTTTAAATATAAACAACAATATTGCAAGCATCAATAGTATCAAATCTAAACTAGTTTAAATACATAGGTAATTTGAGTGGATGATTAATGATTTATTTGGATCCTAATTCCCTCAAGAAGTGATCTTATTTATGATTATCATAATTCCAATAATTTTGAAGGCTTTCTTGAGAAATGTTCATATAACATCTAGGGAAACACACAACATTTTTCTTATAAGATCAACATTGATTTGGAATCTAAATGGGTTCTAGATTATACTTTACTTTAATGATATAGGACTAGTTATAGTACTATTCAAAAGAAATAATAATCTCATTACTATGTTGGTTAGTAGGGATGGGGTAACTTGTTAAGATAGAGGTTCATTTTCAATCAACATTGCTATTTATAGCCTCTAGTATGAATATCTAAGTTGAATTATAATGTTGATAAGTAAGATCTAAACCATAAACATGATTAGTGGTGTAAACTAACCCTAAATCCTATAAATATAAATCTACCTATTGATTGATATACCAATTGGTATATTGGTCAATCAAGGTCAATTAGTATTTGTAGGGTTTTGATTGTATGATTAAATTAAATCAACTCTAATTTACAAAACCTAAACTATATTTTTATAATTTATATATCATGATTTAAAGGCCACAAAGTTTAGAATAGGTCTTAGGGTTTCTATTTCTAATTAAAATTGTTTGGTTTATGCTTTTTAATGTTAAAATTCAATTCAAATTAAATTTTTTTAAAAATATATAAAAGACATTAAAGTGTGTAAATGTGAAAGAAACCTACTTGGGAATGCAATAAACTAGATCTCATGGAGTGAGGAGGTGAAAAAATATATTTTTGAGGTTTCCTAATGTGGGTAACCATGTTGAAGTCCTTTTCCAAGTCATCTTTAATGAGGGAATACAGAAGAAAATGAACTCATGGGGAGGACTTGACAAAATTAATAGCTTTATGAAATGTGCACATATTCACAAACAAGTAAATGTTTGTAATGAGTATTTATTTAGTAATAGGATGCCAAATCATAATAGGTATCCATTCCATACAAGCATGAATTTAGGTTTTGGATCCCATTCCTAAATAAGTATCCATTTTTTACAAAACAAGCACTCATTCATATTGATAGTTTTCCTACTTGTGACAATTCCACTGAAAGTGAAGTAATTATCTTTCTACTACCCCATTTTTCTATATTTTTGGCAAAAAATAATGGATGAAAAAGGTAAAAAAATTACGAAAAATAAATTTAAAGCTTTTTCAAAAGAAAATAGAATTCAAAAAGATGAAAGGAAGTGAGAAATAAAATTGATATTAAAGTTGGTGTCTAATTTTAAAAATAATAAATTTAAAACAAACTCGAAGTTATGAACTTTACTATTCAAAAATTATTCTTAGTGAACCAAAACTTCTACCAAAAATAAAATGAACACTTAAAATCAATCAAGTAGCAAAATGGCATATTTTTCTTGCCAAAAAAAATGGAAAAGAAAGAAAAACTAGTACCCAAGTCTTTATATGGACTCAAAGTGAAATAAAATATAAAATTCATGAATATGAGCACTTCATTTTAAGTTGTGCTCAAACCATAATTCAAAATTAGTTAAAGAAAATTAAAAATTTGAGAAGATCAAAGCCCTTAGTTTATATGGATGCTCAAGATAAATAAATAGAAATGGTAAGAAAGTAATATTTTAAATTATTGTTTTTAAATGGGGACAAAATTGATTTCAAAGAAATTATTTTAATTATTTTTTTAAGTTTCAAGGAGTTACAATTGAAATATTATAAAATGTGTCATTTACACATGAAATGTAATGAAAGTGGATGTTATGTTTATGTTGTAGAGATTCATTTAAGTTTAAGGTCAATTAAATTGTGAGTGTTATTGTGTAAAGAATGTGAAGTGAACTTTTGTTTACTAATGAATTTTTATTTAGGTCAAAAGAATATGTTGTAGTCATTCAAGTTAAAATATGAGTATTAAAAAAAAATCATATTAACTTTGTGTAGCATTTTTTTTTGAACTCTTAGAGTTTCTTTGAATGCTTTGTAGTGAAATTGATGTTTTTCATCTCTTTTACATTGTTGTTATTATAAGTATTATGTCTTCTTATTCAATTAAAATCAATTTTTAAATTTTACTTGATGTGTTGCAAGTATGAAGGTGTTGTCATTGATGTCAACTATATGTTAAGGAAGTTGTTGCATTATGAAGTTATCAACGTTATTGATAAAATTGTGAAAAGAGAAAAAACAAGTTCTAGGTTGTGTATGTGTACTTGAGATATTAAGGAAGTGTTGTGAGTACATGGAGCTATCTTTTTGTTGCAATGTTTGGAGATGAGTTGGAATGAAGTAATGAGTTGAGATGATGTCTCTGGTACTTGGTATCCATGAGCACTTGAGAGAATTTGATAAATAGAGAAAAAAATGTTGTGCAAGTGGTCAGAATATGCTCCAGTATTGTGCTCTAATATTGTACTATGTATTTCTTCTATGTTGATGATATTCTTGTGTTGATCTGATAGGTTATTCAAGGTTGTTAGAGGTTTCTATATGCAAAATTTTGGTTTTTGGATCATTGTACGGTGTGAGATATTTTCACTAGTGTGTGAGCTAGTTTTTCAGTTATGTTATATGTAGCCTAGGAGAACTATATTTTCTCCACATTTCTCCATTTTTTGGATTTGGGTTGTGTAGATTTGGGAAGGTGCTTATATTGTTTGTATCTTTCTATATTCAAGGTTTTACTTGATTTGGTGTAGTACAGAGTGAGTTTCATTTGTTAGTGTACGAATAAGGTTTACCAATTATTCTAAGTTGAACTATTTGTATTATGTGAGTTTGGATTAAGTTTTTGATGAATATTCAGTAGTTTGTGGTTTTTTCTAGATCGTGTTCAATTGAATTTTGTTGTCTAAAAGTTTTGGATTGATTTAAGGAATTAATTATTATGGTTTTTACCATAGGTGTTGGCCAATTTTGTGTTAACACTACATGTGAGGTTTGTGAAAACATCTTGAGATGTGTTTGGATCTATTTTACTCCTAATTAAGGATTTATATAGGTTTCCTTTATTTCTATCTACCATGGGAATGTTTAGGTGCCAACCTATTTTGAATTTGTAAGTGTAATGGATAGTTGTCAAGATTAGAGAAGGTTTTTGAGGATGAGGTTGACTTAAATAAGTGTAATATTGATGTGAGATGTAAGAGAGAAGAAAGATAGATGCGACATCAATGTGAGTGATGTGTGTAATGTGAATTTGAGAAAAAGAAGTGCAATCTTCAAGTATTTGGATTCTTAAAAGTAGTGAGCTAAAGGTGTTTGAAATCATTCAAGCAAGGCTGTGAGATTTTGGAGCATTGTGGTGGATTCCTTATTGCATTGAGAAAGTGTTCTTTGTGTAAATCTTCTCTTCTATCTTCTTGTGTTCTTTCTGTGGTAGTGAGCCTTAGTTGTGACATTTTTTGGACAGTGTGTCCTATTCTAGCAATGAGCCCTTTTGTTCCAGTTTTTTTATTACTTATTGTGAGCAGTGATATTTACCTAGCTTAAATGATGCAAAACAAAATGCTAAAGAAGGAAACAACACTTCAACACCTCAAGATTGGGCTACGTTAAACTCAAACAAAATAAGGATGAAAAACAACATATTTATACCTTGTATGAGTTGCTCCTTGGTTGGCCCTTCAATAGTTGATAAATGTGTGCTCCTTGATGGCAAGAGTGCTAAAAATGGATGCAAAATGATCTAGATGTGATGGGGATTCAAATGAGAGATGTGGGTATTTTGATGGATGAACAAAATGGATGCAAGAGCTTGAGGATTTCACAATGGTGGATGAGAGTATGAGAGTATGAGAGCTGAATGCTTGAAGACTTGAATGTGTTATGACAAAATGAGGCCAAAAATCATCTATTTTAGGGGAAAGGCCTCTAGGGATTTGAACGGTCAATATTTTTCCAACATGGGCAAGATGAAGGGCTGTGGTGAGTTGAGGACTCACAAGCCCTCACATCTTTCCATGTGGAAGATGAGATGTCAAGAGGACATGTGATATGGAGAAGGACATGTGAGGTGGAGGTACTTGCACGTACCTTGGGATGAGAGTGATGGTGACAAGTGAGGAGTCATGGGGATGAGAGAAGTTGTTGGGGGAATAAATGTGAATTTTAAATTCACATGATTGGGAGTACCTTGGGGATAAAACAAGGTTCTCAAAAAGGTAAGTACTTGTCCCATGTGAGTAATGTGACAAGTGAGGAGTTCTAGAAACCCTAACAACTTACATGGGGAAGAGGAGAGTCTTGAGGGATAAATGTGAATTTTTAATTCACATAGGAAGAGGGTCTAGGCTAAATGTGGAAATTGTGAAGGTTGACCAAAAAGGTATGCTAAATGTAGCAAAGGGGATTAGATTAAGGTTGTGCAAACAAGTGATTAAGAAGATTAATGGAAGATTAGAAGCAAGTTGGAAGATGTGGAGGATGTGACATTAATCCTGATTAAGGGTGTGCACATCCTAATGAGGATTAGTTAGACTAATCTAGATTAGAAGAGGTTATGGAGGATGTGACAATGAGAGAGAAAAGGAAGAATTTAAAACTGATTTCAAAAAAGGTTAAATGAGTAAATTAAATAAATTAATATATTTATTTAATTTAGAGAGGAAAGGAGGAAAGGTAAAGTATTTAATTATTGAATCAAATACTTTAGGAACCTTAGGAAAAATGAGGAATATTAATTAAATAAATCATTTAATTAATATTGATGGAATAGACAAGTAAAGGATACGGGTTTGACCATGTGGGAGTTGTCAAATTTGGTTGTCTACGTTTTTCCCCTCTTTGAGATGGTGCTACAAAGTAGCATCATTTCAAAGAAGATTAAAAGATGAGACCAAGAAGAAGGTGGTTAGATTGGAAAATATGCCCCAGTCATCAAAGGAGTGACTAGGAAGAAAGATGATGGGGGTTAAAGATGAAGATTAGGGCTTGAGGATACTCCCTCGAGAGGACATGCAGGTTCAAGAGAACACTGGTGTGCTCTCAAAATGGATGCGACGATGAAAGGGTAAATGAGGAAGAGGATGCAAAGTGATGGATAAGAGAGGATGATAAGTGATAGGAGATTGGGAATCACAAATGGATTTAAGAAAAAAGGTGATGTTTCCCCAGTCAAGCTACAAGCTGAAATGGGTTGATGATGGATGGAGTGTTGTCAATGAGGGAATGATATATCCTGAAACAACATGAGGATAGGGATGGATACATATCGATGAAAGTGTTGTTGATGAGGGAAGGATACATCCCGAAACAACACCAAAGGATAGGGAAGGATACATCCTGATGGTGATGATAAGAGTGTTGTTGATGAGGGAACAATACATCCCAAAACAACACAAAAGGATAGGAAAGGTAACATCTCGATGATGATGATGATGATGATGATGATGATGATGATGATGATGATGATTGGATCAAGTCTTGTAGGAAGGTTGGGAACAAGACCAAGGATATAATTAGATGATTTGTGCTAGATTGAATGGATGAGGATGGGATTGAGATGTGAGATGGATGAAAGGAATAAAAATGATGGGGGACAATATGCTTAGAATAACCAATCTATATTATTCTAAGAAGATTGAAGAGGTGAGGATAATCCTGAGAAGAAAGGGAGATGGGGGGATGAATGTTTTCACAACCAAAATAATAGGTCATGGGTTGGCTAGAGAAGGAATGGAGGATACATGCAATGCAATGGAATGGAAAATGAAATGCAATCCTAATGCAATTTTCCATTTTCGGAGCACTGATTTTTGCTATAGCATAAGACACAAGACACCATGGTATGAAGAACCAAGGCCAATTTGTGGCTAATGCATAAAACAAACACAACAAATAAGGAGGCTACCCCAACACCCCAAAGTCATGATGACTTTGGTCAGGCCAGGTATTAGGATAACCATAAGCAAAAAAGGATGCCCCAGTGTATCACAAGACCTCAAGGGTATTGGTGGGTACTATGTGGGACAACCAAGAAGACATCAAGCAAAGAAAAAGGATCAAGATATGCCCCTATGTTAACCAATAAAAACACACCATAATATGATAGATCATGGTGGCTTTGACAAGTTGTAATAGGGAGCTCAAATGATAAACAAAAGAAAAAAGTATCAAAAGATTGCAATCAATATCAAAACATCCTTTTCCAAAGGATCAAGGGGATGGATGGGGTTGATGAGGTTTGTTAGGAAGGACACATACTGTTGAGACCAAAGATGGATACTAAATGAAAAGATCGATATGACGTAGGATACTCGAAACTGATTGAACCTCATGATACTAGTGGATCTTGTTTGTTAAGAGCCAGCTAGATAGGTACATACTTGACGACATGAGACGATGACAAGACACAAGACATAAAACCAATACACTCTAAATACCTAGGGGCTCAGGGGCCAATCAAATATTAGCCTTGCCTACATGAAAGTGCAGAGCCCTCGTAGTTCAATAAAAGGATGACGACTAACCACGGATAAAAGTAGAAAGAGGACAATGGAGACCTCAATGGATGACCAAGATAGGATGGAAAAAATGAGCCCTAGGGACAAATCAAAAGATCGACCTTTCCTATGTGAAAGCGCAGGGGAAACGTAGTTCAACAAAAGATCAAAGACAAACAATGGATAAAGGATGATGAGATGACCATGATATGTGGATAAAAAGATGGGACCGATATGATGAGACAAGATAGACTTGTTGGATAAGATAGGATGATGGTGATTACATGAAGCTCAGGGATGGGATAGTTATCCAAAGCAACAAAAGATGAATTGGGATGATGATATGATAGAGAGATGAGTGATGAAAAGTGATAGGAGATTGGAAAGATGTGTGAAAGAAGTGGGATGGATAACGATGAGATAGATACCAATGACAAGGGATTATGAGAAGGGATGAGGATAGAGATGAAAAGATGGATAGATAAAGATAAGGAGATGGAAAGATGATAGGATAGATGGATAGAGGAATAAGGATTTGGATGGATAAGAAGATAAGGATGGGGAGATTGAAGGGATGCTATGATGGATGGATAGAGGGATAAGGAGGAGGGATTGTTGTGAAGGATAGGAAGATAAGGATGGGGAGATTGAAGGGATGCTATGATGGATGGATAGAGGGACAAGGAGGAGGGATTTTTGTGAAGGATAGGAAGATAAGGATTGGGAGATGGAGGGGATGACATTATGGATGAATGATGTCTCCAAGGACTATGTCACAAAGGAAGTAGATGCCCCCACTCTAGATATGTCATGTGTGATGAGGTAGGAGGGATGATAGATGAGTGGATGGGAAGATAAAGGAGATGAATGGAGGAGGATATGATGTGATAAAGGGAGTGGATGTAGATATGGATGCATGGATGTGGTGGATAATGGAATAGAAGGATGGTGGATAAAAGAAAAGATGGATGGAGGGTGGATGGAAGGAGGAAAAAGAATGGATAAATGGACAGACTGGAAGGGATGGAGGGATATGATGGTAGGGATGTGAGCATTGCAGGAGGGATGGAGGGATATGGATGAAGGGATGCATAGTGGCGGTGGTGCTGCCCTGGCAAGTGGTAGTAGTAATGAGATGGGGATTTGGCTACTACGACACATGCCTACTGTGGGTTCTCTCACTGATGGTACTTATCTGCTGCACCTTGTTTCCAAGCCTTCAACTACTGGGATGTAACTCTTTTATCTCTTTTACTTCTTCTTTGACTTCTTTTGACTTTTTTGACTTTTGTGGATATTTTGGATTTTTGGATAAAATGTGGATGGAGATGGATAAAGAAGGAAAGGGATGTGGACAAGTGGATTTACATGACATGTGATAAGGATATGGATGAAGGACTCAAGCATCAAGTTCCATACGAGGTATTAAGAACCCATGGGTGAAGTGACTATTTGATGTTGGTATAACCTTATTAGGATAAATGGATTATGTAAGAGGATGGATTAAAGGGAGTTTATGTAGGAGATATGTGGGATAATGGATGGGATACACGAAAGTGTATGGATGGAATGATGGGGTAGGTGTGTGATGGGGAGATGTGTTCAGGACCAACATTGGCACATATGGTGGTGGACGTGAAATGATAGGAGTATTAATGGGTGGATGATGTGGGGATAATGGGGGAGATGGGATAGTGCATTTTGGGACACAAGGACCCAAAAAAAATTTAGGAGTTGGAAGGGGTGTATGATTAGATTTTGGATTAGCAACTTTGGATGCTGTTACAGATTTTTCATTTGAAGGCATTGCATCTTTTTTCTTTGGGATCCACATGGTTTTGATCTTTGCTTTGGTGGGCCTTTGTGGTTTGTGGGTTTGATTTGGATTTTGGATTTAAGTTTTCTTCTCTCCAACATGTCATTTGAAGGGGACATGAGGAGCTTTAGATTCATGTGGATGTTTAGATTTATGCACTTTTAATTTAACATCCAAAGTGCTTTTAATAGCAATGAGATGGGTGTAAGGAGAAGGATGATGTGGAGTGATGGAGGTTGGATTTTGGGGATGATATGTGGATGGAGGATGTGCGGGTACATGCCTTTGTTGATCTTGATTAGGGAAAATGAGAGTGAGATGTTTATGATGGGTGACATGGATAGGTGATTGGTGGATGAAAGGATGAATAGGGTGGGATGGAGATGGTGATTGTGGGGTATAAGGGCCTAAAATGGACTTAGTGGTTGGAGGATGTGTGATAGTGGATGGAGGGATATAAGAACCTAAAATAGATGGAGTAAATGAAGGATGGGAGATGGTGGATGGAGGAACGTAAGGACCCAAAATGGATTTGGAAGATGAAGGAGGAATATGGATGGTTGTTCTGAGGTGATACGATGGAGGGGGGATGGTAGAAAATGGTTTTGTGGAGTAACAAGAAGAGCCTATTATACTTTTGGAGGAGGCTCATTGAGGACATATAGATGTTGTACCAACATTTTTGGATTGTGAGTCTTGGGAGATATATCCAAGACCTTGTGTATGTGGATTTTCGTTGACATGGATGGGCTCTAAAATACCTTTCTCATGAAGGCCTAAACCTTTTCCTTGATAATTCATGATCTTGAGCATTCACTCTATAGTAGGATGCTTGTTATATTGGAAACATGATGCAAGTCCATTATTAGGTGGTGTATATGATTGGTTCCTCATTTGTAAGGAAACCAACATGGATGAATGTGAGAGTATCGAGGGAATATAAAAGTGGTGCGGGGATAGTGGGATGAGACGATGATGGAGGATCATTAGATGGCGATGGTGGGGAAACAACATCTTGATTAGGAGGAGTGAGTGGTAAGGTATCAGGGGATGGATTAGGTGATATGATAGGATCTAGATTTGTGGCAGTAGGTGATAAGGGCTCCTAAGATGGAGCGATGGGATCATGAGTGTCAAGGGGATCATGGGATGGAATGGATGAGGGATTGTGATCTTGAGGTGGACTAGGTGGGATGGCAGGATCTTGATTGGGAGAAATGAGTGGTAAGGGCTCATGCAATGTAGTGATTGGATCTTAAGTGGCAAGGGGATCATGGGCTGAAGTGGATGAAGGACTGTAATCTTGAGGTGGACTAGATGTGATGGAAAGATCTTGATAAGGAGAAGAGGATATGTTGGCATGCTTTGGATCAATCTCTTGGCATGACTCATTTTTTGTGGGTGGCATGATGATGGAGTGTTGGAGGGAATCCTCAAGTGGGGGAGATGGAAGGATGGAGGATTTATGAACTTCATGGGAATGGATTTTGGTGATACTAGGCGTGGGAGGAGTGGATTGGACATAAGCGTCTTCGCTGGATTGAGTGGATCTAGGAGTAGAATATGGTGATTTGGTTTGGTTATATTCGATGGGCTCAACGGATCTTAGAGTAGGAGGTAGGGGCTCAATGGATTCAGTAGATTTGATGGTTTCAGTAGTTTGAGTGCTGCTATGGGTTGTAACAACAATGACATGTGTGGGATGGAGAAGGGTCTCATCACTAATGACCGTGGATGATAGAGTAGGATGGCATGGGTCCATGACTTCATGATGTGGAGTTGGGGATGTCTTCTTTGTCATGAGTCCTTGGAGAACTTCTAGAGTGAGAATCATGCATATTCTAGGCTTAGTTGGGGTGGTAGGAGTGAATGAAGGATTAGGGATTGGTGGAGGACTAGGATTATGGATTAGTGGACTAGGATTAGATTGAGGAATGGGACTAGATGGAGGACTAGGAGTAGATGGAAGATTAGGATTGGATGGAGGGTTAAGGTAAGAATATTGTGATAGTGGATTAGAATAGGAAGATGTGGATGGTGGATTGATGTTGGAGGAAGTAGATGGGGAATTAAGATAGGGATATTGGGATGGTGGATTAAGATGGGAAGATTGGGATGGCGAAGTAGGATAGGAAGAAATGGATGATGGATTAGGACAAAAGGATATGGGTGGTGGATTGCAGTAGAGGTATTGGGACAATAGATTAAGATGGGAAGATTAAGATGGTGGATTAAGATAGGAGGATGTGGATGGTGGATTAGGATAGGAAGATGTGGATGTTGGATTAGGATAAGAAGGTGTGGATGTAGGGTAAGGATAGAAAGATGTGGATGTTGAATTAGGATAAGAAAATGTGGATGTTGGATTAGGATAGGTTGATGGGGGGGTAGGATTAAAATAAGGTGTGAATGTAGGATTAGGATGGGTAGACTAGTAAGGAGGATTAGGATAGGGGGACATGAATGGGGGATTGTAATAGGAGTATTGGGATGGTAGATTAGGATGAGAAGATTGGGATGATAGATTGGGATAAGAGGATGTGGGTGTTGGATAAGAAAATGATGTGGATGAAGGGTATGATGAATATGTGGACGGGGAAGATACTAGATATCCTTTGTTAGAGGTAACATAGGGAACATTATTAGGTGTGGATGAAGGCATAATGGGATAGTTTGGGTGATTGATTGGAGTTTGGAAAGCGGTTGGGGAAAGCTTACTAGAAATGATAGCATCAAGGGGATCTATGTCATATACCTCTTAATCAACAAGACTCTCATTATCGTCATCAATGTAATTAGGATTCCCCTTAACTACTATTTTTGGTTGCATTGGTGAAGGATAAGGATTCATGAAGATAGATTAGAGGGATAGGGATTGAAAAGACGGGAAAAAATGATTAGAAGGAATGAAAATGGGATGAAAGGATAAATAGGATGGATTTGAAGAAGATGGAGGAATGAATCTTAAGATTTGTTTCAATATTAGAAGATCTTGGATGTAGATGGACTAAAGCTCAAATTGGGATTGGATTAAAGCTCAAACTAGGATTGGATTGAAGCTCTAAGTAGGATGACTAGAGGATGTGATGGGATTGATTTTAAACCAAGTTCTGGGGTTTAACTAGATGACGTAAGGTGATGGCAATCAGATTTTTCCAAATTTGGCAGTTTTCAAAAATTGTCAAATTTTGCCATTTTAGGTAACTACACAGGCATATCTTTGAGAGTCAAAATTTTTCCCAAAAACTTTCTAAAACTAAGGTAGGATGAATTTCCAACTAACATCCTAAATCTGAGACATGCATTCTGAGTTATTAATGAAAATAATTTTTCAAAAACTAAAAAAGAAACACTAAATTATGATTTTGAGGGTCAAGATGAAAGTTTGAAGCCCCAAAAATGTGTAGAAACGGGGGCCAAACGACTAAGGGTTAGTTGAGAAATCCACATGCCAGATCAAAATGCAATCACCCATAAAATTTTAGCCCAAACAAACACCCGAGTCAAAATTTATGGCCTCTGGAAGTTTCTGCATAAAAATCAAAACCCCTAAAACGAAGTCTAAGTGATTGGGATGGATGATTTGGTGATGTATATGGACTCTAATGATGTTCTAAGATGCAGTTATGTGATTCAGATGATGAAACAATGACTTTGGGAGAATGCAGATGGATTGAAATGCAGATTATGAATGAATGGAAAATGCAAATGACTGGATGAAGGTTAGGTTCGCCTATCTATGGGTCAAGTTCACCTATCTGCTAGGAAGGTTCGCCTATCCACTGGGCAGGTTCACTTATCTACTAGGAAATGTTGCCTATTTGGGTAGGTTCACCTATCCACTAGGCAAGGTTGCTTATATACTGGGCAGGTTCACTTATTTGTTGGACAGGTTCGCCTATCCACTAGGAAAGGTCGCCTATCTACTAGGTAGGTTCACCTATCTGCTAGGAAGGTTTTCCTATCCACTAGGCAAGGTCACCTAACTGTTGGGTAGGTTCGCCTATCTGGTGCGCAGGTTCGCCTATCCATTGGGCAAGGTTGCCTATCTACTGAGTAGGTTTGCCTATCTACTGGGCAAGGTCACCTATCCACTAGGCAAGGTTGCCTATCCATTGGGAAAGGTTACCTATCTGCTGGGCAAGGTCAAGGTCACCCAAGTTCAAGTTAGGGTTTCCTAAGTCAGTTTTCAGACTTTTCTAAATCAAAAAAAGGGTAAGCAGATTGACATAATAGGTAAGCAAACCTTGGGAACAAGCCAATGGAATATCGAAATCGGGAAGTAGATGATCAAAATGAGTAAACGAATGCTCAGAACAAGGAGATAGATGCTCAAAATGAGGAGATGGATGCTCAAAATGAGGAGATGGATGCTCAGAATGAAGAGATAGATGCTCAAAATGGGCAAATGGATGCTCAAAATAGAGAAATGGATGCTTGGAATGAGGAAGCGAATGCTTAGAATGAGGAAACAGAGGCTAGGAATGAGGAATAGATGCTTGGAATGAGGAAACAAATGCTCAAAATAAGGAGATGGATGCTCAGAACGAGAAAATGGATGTTCGGAATGAGGAAATGGATGCTCAAAACGAGGAGACAGATGCTCGAAATGGTGAGATAGATTCTCAGAACATGCAAATAGACCCTCAGAATGGGCAAATGGAATGCTCAGAATGACTAAACAGAAGGTGAAATTGGTTGTTTGAGGTGCAAAATTGCCCAACTTGGGGCAAGGTCGCCCAAGTATGGGGTAGGTTTTCCCAACTTGGGGTAGGTCTTCCCAACTTGGTGAAATTGCTATTTTGATGGTTGTTTGACTGACAGAGGGAGTTGCCCTTATTTAGGGCAGGTTCACCCCTATTTAGGGCAGGGTCGCCCCTCTCTAGGACAGGGTGACCTATTTAGTGAAAGATGTGCAATTCTAATAGAAAAAGACTAGGAAATGAATGAGACAAAAGGAAAGGTCACGCCTATTCAACACACCTGAACTTGACTTGGATGAAAACAACTATGGAAAAGGACCAAAAACATAGCAAAAAACAAGCAGTAGATAAAGGTTGACTTGAATGAACAAAAATTCACTGGTTTTGCACCAAAAAGATAATTCAAGTAGCACGATCCTAAGATTAGTAAGAGGGTTATGCCAACACGGTCCTCTAACTAGGATGAACAAGGAAACTAGGGATTCCTCGATATATGCACAGTACATGAGGCACAACCATGAACACCAACCCATCTACAAGTGTGAGTCAGGAACCCCAGTGAGGTATTGAAGGCTTGGACCAACTCCTCATGTTTTATCTAGGTATCACCCTAGCTTTGACGCTTTTCTAGGCATGACATGACTAGATTGGGGTAAAAAATTTATTCTCCGCCCTTTATATACCCCGCTGGTACATGTGGTTGGGATCGTCCCTTGGGGTGATGAAATCCCCAGGCAGGTCCCACTAAAAAGAGAACACTAAATGTCTTTGGCTACTCTCCAGGCTCACATGAAGTGCAAGGGAAAAATTTGAATGATGTAGTGCCCCTTTGGTGACACAAAAGACTTTCAAACACAAAAAATAGTATGCTGACTCCCCCTAATTAGATCTATGTGCCTAGATTAATAAGCAAAAATTACCAACAAACTAAACTAACAGAGCTAGGAACAATCATTCTGCAAGAGAAGTGTTAGTAGTTTTGATCTCCAATCTTTGACAAGTGTGAAAAAAGCTACACAAATGTTAGGAAAAACATGCAAACTCAAATAAAAGATGAGTTAGGGGGTTAGTATTAAGCAAAACAACAAGAAATAGACTCCAAAAATGAAGCTAGGTCATTGTTTTACATCATAGACACCTTTGTCTGGGTAGGGTCACCCCTGTTTAGGGTAGGTTTGCCCCTGTCAAGGTCAGGTTTGCCCCTCTCTGGGGCAAGTTTTCCCCTCTTTGGGGCAGCGTCACCTGTCTGAAAAACTGAAGGTAGATTCTTTGTTTTTCACAAATGGGTGATTTTGCAAGGAAGAATCGCCCTTGCTAAGGGCATTTTTTCCCAAGTTGGGGCATGTTTTTCCAACTTAGGGTAGGTTCGCCCCTCTCTGGGGTAGGGTCGCCCAACTGGGGGTGAGGTTGCCTCTGTTATTTGTAGAGTCGCCTCTCTGCAACCTGAACTTGCAAAACATCAAACAACAACAAACGTGAAAAGAAGGGACCCATTTGTGGGTCCCATCGGGCATGCCAGAAATGTGAGCAATGCTATTTACCTAGCTTAAATGATGCAAAATAGAATGCAAAAGGAAACGACACTTCAACACCTCAAGATTGGGCTACATTAAACTTAAACAAAATAAAGATGAAAAACAATAGATTTATACCTTGTATGAGTTGCTCCTTGGTTGGCCCTTTGATAGTTGATAAATGTGTGCTCCTTGATGGCAAGCATTCTAAAAATGGATGCAAAATTATCTAGATGTGATGGGGATTCAAATGAGAGATGTGGGTATTTTGATGGATGAACAAAATGGATGCAAGAGCTTGAAGATTCTACAATGGTGGATGAGAGTATGAGAGCGTGAGAGTTGAATGCTTGAAGACTTGAATGTGTTATGAGAAAATGAAGCCAAAAATCCTCTATTTTAGGGGAAAGGCCTATAGGGATTTGAACGGTTAGGATTTTTCTAACATGGGCAAGATGAAGGGATGTGGTGAGTTGAGGACTCACAAGCCCTCACATCTTTCCATGTGGAAGATGAGATGTCAAGAGAACATATGATGTGGAGGGAATTTGAGGTGGAGGTACTTGCAAGTACCTTGGGATGAGAGTGATGGTGACAAGTGAGGAGTCATGGGGATGAGAGAAGTTGTTGGGGGAATAAATGTGAATTTTAAATTCACATGATTGAGAGTACCTAGGGGATAAAACAAGGTTCTCAAAAAGGTAAGTACTTGTCCTCATGTGAGTGATGTGACAAGTGAGGAATTCTAGAACTCCTAACAGCTTGCATGGAGAAGAGGAGAGTCTTGGAGGGATAAATGTGATTTTTTAATTCACATGGGGAAGAGGGTCTAGGCTAAAAGTGGAAATTGTGAAGGTTGACCAAAAAGGTATGCTAAGTGTAGCAAAGGGGATTAGATTAAGGTTGTGCAAACAAGTGATTAAGAAGATTAATGGAAGATTAGAAGCAAGTTGGAAGATGTGAAGGATGTGACGTTAATCCTGATTAAGAGTGTGCACATCCTAATCAAGGATTAGTTATACTAATCTAGATTAGAAGAAGGTTATGGAGGATGTGACAATGAGAGAGAAAAGGAAGAATTTAAAATTGATTTCAAAAAAGGTTAAATGAGTAAATTAAATAAATTAATATATTTATTTAATTTAGAGAGGAAAGGAGGAAAGGTAAAGTATTTAATTATTGAATCAAATACTTTAGGAACCTTAGGAAAAATGAGGAATATTAATTAAATAAATCATTTAATTAATATTGATGGAATAAACGAGTAAAGGATACGGGTTTGACCATGTGGGAGTGGTAAAATTTGGATATCTACAAGTTTATATTGTGAGCTAATCCTCACTATGGTTTTTCCCTCATTGTGTTTTCCACATAAATCCGGTGTTCTCTTGTGTGTGGTGTTGTTATTTTAGTTCTCTTTTATCTAATATTCATGCTTAAACATTACAACACAATAAGGGTTTAATGGATGCATGTGGAATTGATTACTGTTGAGGGTTTTGATGTTTTGATGAGATACAACTATTTTTCCCCCCCTCTCAGTTGTCTGGTTCATTCAAAAATTGGTATCAGAGCAAGGTTCCTTGTAAAAGAGCTTAATTGCTCGAGGTAGATCCAGGATGGTAAAAAAGGTTTCTTTGGAATGCCCTAGATTTGATGGCACAAATTATACATTCTAAAAGTCAAAGATGGGATGATATTTGGTGTCCCATTGATATGAAATTGAAATGGCAGTAAAGAATCGATATGTTGCACCTCAAGATGGTTCAAGTATAAATGCAGAGATCAAGGCGTGTGAGATCAATGCTAATGCAAGATTTATTATTATGAATATTATTTCAAATATTGAATTAGTAAAAGTTCTGATTTTGAAGACTTCTAAAGAGGTTTGGGAGCTCGAAAGAATTTATGAAGGAGATGAAAAATTCAAACAAGAAAAGTTGTAGAATTTGAAGGCACAATTTGAGACCTTGCATATGTCTGAAGATGCAACAATCAAAATCTACATGCAAAAAGTTTATGATTTGGTGAGCACAATGAGAGGTCTTGGTGCACAAGTCAAAGAATCTAAATTGGTAAAGAAAGTTCTCAAATCTCTTCCTAATTCTTATAGTGAAAAAGTATCTGCTATTGGGGAAATTGTAGATCTTGATACTTATTCTAGAGATTAGATGAATGGTACACTAACTTCTTTTGAAAATATAGAATTTAAGGGCTTGAAAAATGATATAAATGTAGAGATTTCTTTTAAGGCTATGAAATCAAAAAAAGGTTAAATATTTAGATAAGTAAGATCTTGATGATGTGGAGGCTAACTTTGTGAGAAGAATAAAGAAGGGCATTGGTAAGTATAAAGGTAAACTACCTTTCAAATACTTTAGCTATGGTGATATAGGTCATTGTGCTTCAAGATGTTTGAAAAGAGCTGTAAACAATAAGAGTAAGGAGAACAAAGGAAAGATGATTAGGAAAGCTTACTATGTTAGAGAAGATGTTGGTATTTCTGATGATGAATTTGACTATGGAGACTTTGATGAAAATGACTGCTTGTTCTTTACTATAAAATATTAATCTACTTTTGCTAACTTTGAAAGTTGTGTGAAGGAAAATATTTGGAAGAAGAAGGATAACATTGAAGGTACTTTGGTATCTACCTTTCATGTCAAAGAGGATAAGAATTACTAGGTTGTTGATAGTGGTTGCTCTAATCACATGACTAGAGACAAAAGTAAGTTTGTTAAACTTGAAAAATATGATGGAGGATTAGTTAAATTTGGAGATGATTCAAGAGCTAAGATTTGTGGAATGGGTTCAATCACTTTTCATGGCAAGCATAATACTGATAATTTTTACTATGTTAAGGGTTTAAGGCATAACCTTTTGAGTTTTGGAAAAATTTGTAGCAAGGGATATAATCTTGTGTTTAAGGGTGAATCATGTGACAACATAAAAGGGTCTAGAATTATGATTATTGTTGGTAAGAGAATAGATGGAAACATTTACCAGCTTAAGGGTTTTGATAGGAATTGCTTTATGTCTTAGATTAGTGACAGTTGGTTATGGCACTGGAGGATGTGTCACATGAATTTTGATCATTTGGAAATAATTAGTTCACTTCATGCAGTGAGAGACCTACCAAGAATCACAAAACCTATCAATGTTGTTTGTGAGAGTTGTCAATTTGGAAAAAAAGCAAGGAGTAGTTTCAAAAGAAAGGAACAATCTACTACTAGACTATTGGAATTAGTACATACAGATATTTGTGCTCCTACAAGGGTGAGAAGTCTACAAGGTGACATGTACTTTATGCTTAAATTGATTGATGATTATTCTAGAATGACATGGGTTACTTTTCTTAGTGAAGAATCTGATGCACTAGAAATTTAAATCTATGGTTGAGAACGAAATAGATTTGAAAATTAAATGCTTGAGGTCTGAGAAAAGGTGGTGAATTCGCCTCCAATGAGTTTAACATGTTTTTTGTGAATTTCATGGAATAAAGAGGCATTTGTATGCCCCCAGAACTCCTCAACAAAATGGAGTTGTTGAAAGGAAAAATAGGACTATTCAAGAAACTGTTAGGACTACGATGGAAGAGGAAAATCTACCAAAAATCTACAGAGAGAAGAAATTCATACTGCTAATTACATACTTAATAGAGTTCAATCAAAAGCTAACAACACAAAGACTCCCTATGAGTTATGGTATGGAAGGATTCCTACTATAAAATACTTTAGAGTATTTGAAAGAAAATGTTACATCAAGAGAGATGAAGAATACTTAGGAAAGTTTGATGAAAGGTCTAATGAAGGTATCTTCCTTGGATATTCTACTAGAAGAAAAGTTTACAGATGTTACAACAAAAGGCTAAGAAATATTGTTGAAAGTGCATTTATGTTAAAGCTGATGGAAACTTACATAATTCAATTACAATAGATGGATATGTGTCAGATGAAATTGATTGTAGAGTAGAAGAAGAAAAATTTTATGAGAAAGAAGTGTAGAATGAAGAGGAAGAAGCTTTGGAGAAGACCCCTAAGTGTGTACACAAGAATCATTTCAAAGAAAAAAAAATTGGAGGCAAAAGGAAAGGTGTAAATTGCAAAGAAGTAAAGCTACTGAAGTTGAGGTAAATTTGTGTTTTCTTTCTAAAGTTGAACCTAAAACAGTGAGTGAATCACGTAAAGATGAACATTGAATGAAGGATATGGAAGAGCTTATACAGATAGAGAAGAATCAAACTTGGAAATTGGTTCCTTGACTGGCAAACAAGAACATAATTGGAACTAAGTGGGTATTCAGAAATAGGTTGAATGAGAATGGAGAAGTGGTAAGAAATAAAGCAAGACTTGTGTGTAAGGGTTACTCACAAGTGGAAGGAATAGACTTTGAGGAGATATTTTCTCCTGTGGTTAGGATGGAAGCTATCAAAATTCTTTTGGAATTTGTAGCACATAAGGACTTTAAAATTTATCAAATGGATGTGAAGTCTGCTTTTATGAATGGTGAATTGGAAGAAGAGGTTTACATGGAAAAAATAGAAGGATTTCAATTGTCAGATCAACCAGATATGGTGTGTAGATTGAAGAAGGCAATATATGGATTGAATCAAGCTCCTAGATCTTGGTATGCAAGGTTGGAAAAATATTTGTTATAGCCAAGATTTAGTAAAGGAACTACATATAGTAATCTTTATTTCAAAATTGAGGAAGACAAAATCTTGATAGTGGTTGTATATGTGGATGATATTATCTTTGCAGGAAATGAAGCTATGTGTAAGAAATTTTCTAAAGAAATGTAGAAAGAGTTTGATATGTCAATGTTTTGGGAGATGAATTTATTGAGCTACAAATCAATCAAATAGATAAAGGGATTTTCATTTCAGATTCAAAGTATGTCAAAGAGATGTTGAAGAAGTTTAGAATGGATGACTCCAAATAAGTGTGCACTCCTATGGTGACTAATTGTAAAATGAGCAAAGATGATGATTCACCTAAGGCTGATTAGAGAAAATATAGATCTATGATTGGTGGACTGCTATATCTAACTACTAATAGATTGGATATCATGCATGCAGTTTGTCTTGTGGCTAGATTTCAAGAAGATCCTAAAGAAACAAATGTTGCTGCAATAAAGAGGATAATCAGATATTTAAGAGGCACTCTGGATTATGGTTTCTCGTATCGTAAGGATACTGATTTCACATTAAGTGCTTTTATAGATGCAAATTAGGTTGGTTGTGTTGATGATAGGAAACGTACAAGTTGTGGTGCATTCTTTATTGGATTTAGATTGGTTTCATGGTTGAGTAAGAAGTGGGATTTAGTTTATTTATCTACTACAAAAGTTGAATATATTTCAACATCATGTTGTACACAATTTTTGCAGATGAGAAATACATTGAAGGATATTTGAGTTATGTATGATGAGCCTATTTTATTTGTTGTGATAATATAAGTGCAATTAAAATTTTAAAGAATCCAGTGCTGCATTCAAGGAAAAATCATATATCTATCAGGTATCACTTTCTGAGAGAGAAGGTTATGGAGGATGAAGTGAAGCTTGAGTATGTATCTATAAAGGATCAAATTGTTGACATATTTACTAACGCTCTTCCTAAAGATACTTTTGAGTATCTTTGGGAGGGGTTGGGGGTTATTACCTCTCCTTCATTGAACCTATGCATATGAAGATACATCAAACTAGTGGATCTATGGATCTATCTCTTTTCTAAACTGATATTAATGGCTACCTCTCAAGAGTAGGTAGTATCTAGTGTTGTCATTGTTGTAGCATTGTTGATTTGTTTGGATGTACTCCTAATAGGTATTTTGGTTTTGTGTCAAAGGGGATAACATTGTAAAATATTTATACCTTTTCCATTGATGTCAAAAGGGGACAGAGAATCATGTGAAAAAACTCATCTACTCAAGGGGAGAAAGAATCATATTGAAAAGTGCAAGGTATCAGTGGAGAAAGTTGTGTATATTGTCTAATAATTATTGTCCAAGGGAGAGATAATCCTGTAAGGGAAAGTGAGTGTAGTAAAGTTGTGTAGGCTATCTAATCTAAAAACCTAGAGTGTGTATGTTGTCTTTGATGGTTTTTCACATCTTGTGTTCCCATTAATGAAAAAGAGGGAGATTGTTGCAAATATGTTCAAAGGTATTTTCATTGATGTCAATAGGAAGTCTATTGATCAGTGTTCTCATTGATGTCAACTATATGTTAAGGAATTTGTTGCATGGTGAAGTTATCAACAATATTGAGGAAAACATGTTGATGCAGGTTGTGCATGTGTAGTTGAGATATTGAGAAAGTGTTGTGAGTACATGGAGATATCATTTTTTTTCAATTTATAGAGATGAGTTGGAATGAAGCAATGAGATGAGATGATGTCTCTAGTACACTTGGTTTCGAGGTGCTTTTGAGAAAATTTGATAAACAAGGTAAATAGTGTTGAGCAAGTGGTTAGAATGTGTTATGGTATTGTACTTTGCATTTCTTCCATGTTGATGCTATGCCTATGCATTTTTGACAGGTTATTCAAGGTTTTTAGAGGTTTCTATATTTAGAATTTGGGTTTCTGGAATGTTGTACAGTGTGAGCTATTTTCACCAGTGTGTGAACCAGTTTTTCAGTAATGTTATCTATGCCCTAGGAGAAATGTATTTTCTCCATGTTTCTTTGTTGTTTAGATTTAGGTTGTCTAGATTTAAGAAGTTTCTTATATTTTTTGTATCTCTCTATATTTAAGGTTTTACTTGATTTGGTGTAGTACATAGTGAGTTTCATTTTTCAATTTGCGAATAAGGTTTACCAGTTGTTTTGAGTTGAACTATCTATATGATGCGACTTTAAATGAAGTGTTTGATGAATATTAAGTAGCTCGTTGTTTTTTCTAGATTGTGTTCAATTGAATTTTGTTGTCTAAAAGTTTTGGATTCATTTAAGGAAGTGTGTACTTAATGATTATGGTGTTTAGCATGGGTGTTGGCCAATCTTGTGTTAACACTACATGTGAGGCTTGTGAAACCATGTTGAGATGTGTTTGGATCTATTTGGGTCCTAATTAAGGATTTATATAGGTTTCCATTGTTTCTATCCACTGCAGGAATGTTTAGGTGCCGACCTATTTTGAATTTGTTAGTCTAATGGATAGTTGTTGAGATTAGAGAAGGTTTTTGAGGATGAGGTTGACATAAATAAGTGTAATGTTGATGTGAGATGTAAGAGAGAAGAAATATAGATGTGACAACGATGCGAGTGATGTGTGTAATGCAAATTTGAGAAAAGTAGTGTGATCTTCAATTATTTGGATTCTTAAAAGTAGTGAGCTAAAAGTGTCTGAAATCATTCAAGCAAGGTTGTGAGATTGTTGGAGCATTGTGATGGATTCCTTGTTGCATTGAGAAAGTGTTCGTTGTGTAACTCTTCTCTTCTATCTTCTTGTGTTCTTTCTATGGCAGTGAGCCCTAGCTGTGAGTCTTTTTGGACAGTGTGTCCTATTCTAGTAGTGAGCCCTTTTGTTCTGATTTTGCTATTGCTTATATTGTGAGCTAATCCTCACTGTGGTTTTTCCCTCATTGGGTTTTCCACATAAATTTGGTGTTCTCTTGTGTGTGGTGTTTTTATTTTAGTTCTATGTTATTTGCTATTCATGCTTAAACATTATAATAGAATAAGGGTTTAATGAATGCATGCATAATTGATTGTTGTTGAGGGTTTTGATGTTTTGATTGGATACAATTGATTCAACCCATCTTAGTTGTATTGTTCATTCAACAATTGGTAGTAGAGAAAGGTTCCTTGTAAAAGAGCTTAATTGCTTGAGGTAGATCCGAGATGGAAAACAAGGTTTCTTTGGAATGCCCTAGATTTGATGGCATAAATTATGCATTTTAGAAGTCAAAGATGAAAGGATATCTGGCAATTCATGGATATGAAATTGAAATGATAGTAAAGAATTGATATGCTACACTTCAAAATGGTTCAAGTATAAGTGTAGAGATCAAGGCGCATGAGATCAATGCTAAGGAAATATTTATTATTGTGAATAGTATTTCAAATACTAAAGTAGTAAAATTTATGAGTTTGAAGACTTCTAAAGAGGTTTGGGATAAGCTAGAAAGAATTTATGAAGAAGATGAAAAAGTAAAACAAGCATAGTTGTAGAAATTGAAGGAACAATTTGAGACCATGCATATGTCTGAAGATGAAACAATCAAAATCTACATGCAAAGAGTTTATGACCTGGTGAGCACAATGAGAGGTCTTGGTGCACAAGTCAAAGAATCTAAAGTGGCAAAGAAAGTTCTTAGATGTCTTCCTTTTTCTTTTCTTTTTTAACGAGGGGAATCGGGTGCAGCACGGCCCCCCATATAACCCCCCACCGCTGGCAAACTTTTTACCGTGACCGGCAGTGCTGGCGGGACACACCAACCGGTACCACGGGAGCACCAGAGAGTCGAACCCATGGTGGGCACCCTACTACAGGGAACACCTTAACCAACTGAGCTAGGACCGGCGCCCCTTCTCAGATGTCTTCCTAATTCTTATAGTGAAAAAGTATTTTCTATTGGGGAAATTGTAGATCTTGATACTTATTCTAGAGATTAGATGAATGGTACACTAACTTCTTTTGAAATGAGAGAAAAGGGGTTGAAAAATGGTATAAATGTAGAGACTGCTTTTAAGGCCGAAAAATTAGAAAAAGGTTAAAGATTTAGATAAGGAAGATCTTGATGATGTGGAAACTAACTTTGTAAGAAGAATAGCTCATTGAACATGATGATCTCAATTTTAATCCTCAATTAACAAATTTTTCAATATATTATATAATCTTATTGTTAACACTATTTTTTATGAGAATAGTTGTTCATCAAATTCTCATGAAATTACAAGGTAGTTTCAAGCATTGTTACACAAAAATAGAAATTAGAAAGATGAAAGGAAATGGGAAATGAAGTTTTCATTTAGTATTTTAAAATAAAGAATGGTATAATTTAAAAAAAAACTTAGTAGTATGAGTTAATAATTCAAAAATAGATATTAATTAAAAAAAATCACTAAAAAAAATGAGAATTTGAACTTAATCAAACACCAAAATAAATTTTCCCTTGGTAAAATAAGGAGAAACCAATTTTTTTTTGCCTAAATTAGTATATGAGCTCAAATAAAAAATAACATCAAATAAAGTGAAATAAAGGATACAAGTGATGAATATGAACCCTTCATGCAAAGCTATGCCCAAGCCAAAATAGAGAATTTAGTAAACCAAATTAAAGACAAAATCAAACTAATAAAGCTATTGGTTTAGATGAGTGCTCAAGATTAGAAGAATAAACAGGAAAAAAAAGTAATATTTTATATCATTTCTAGAGGAAAAGGTTAAAATTACTTTCAAAGCAATAGTTTTTATTATTTTTTAAGCTTTGTGAAGAAGCTATATCTAGTATAAGGTTATAAATACGTGCCATTTACACATGCAATGCAATATGCAATGAAAGTTGATGACAACCTTATGCTAGAGATGTCTTTCAATTTCAAAGTGAATTAAGTTGTTACTTATGTCTTTGTGTAAATATACAAATCAAAATTTTGTATTATAATAGTGCAAGCTGAAAGTCAAGTAATAAAGAAAGTTCATATTAACATTGTGTAGCATTGATTTTAAAACTCTTAGAGTAGCTTTGAATACTTCATAGTAATAATTTCTTTTCATCACATTATATGAAGAGTAATATTTTCTTATTCAATTAAAATCAATTGTTGATGTATAATTGATGGTATTTTTTTAATCATTAGTTAATATAGTTGTTCAATAAATGTTATCATTTAGTTGTTAAAATTAAAAATTCATTAGTGAGAATATGGGTTTTTTCAAAGCCTTGTGCTCTAGCCTCTAAGATCAAAACTGATAGACCAAGTTTTGCTTATTTATTTTATCTTAATGCAAAATTGCAAAACATATATTGTTCATATTAGTAATCTTTTTTTTTTTTTAGATTTTATTGTAAGTTAAATCAAGATTTTTTCCCTATGAATCTGAAGAGAAGGTTTCATCATCCATAGTTTTGTTTTGTGTTGTCATGAAAGTGGCAGCACAAAAAATATTACTCAATTTTCCTCAATTCTTTTGTATGAGATTCCACTTTAATTTTCTTATCAATTGTTAAAGTTTGACTGATGATATTTGTTTTAATCATCAATTAACATTTTTGCTTGATACATGTTATACTTTACTTGTTAAGACTAAAAATTCATTGGTGAGAATAGCATTTGTTCAAAATCTTGCGTTCTACCTTCTAAGATTAAAATAAATAGATAAAGTTTGGTTATTTATTTTTTTCTTATGCAAAACCACAAATAATAAATTGTATATAGTACATATTAATATGCTTGTTTTTGCTTTTGATTTTAAAATAGATTAAATCAAGAATCTTCCCCTATGAATTTGAAGAAAGGATTTGATCATCCATTGTTAAATTTGACAAACTATTGTGAAAGTGACAAATCAAAACACTAACAAGAATTTCACAGTTTTAACTTTTACAACTACTTTTCCCTTAAGAACCAACTATTAACTACTCGTAACAAGTTATAAATACCTTGTTAGCAAGATTAAATGATTATATATTAACACTTTGAAACCTAAAACATATAATCATAAACAAACGGGAAAATTGCAATGGCCACCCTTAGTAATCCTTTTCTCACAGGCTTCTAAATCGAGCCAGCCATCAGGGATTTCATCTTGAAACTCTTCCACGGTGTAATTCGCATCCTTTAGGTTGTAAAAGATTGAATACCTACATATTACTCCTGAAGCATGCTGGTCAGAGAGAAGCTGCTCTATAATATAGTCATTCATATTACTTTCTTGTCTACCACTTGTGATTATCTCCAAGGCTTTCCTGGTTGCTAGCCTTGAGTAGAATACTGATAAACTCCATGTGGATGCTCCACTCCCCTGAAAAACTTTGGCTCTTAAGCACATTTCCTGCTCAACAAAGGACACCATCTGATTTTCTTTTATGTTACAAGATTTATTCAGTCCCAATTCATTGGAGTCAAAATAAGTACCATCTGAGAAGTTTGGAACTCCTTCCATTTTCCACAGACCTGCAACATTTATTCTTTCTGTGCGAAGTGCTCTAATCACCTGAAAATTATCAATTAAAGATTAATTTATGAGTATAAATTCGATCCATTAATAATGATTCACAAGAACCTATAATTATTATTGGTATTACTTAACTCAAATCTGTTTAGTCACAATGTTTTTCTTTATCAAACCTGCTTGGCTTGATAAGCATTTGCAAATATTGCAGTTTATCAGCCATATTGCAGATATTATACCTATGAACAATCTGTTTTATGGCTCTCTAGTTCTTTGTTCTTTGCATACTTTTATGTTTCTAAGGACTATAAAGCTTACATTAGCAAGTAACATGCAGCAACAATCTGTTTTATGGCTCTCAAGTATAGCAGCAACAATGTCCTCCATTGTGGTTATTACCCCACACATTTCCAAGGGTGTTTTTTCCACTGCATAAAATGCAATCCAGATATGATTATGGATCCATCTATACATCTCACAAAGCATAATCCCAAATCGTGATTCTTGCAGTTGGCTTCCTCGAACCTCCAATGAACTGTACACAAAGATTGAGATTAGATCAGATGCATCAGTAATTCATGG